>CM017555.1:17248241-17654308 GCA_007844125.1 Sinonovacula constricta | reverse complement strand
ATAAATTCGTGACAAAATGGTCATAGTTAAATGTGAAAACAGTCAAGTTATAAATCAATAAAAACAAGTTAGATTTGTTAATAAAACATCACAAAGATATATGTGTACGACTTTGTAGTACAAGTATTAACCGTGTTTATGACACTGCGCTCTACACTGGGCTTATATAGGGACACATATATTTGAAGAGGTAACTGTTAGACAGCGTTGGTTTTGTTTATCCATTGACATCATGAATCATTAAGGCTGTTTGTATCCTGATATCATTAATTTTTTCAAAATAAGGGCGATTAGAGATGATAAATTGGCTTACTTCCTGAAGACTTTACGAGCACATTTCATCTCCGCAGTAATATAATACTGATTAACCGGTATGAAAGCCGGATATTTATTATTGTTCCCTATACAATGAGAAAATTATCTTGTGAATTCGTAATGGAAAATTGTAGCTACGTTGTGATCTAATGACATTATATTAAATATAATATTGGAATATAATAAGTAGGGGAAAACACTTTGAATATCGTTATCTTAAACAAGTTTCCCGAATTTTTATTTTATTTTTTTATTGTTTGACCGAATAACACGCGATTTGATTTTACGAATATTTTTACCAAAAATTCAGAACCTGAAATATTTCAGGTATAGCTGAAAATGATATTTAAGAGTAAAATGTAAATACATCATTGTTTTATAAAAGAAAATATTCTACTTCTTTTCAAACCTCGTATGCACACAATTTATTTATTTTTTATCACAGTATATTTGTTCAGAAGATGCGTAACTAATTTGCTAGATTATTTTAATGGGGGAAAAATGCATGACTGAAGAGATTGACACTGACCATTCAGAATGGCCGTATTTATATGAAGCTTTTGATAGACAGAAATAGATCTGGTGTATTCAGGCACATTTCTCACAGAGAATCGCCCATTCTTTAAATGTGAATACAAATTGCAAACAGCACTCAACACTGTTTAGATGATTAATATGTTGCTTTTTGTAAATTATTATGTTAAGGGATCGAAAATAATAAACAAAAGGCTTTATTTATTTTTGACAAAAAGAACGTGGTCTTACACTTTCACAAAAGAAAATGTATTATTAGAAGCATTGAGAAGTTTACTTTTATCATTAACAATGCATAAAAAGTTAAAGTAGAAAAGAAAATATATATCTTATAAACTGTTACAAAATAAGTGCATATTTTTGCCAAAGGTGTAAATTTTACTATACAAGTTCCCTAATTGAAATAGTAGTACCTTAATAGATCATATTTGAAATATATTTAAAATGTTAAAAACAAAATTATTCAAATATCACAGGAGAGAGGTAACGAGAAAAAAAGAATATATATTTGTCATTAACCATTTTCTCTACATTTTAATAAATGCAGCATTGATTTATGTTGTGAAAATAATGAATGATAAGATAGTGTATCTGGAGCGCTTTAAAACCAATTATGTATAATATCTATAATGTACAATAAGGACAATTATGCACTGACCATGTAGCCTTGGTCATTTATTGCACACCAATGTGTTGCTTCTATTTATGGACAAACAAGAAAGTTTTGTTTCCTTTCCGAGAACGAAACATTATATGGGAAACATTTTACCTTATAAGTGAGCTGTTGAATATATAATTTAATTCTCAATGAATAAGCGAAGAGGAACATGTTTTACATTGTCTTATGGCTTTAAGGAAGATATTATGTTGGTTTCCATATATGTGTTCATGTTTATTTACTAAACGGAGTTATTATAAGTTATAGAGAGTGTTGATTTTGAACAACTGTGATTTTTCATTAACTAGGAAAAGTCAGGGGTCTTCACAAATGAGAAATGATTAATCTTTTGTGTTTTGTTGTAATTTAATACCCATACAATCATGCTTACACAGGCGCGAAAACCGCAAAATGTCGATAGTTCTTTATATCTCCACTTTATTACCATATTAATCATAATTGAAAACAAATCATAACTCATACATAAATGTCTCGGAATGACGTTTCAATTATTGTGCTAATGAGGAAAACTATCATGTACGACTATACTAACTCATCAGCATCTTTCATAGATTTTTTCTGCTTGACAGTGATGTCTATAACGGGAATAAACATTATTTACGCGTAATTATGCAAATCTATCCAAGATACAATTTGTCAGAAATGTGTCATGACAAAAAGTCACATCAAAGAACTTGATCGTTCTAAGGCGGTAACTGTCAGGTTTTCTCTTTTCGTTAAATGACTCATCACAAATTTGTTCTTACTTTTCGCTTGGCTTGCATGTGAAATACCTTTGTACTTTGCCTTTTCAGAGTTTGGTATATGTTGCAATGGTCATAGGACTTTGTCATGTATTCTTATTGAGGTTTAACGAAATTTTTAATCTTTCCAATTCATCAGATTTTGAAAATTTATTATAGCTACTTTTCTCATTCTCAGCTTTTTACCAGTCTTGTGTTAAAGAATTGTATGTGCAAAAACGGAGCAATAGCAGTAGCAAATTTATATATAAATACACGACTAAAAAATCAAAAAATCATAGCCAACATTTTGACATTACACTTAATGAAGAAAGCAATGATAGTAAGTGCCGCATCTACTTCTAATATGTTCACTATATTCAGATTGAAGATTAGAACGAACTGTCTTATTTAAATCGATACATCTGCCTGATTCTATTGGGTTTCAATAAAATATCGGATGCAATTAGACAATATATATACGTTCTGCTTATAAACGGGAATACAATGAAATATGAAGATACGTAAATGCAATTAAACTAACAAATATTATCATTAGTTTTGTGAAAAATACATGTAAAAATAAAGAATATGCAAGACAAGCCAAGACAATAAAGAAAGCAAATACTTAAGACACTTAGAATAAATTCAAGACGATAGCATATGTCTGTATATGGTTTATTGTGGTCTCTGAGAAAACGTTTCTAACTTTTAGTTAAGACGATCTTTCTCATTTTTCAATCATGCGAGATATTAAACGATAGAAAACTTGACATGATCTTTGCTGATATTATTATACGTAAGTTTTATATTCGAAAGGGATAGATATCAATATAGACTAACGACTTTTTCATTACCTTTGAGGGAAGCATGTAAGTTAGATGTTAATAAGCATGTATCATATTAATAAAGTGATATAATATGGCAATTGTCTACCTTTATCCCCCGCCCTTCCCTAACCTGCAACCCCATCTCCACCCAGACCACTTTCGTTCACTCATAAATACCGTTTAAAATCGGATTTTCTATAAACCTCTAAATTATTGTAAAAATGAGCTAAATATTTATAAATGCACTGTCAGAAGTCACAGTATACACCATGTTCCTCATTACAAGAAACAGGGTGATTGGATAATAATAAAAAGACGGCAAAATGCGCCTTATATACCATAATTATGGAACTGATGAGATCTTGATATTTTCTAGAAAACTTATATCGTGTATCTATATTGTTTCAATTTGTAAAAAACAAATGTGAAAAAAGAAACACGGACAAAATACACAAATATACAAATATTTTATGTCAACAAGTTCAAGGTATTTGCTCACCATTTAAGTCAAATATACGACACTAAATATATATTTGATTTAGTAAAATTTTATAGAGTCATTACTTAAGGTAACAGACCTTGGGAAAAAGGATAACTAATGTAAGAAAAAGTAACGAAGATCACTTACAACATGTTGTTGTACAGAAAGAAAATACAATCTGAGCTCTGATGTTTTAAGGATTTATAATAATTCAAAACTTCATATTTGCAATTTTGGTATAAAGTTAATTAGTCCTTTTAAAAAGAAGGACAGAAGAATGAAGTAACATTGAAGACCTCATAAAGCGTTCTCGCCAGAAACCTTGAAAAGATGCAACTTTATTTGGTCAATTTTAGCCACGAATTTTAAGATGTCAAAACTTTAGAAACGAATGCCAACATATACATCGTATGTGCTTGTGATAGATTGACAAAATGTACATGTGGATAATATTTAGAGTATATGGATTTCATATAATTCTTATACCGTCGATAACATCGATATGGTAGAACTTATTTTTATTTTCTGTTTCTTTTTGACTATTGCAAATATTCGTACATTAAAAATTAAGATAATTACCTTCGAAGTTGAAGTGCAAATATTGAAAATAAACTTAACAATTCAAAGGCGTTAAAATTTACTTTTAAACATAGGTGTAAAAATCATTACCAATATTATAAGCTTTCTAATGAGATCTTAATGTGAAAACGTCATAATAATAAATTTTATATGTCATCATTTGCTATAATTAAGTAAACGAGGTAGAAATAGATTTCAATTAAGATGTCTGCAGCGGAAAACGTCTGTTATAATATAAACATTACATAAATTGTGCCTGTTTTCATAAGCCAATTTGAATTTAAAAAGTCCTTAATTTTACCTTAATGATCGAATGGAGTCGAATGTTTTAAATAAACTAATGTGTTCCAGAAATAACCATGTTAATAGAGGGGACTTATCTTGAAAATATTCTTAATTGCAGTTGACCTTGTGTTCAGGTTCAGTAAAAATAATAACTCAATTATACTCTTATTCTGATATGCTATTAACAATCTATTTCATTTGGCAGCAAAATTGTGTCTCCAGAGAACAGTTCACATTCTTGGAAATACATTTACTATTATCTTGGAACATTCAAAAGGACGCTTTTTTTAAGCATTTTAATTCTTTATACTTTGTACTTTTCGTGCACGTGAAAGTATTCCAATAGACTTGTCGCCAAAATTTGTAAATATCCATTTTTTGGAAACATATTTTATAAAGGCAAGATCTGTAAGAGATTGTAAGATTGTAAAAGTAAAAAAATCGGACCATATGAATATTCTTTCTGGCTTTGATGAGCAACAGTCAATGAAGTAGTATTCTCCTAGAACCACTGCTGCATACGTAAATCTGCAGAACGTCTGTGAACCCCACAAAAGTAAAAGCGTCTAGAAAATTTGGCAGCCTTCTACAGGCACATTGAACAATCAGAATTCCTCGGTTAATTCTGGCCTCCGGACAATCATCTCTTGAATGTATATGGTGCAATGATACTTACAATAGGTAAATAAGAAAAGGTCCTATCAAAGTTTCCACAGATATTTAAATTTTATCTACCTGTAGACAAAGGAAAAAAAGGTAAATGTAAATGTGATAAAAACACAGAGACGAGACATAACACACAAAAAGAAAAACCATCAGTTACCGCCTTGGAACGGTCAGTCGGCAAAAGGGCCAACTGGGGTGCTTAAACCTGGTTTGTGGAGCGCTCCAACCTCGCACTTCCTGAAGGTTTTTCTATCAAACAGTGTAAATAAAAGTATCCCGTCAAAGTGAAACAACTAACAGTAAGCACCTGCATCGGGAGTTAAAACAGATATAATGAACTTATGTACATGCATAATAAATAACTAGTAATAAAATAAACTTACAACATATGTACAGGTTGTACAGTAGATAAATGCCTCGCCAACCCAAACATTCCAAATGAGAGAGTAGTTTCAAATAAAATAAAGCAGTACAAACGCTGATATATTATAACAACAATATAATGACGTCATACAATGCCATGACGTCATATGCCAAAAACCGCCGAAAGAAAAATAAGTCATAGAAACAATTTTCAGAAAAGTGATAGGTGTAGTGCATAGGATAATTTATCTTATAAACTTTCATTTGTCAATTTAACTGTTCCCATCACGTTAGATATACAACTGTTATTGCATTTTAGTAGAGATTACAGAACATTTATGTTTGTTGTTTTGTTGACATCATAGGCACAGACATGTTTATTTTTGCGTGGTTTTCCCGACATGCATCCTAGAATTATCCGAGGCGTTCTGATTGGCACATTCCCCTCATGAGTGTTGAGCGAGCCATAATTGACCTGTATTCGTGGACTGTGTCTTAAGAAAGGAATCATATTTTCATCCATTTACGTCATTTAAAGCACATGGGTATTAAACAAATACGTAACCCGATTGTCTAAACCGATTGTCTATGTGTCTGAAAAAGATATTGATGATATTTTATTTAATGTGAAATTTACCAAACACAAATTAGATTGAACTATTGAAAATGATTCATTTCGGTCTCACGAATACGTGAGAGTTTAATAAATGAAATATTTATGGCAACTAAATGTTTGCTTAATAATAGTGGGATTTACAACTTTCTAACGTTGCTTTACATGTAAGGCATGCATATAAATGGAAAATAATTCGAAGCTCTTGCTTGTTAGGAAAGTGGGAGATCTTTTTCAAGTAGAACTACCACGGATTAATAAGAAACATAGCAATATAAAGCCTTGCATTTCAAATTGAGATAAAAACAAGTGTTTTTCACCAGAGAAGGACCTCCAGACAACTTTAATCGATTATTAATTGTGTCGAATTAAACTTCAATTTCACATTATTTAATGGATGTGGTATCATGTTAGTTAATTGGATTTTTCATCCATTCTTTTCCATATCTGTAGCATATTGCTTAGGAAATTAAATTAATAAATTTATGAGAAAGTATTATTAATTATAGAAACAGCACATCAAATTGCATTTTTAAGGTACGATGAATTTTGAATTCCCGAAATTAGGGTTTTTACAAATGACATATATGTAAATTAAATGTTTTATACACGTTCTTTTGACACACGATTTACTTTTTTTTAAAACTGTCCGCCATATTCTAACATATTCAAAGCCTTATGTCAGAATAATGAATGATATGTAATACAAACGAATAAAACGTTGTTCTACCTAATTTAACAAAGTATCCATTAAATAGCAACTCTATTTTCATTAAATTATATGGAGCTGGAGTTTCGTATTATTAAATGCCGTTTGAAGCTGAAGGGGCTAAACATGGCGCTGCGCCAGTGTGCCCATACTTGTATGACTTCAATGTCTGACTTAGAAAGTTATTAATCTTCTTGAATCGTGGGCAAAACTAATTTCAGCTTATTTATTTATTTATTTTTTTTCCCGTTGTTTTGCCCTTTACTAAATATGTCGTAGCTGAACCAACCGGGCGACTAGAAAGATGCATGGCAATAAGATGCATACGGCAGCAAGATGCATATCTGCTAAATTAGACTTTCCGGAAATCAGTGAGATGAGATATGTGGCATATGTCCTTGGTTGAAAAACATTCATTATATATTCAATGACGATAGCGAAGTACAAAGTAAAGTACTGCAACGATAGGAATGTGTGGGATTCAAAAAATGGGAAAACTATTGCATTCTCAAGTTAATGTCAGAATCACCCGCGCAAAACAATTAAATCGACTTACGTTTTAGCCACTAACCTTAATAGGCTCAGTAGCATACATCAGTAACTTCGTTGCAGAGTACGATACAGTCTTTGGGGGTTCATTATATTTCTAGAAATAAGTTGCATAGACGATTTGTCTCAATGCATCGTTTCATTTGTTGTCATCATCACATTTCTCGACAATGTTGGGACTCGTGGCCATCTTTCCTTATAAGGTCCATTTATGCGAAGCCGTAATGTTCTCTACATCAATAATATACGACATATATTAAAAGAATAGCTATTTAGTTAAGAAGGATCGATTATGTCCCACTTTGTTTTGTGAAGCTTGAACAAATAATTATGTTCAGCGAAATATACTTTAGATAATAGTTAGTCTGCTGGTTAAAAAGAAGCTTGTCACAAAGAAACAAAGCTGGTATATTGTATCATGCATGACAATCATGCAATTGATAGTAAGTCATGTGTTAGTATCAATCGTGTTGGTATTATACAACATATTTATTTACAGATAGAAAAGTGATAATTATTGATTGTGAAACGGAATAAAAGAGTCAAAGTTTTTGTTTTAAAAATAGAAAAGATAAAAGATAAATACCGTACATAAAATAACAGCATAATGCTATTGTAGGATGATATAATTACCGATCTTTTTATTTGTGAACACCAGTTTGTATCTTGGACTTATTAAGTACTAAAACTTAAAAACGGCTGCGTTCTACAATATTCAAGGGACCTTGTATATTCTAGAATGCAATTTTGAGTCCAAACGTTTTTCTTAAAAACCTTAATGTAATTTATTATCTTTTATGAATGTCAAATGCTTGTTCGATGTCCTAAAAATTTTTAATATTGTACAAATGATCGATAACAAATATTTGTCGGGCCATTAAACTCTATCAGTTGGCATAAAAGAATTCCAATTTATTTTGTAGGGCTAGATTGTATATCTTCTTAATTAGACTTCCCAGATATTAGAACACGAGATGACAAACGTGAAGGATGACAACCTTGTACTAATTAATTGAATTTTATTTTATTAGTACAGTGTTAAAAAATCCATCATGATATGCCATCATTTAAGCATGTCCGTTGTAGCAATTGAACGTTCGTCATCTGTAAAATACTGTTCCGTCAATAACACACCAGTTGGTAAGAAATCGCTTTTTTCTTAGCGAATTAGCTTAAAGTATGTGACTTTGTTGCTAAAGTGCTATGCATTATTGAATTGTACACCATTATTGTTGCTTGTCGATATATATTGTGCAGCTTTCGTGCAGCATGACAGTTAATGATCATTTAAATGTGACATTGGCGTAACAGTTTGTTTCACAGTGGAGCAAGAAAATTGTTACGCCAACAAAATAATATAATTATACTGATTAGCAACGACGCAATTTATTGAAATCTTATTTATTTATGTTTATTTTGTTTGTTTTATTATTCCTAAATATGCAGCATCATGTTCTTTATTGATATTATAATATATAAATCTGAGTGTTGTTAATCTTAAGACTTTGAACTTTAATCTTGATTGACTGATTTTGAGTTAGTAAAATAACTGATTATGTTTATGTACAGTGTATGGCTTACTTTAATCTTTTAAGTTAAGTTTGTAAAGTGTAATTTATGTGGATACAAAAATATCCCAAAATAGGGAATAAAAAAACAATTACATTTATAGTAAAATATTATCATAAATGTACTAATTAAATAAGTGACAGCATGACGTTCGTAAAATATATTTTGTATAACAATTTTGATTTTTGTAGTGTTTACATTTTTAATAAATAACTGAATTAACGCATAACCTTACTAAATTTGTTACGAGAGTAGCATTTATGATCTTCTTGTATGAATCCAAGAATGACAACACATCCGACATTTCTAATATCTAGACTATCCATATTTATTTGTCAAAGAAAATATTTGTTTAGTGTTTTATCAGTTTATGTACATTTATTTACAAAATATGCTATGATCAAATAAACTCAACATATCCGATAAAAGATTTTAATTTCTTAAATTTGAATAGGATATTATAACTATAGAACTTCATGCTGCATAATTTCGTGTCCTATACAGCAAGACGCCAATAAAATTAGAGCTTTTCTAAGTGCAAAGATACAATGCTTAATTGAAATATGTAAGATAATTAAAAAGAACAGAATACTATGAAAAAGGAACTCATAAAGTATCGTTTCTGAAACATAGGAGAAAATATTACAACAATTTGCGCATTTGCATTTGGCCTTGTGAATATATTCAGCATTACCGCTTCATTATATTCTTGTTTCTCGTATTACTTTGATATATTTCTAACAATGAATATTTACATCATAATAAAATAGCAGCAAGCTATCTTCTCCTAGTGAGCCGTCTATTTTCTTGGAAGAAAATGATATCAAGTCCGTTTCAGAATGCAGCATCAGGAGGAATTAAATTACATAATCTTAAGTTTATGAATAATTCATGCATGTCTGAATCAACAGAAACATATTCCAATAGAATCGTCGTCAAAATTCAAGATTCTGTATGGTCAGTTTTAAAGTGAAAAATTGTTCAGCAATGCAAAAGCCTCAAAGGCTGATGTGGTGGTAACGGAATTTATTTTTCCGAAAAGATATCATACAAGTTTCTAACATAGCTAAATACAATACAATACAAATGTTTTATTGCATTAAAACATAACATGTTTTATAGCAAATACAAAACAGTACATAAAAATCATTGTAATAATAAAAACATATGGAATTTTTAGATTTTTTGAAGAGCTGTATGGATTTAACTTTATCTAATTATTATCATCTTAAATAACTTGCAAAATAAATATATTTAGCTAACTTTCTAAGAATGCTTTTGGATTGAGACATGAGTAAATTGTTAAATTATTGTTTTGTTGGCCAGGTGTAATAGTACCTTTTAATATATAAATAACGTCCGTATCTGTTAAAATGTACTTTATATAAAGCTGAAATTATGCTTTAAAATAATGCAAAATAATCTTTAAATATCATCTGTATTTTGTTGTTATTGTTGTTGTTGTTGTTGTTTCATAATTTAAATAAGACGGTAAGACAGTGAGGGAAGGGTGTGAACTTTGTGTGTTGTGGACTTTGACAAAGATTAAGTTTGAGCTATGATGTATATAGGAGCAAGATATGTTCATGCATTATACAGGATTATTCCGAAAGGAATTAATTTTGGATTGTTTACGACCTTAATACACAGGCAGATATTTAATAGGAACACAGCAACATACGGACTATCTGAAATTTATAAAAATGAGAGTCTTTCTGATATTCATTCGAGTTGACTTTGCGTCTGCATTTGGAAGTAGATCAAAAGTTAAATTTAAGAGCTCTGTAGAAGAGATCAAATACGGCACGAGATTGATGTACCACCTCATCAAATTTTATTTGAGCCTTATTGCTGGGCTCAGTTGGAAATTAGCTTTTATAAACAATGTAAAATCGGTCATTGATCACATTGTAATATCCCAAAATTGGATAGATATAGTGCAGATCTGTAAAAT
Source organism: Sinonovacula constricta (assembly GCA_007844125.1). NCBI lineage: Eukaryota > Metazoa > Mollusca > Bivalvia > Cardiida > Solecurtidae > Sinonovacula > Sinonovacula constricta. The sequence goes on along the minus strand of CM017555.1, from coordinate 17,643,460 downwards.
AGTAGATGATGATTGTCTAAAAAATGTTTCATGTCATCGGCCAATTGCGACGTCTATAAATGTACTTTTCATAGCAAACGAAACAGTTAATCTCCCATTCAGTCCGATCAAATGGTCAAAGGTAGCTGCTCACTGTCGTGACAAATATGAAGACGAAAAAAGAGGGCGCTAAGTCACATAGCCATACAGAAAAATAGTAATGATCAATACCATATTGATAATCTCTATCAGCAAATAGTATAATGTGTCTCAAATGCTTCCGAAATGCACATTCCATCTACCCAGTATTGTTCATATCTTGAGCCTTGTTGGGGCATCGAATTAAAATGGTATCATAGTCAAATGAAAGCCAAACGACGTACTTGGGTTAGAGAAGGCAGATCCAGGAGCGAATGTGCAGATTCATTCAAGCAAATATAAGCTAGCAAAACGTACCTTTAGGCGTTGTCATCGATTCGAGGCTAGTAAATTCATGCGAAAAACATTTGACGATATTGATTATGATGTAACAATTAACAGTCTGTTCTGTTTGGAAACTTTTGCAAGCTAAGTCAAGACGCAAAACATATCCTGTAGGTGGTAAATTAATTTTTAATAATAAAACATATCGTGATCCTTGTGAAATAACCCAGGCATGGGGTGGTTATTTCGTCGAACTGTATAGTGACACAGAACACAAGGATTATGATTTCACATTTTAAAATAAAAGCAAATTATATTCTTGCTTTTTAGACAGTAGACAAGCATTTGACAGAGTCTGTCATGATGGCTTATTTTACAAATTACACCAGACCAGTATCTCTCATCAACTTTGGCTTAAGTTAGTTTCCCTGCACACTGACATGAGTAGCTGTGTCAGTCATAGAGGCCATATGTCCCAGGGGTTACCCGTCAAAAAATCGGTAAGACAAGGCGGCCTTTGTTCAAGTTTTTTGTACTTAATTTATATCAACGATTTTGTATCCAATCGAGTGGTGGGGCGGGCATCGAAAGGAGTTCCCTAGACGTTCCAAAATGGCCACCAACTATCTTCAAGTACATGCAACTAGTGTGCCTTCAGAACTTGTGTTCTCTACAGCAGGAAACTTCATTTCCAAACAAAAACGATTATCGCTCACGACAGAAAACGCAGACATGCTGGTGTTCCTATACCACAACTACCGTCAGCTCAAAGCCTTATAAGTTATAACTGGGTGAAGATTGATTATGACTTGTGCTTACGAGGTGCTGTTGTACATAATTGGAAAATGTTACTAAACAGTATTATACTATGTATTAGTATTATACTATGCTTCACATACACATGACAATGTGAATGCCTTTACATTGTAACACTATCATACAAAGTTTATGACTTGATGTATCTGACTGGGGACTTTTCACCTCTGAAGATTAGGAAAATGCTTTTATTACTGTCTGTAGTTGTTTATGTCAGTACATAATCTTTAATCTGTTAATCAGTTAATCTGACCGTAATCACTATAAAGAAATAGTGTATATCAGTAAAGTGAGGAACACTTTCTGTTAATTTAATTAAATGGTTAAAACATAAGCATTTCGTTTTCATCTTTGGATAAGTAAAAAGCAAAATAAAAACTATTTTTCAACATTTTATTTGAAAATAACTGTTAAATATAAAGATTTAAGTACAAGAATGTTAGTGGAAAATATATTAAGGAAGAACACTATGCATAAGTATACCCAGAATTTGCATACTAGGCAGTAATTAAATATACTAGGCAGTTATTAAATTAGAATTAAAATTTCTCCAAATTCCCTTTAATATGTCGATATATCGATATATCGACGATATTTATCTTTCGATATATCAATATCATCGATTCGCTTTTTGGCGTATCAATGACAGCACTATGCTTAACGCACTGTCTTGCTATGGTTTTGACAAATATTTCACACAATATGCAACATGTGCAAAATTTCCTAGCAGGACACATTGGAAGAAAATAGTATCCAATATAGTATCCAACCATGGACCCGTGTTACCAGTGACTGATTCTCCCGTATAAGCCAGGCTGAATTTTATCGCTTAAGAAGCCTACATTCTTATGACTTATGTGACGTATGGTATTTTAAACACAATGCAACGTTTGTTAGTGTTGTATTTAAGTACCTCTTAAGTATGAAAACCACAAATTTTGTTAATTTTTATCTGGGTTTTAGAAACCCGTTTCTTGCATCTCTTCTTGAAGAAAAATAAGAAGAGTTCATGAGCATTGCATTTCATTTCATTTATTTATTATGGCAACATATACATTTGTAATTCATTATGTTTGTTGTTTTCTTTTCTTGTACATGTATTGAGTAAAGTAAATCGTCTACACAACATATGCATGTTTATTATTTAACGCTCTCTTGTTTTTCGTTTCGGCAAGTTTGAACATTTTTGTGTAAGTGCATAGAATACCATTCACTTATTTATTTCCACGAATGTGTAAATAACTATTAGATCTGGCTTCTACAAGATTTAAGTCGGTGGAAACTCTTTACGTTTGATAATTATACTGTTATCTGTGTAGCAAATACTGTTTAAGTTATATATACCCATTTTCATCTATCTATCTTTCGATGTATGATTCCACCATTGATTTGCACCTGTTTATACAGTATGTCTGTAATATATTTTACTGTGTACTCTTCTTAAAAAGGAGGAAATAAAGTTGTATACAAATATATATATATATATATATATATATATATATATATATATATATATATATATATATATATATATATATATATATATATATATATATATATATATATATATATATATATATATATATATATATATATATATATATATATATATATATATATATATATATATGGGGGGGGTGAATGTAAAGAACGAATCCTTTTCAAATTACAGAATGATAGACAGGTGTTTTCCTAATGTAAAGTATAATGCTGCTTTTATCGCCATGTCTTTTTTCAGATATGTTTAATAAAATAAAATAAACATCGAATATTTGTATATTCTATTGGCATCATAAAAAGTATTTCATCTGCTGTAGTGCAAGACTAAGTACAATAGTATTTTATTCGTTTTTTATAAAATGTAGAAATATGCAAATTAGATGAAAAGTCACAAAACAATGAGGCAAGATATTACATCAAAGCATCAAAAGAAAGAAAAACAGATACACAAATAAAGTCCCGAAGTTAATAGTATAGTGCAATTTTTCATTAACGGCATCGGAGACAGCTCCAGTCGCTTCAGCTTTAATGTGCACGACATGGGCGTTGAAGAGACAAAATAATAAGTGTCCAAATCTGACTTAAAGTCGTCGATTGTCATGTAGACTTAACGACTTGTTCAGTCAACGAGTAAATCCAAACTAATCCAAAGTATTGAAAAAGAAGGCGTGATTTGCAGTTGATGCAGTACACCGAAGAATTACCAGGTTGAAATCAACAATGAATTTTTAGTAGGTTTTGCAAAGAGGTTACTTTAATTTTAATTTATCTTATATAGTACATTTGCATAAAATGTAGGATGACAAATGCCATGATATGTTGTCAGTTAATTTATCCTATCAGGATTAGTACGTGAATTTTCCTCAGGCCTACATTGGTCTCTGTAATCGAATTCAATCTAATCATTAACAAGCTATTATGATAAATTACATTTTTCCTTTGGTGCCTTTTGTCTTGAAGTACACACGCGACCGTCAGAAATACTGATCTCATTGTTTAGAAATACTGTTTTACGAAGCCAGATACGCTAATCAATTCGATTATTTGAAATAAGAAATGATTATCGATAGTTAGAATTGTGTCATGGTAGACATGATATTAAATAATCATTTTATGTGGCGTTGTGAAATAGGAGATAAAGTTAACATGAAGCCAAGCTTTGTTGTTAAGCGGTTAATTATTGAACTTTAGATCGGTGGAACCCAACAATGGGAAGATAGTTTTCAAGCAAAATTATTTATTGCACATTGGTCCATTACTCAATACCTGAGAACTCGTCTACCAAGGAAGTGGGAAATCAATATAAGTTGAAATAACTTGTTTTTCTAATCAGCTATGAACAAAATGGTCTAAGCTTATGTCGGGCCCAGAAACAGTATAAGAACAAACCAATTTGGTGGAGTTGGTTACCATGGAAATAACGATAATTTGCCTAAAATGGGTTTTACCAGTGAGATGGAGAAAGGAATACAAAGTTTCACAAACATTCGAAAAAGTGCACATCATATTTTTATTTAAAGTTACACTTTGTGAAAAGACATTTCTTTCGTTGCAAGCAGCTCACGAGCAAATACGTGCAAGTGAATTAATTCCGTTATTTCAGCCAAACATACATTGAGCTTAAAACAGTTCGCAACATACGATTTATGCTCCTTGAACACTGTTGGAAAATTCACATTTAATGTGAAATCTGTAAGTCCTAAATCCGATTGAACTTTTACGAACGATTTATTTTGATCTCGCAATTATGTAAGTGTTTTACTAATTATAAATGTATCATCTTAAGTCTTAATACATTTTTGTAAGATAGTAAACTTTCTCCAGGACAGTCGTTTATGTATAAAAATACCTCTATTCAATGTCAGGAATGCAGAAGAAGAGCGGCATAATGCTTGTGTTATGTTGTACAATGTATATGGTATTTGTACTTTGTATATGATGTACGGTTGGTGGTGGAAAAAGCCAAGCTCTCTATGGAAAAAATAAGATATTTGCAGCCTTTGTTTGCATCTCTAGCTTGAATATATATATTTATAGACTGTTTAAAATTATTTGACATCTTAAGCATGCACAGTTTATAGAAGTGAAAAATGATTCAGGTCAAAAGCCAATTGTGTCAGGCAAATTCAATATTTTGACAGCCACACCAAACGTCTCATATGTGATTTTTCAAACCGACTGTTTATTCGTTTTCATTAACAATTGCTTAAAATAGATTCTTCAGTCAAATGTGAAGTATTCCACATCCTAACAAATGAGGTTGTATGACCTATGCATGCATACTACAGGTGAGATGAAATACTTGAGTTTTTTTAACCTCGATTTCCAATCGGAGCGAGACTTAATTTGTTTATTGGTAATGTTTTGTACATTTTGTAAATTGTTATTGCAAAATTATAAAACACACACAATTAATTGCAATTGTGTTAAAGAGAAATGTATTATTTTAGAATATTGAATTATAAACATATTAAAATGGATAAACTAAAAACGTTATTTATAAAATCGACTTGTTGATTTTACAAATATCATGAATTTAATAAACACCTTCCGATGTACAATTAAACAATTAACAACCGTAATATTTTATTTATAGCTGGTCAGTTAAATCGATTTTAACATAATCTTCGCGCTCCGTAATATGCAAGACATTGTTTCCCAACCGATAAGAGTTAGAGCAGCTATAATGGTGAATACAAATTTACTCAATCCCTTTATAACCTATACATGAGCTAGCCAAAATAAATAAAACGTGGCCCTCTAATTACCTCGCTGTTTAGGCCTATTTGTTGAGGCGTACGTATGAAACGATTATCTTAAAATTCTGCCATGTACCGATCTTAAAGATCATGCAACAACATATCATCATCATACATCATGTAAAAATGCAAGAACTCCGACAAGCACCTCTACAACACATTTATACAATGACAATATGAAACAGAGTAGGCGCAAAACAATATGTCTTTACTAAAACCCAATAGCTTTATTGTTTTGGATCTTCTAGGTCCACTATGTATTCGCCAAGTTTAAATTTAAAATAGTAATGTTCTTACAAATAACAATATAGCGTGCGAGTGATGTCAGAAAAACGCGGGAAGATGAGGTTTCGTAACGCGCGCAAAATATTATCAAAAGTTAACAAAAAGCACTATTTGAATTCATACAATATTTGAATAATCCCCTGACATGGTTTTCCTGGTCTGGGCGGCTCCAAAACTTTCGACTAAGTCTGTTAACCGGGATATTCAGTCAATGCAAGTGTAAAGCGCGTTGTTAATGGCTGACATTCTCTAAACAAAAATATATGTGTTTTTGATTTTCAACAAAGGAAAGCGCTTATGGCTAATTTATTTTAAGACAAGAATGTTAATTTTATAACTAAATTTAATAAAATTTTAACGTGTGGGGGCGGTAAATAATACAATTAACCTTTAACACAAGGTGTTGCATGCAACGTTTAAAACAAACTTATTAAGAACTTTTAATATAAGTTTAAGAAACGAGGTAGATATTTTTTATACTTAGTAAGTAAATTAACTTAATATTAATAAATGTAGTCTTTATGTTTTTTAAACAATACATTATCCTAACATCAACTTAAAGTCTTTAAAATAAAATAATAAAGAACAACGTATTAAATGTGCTCAATATTCCAACGCTTTCGCAATGCCAAGAAGCTTTACGCCTTCTCTTATCGAAATCATATAGAGCTGGTTATCCGCATAATGGTTGAAAACTCATTAGCTAGAGATCTCTACTGCTGACGTGGGAAAGGAAGTGCAAAAGCTAATTATTTAAGTAAAAGTCTTTCGATGCGTATCAGCGCAGTTTGTAGTACAACCCATTGATGTCACCACAAGAAACCTACTTCAAAGAAACACTCGCCAGCCATTGGTTATGTCAAGTGAAACTTCGTCTATTTTATATCTGGTGTTATTTACAGTTAATTGGAAATGCCTACTTTTTCTATCCTTAATTATTGTTTTGTTTGTTCTTTTTTTGTGTTATGTGTCAACATGTTTTTGTACATTTATATTTATAACTACCTGGCACTGGCATGTGTGTACATTGTCATGTGCCTCTGAAGAGTTAAATATATGTCATATTTTCGTATTATTGTTCGTTGCTCTCAAATTAGTCTCGGGATATTTTATAACGCTCAGTGGCACATTCAATTCACCTTTCCGCGAGTCTAAAAATAGAGTTTAAGCTCCGCCCCCTTGCCCACAAACAACCTGCTTTAAAGTGACAGATCTTACAGATTATCTTACAGATCCGCGAAAATATTTTAATTTGATATCTCACAAATGCAAAGAGCTTGTGATGGAGATGATTAGATGGAGATTTAGAGAGTTTCACCCAATGATGCATTTATGACACAAAATTATGAAAGAAAGTTGTTGCTGGCTACAACGAGATTTTACCTTTCGATGCAGAAATGGACAAGCCTCATCCAATCAACTTAATTAAGATGCAAACAGAGAAGCGATTACAGCAACGTACGATTCCTTGCCAACCACAACCCTGTCGGTATTAAATTGAACCAAAGGCTCAAACATATTTAAACTGATCCTTGTCAAAATCATTGTTTGTGGGATAATGTGTAAGTGAGAATCAGCATTAGACAGGTAAAGTGTCAATCAACGCGATGTGACTGGCTAATTCCATACTAATACACAATGTGTAATATCTATTTTTTAATCTCGCGGAAAGGTGAATAGGGCACTGGATTGCAACCAGAAGGTCCCTTGTTAGAATCTTTAAAAAGATAAGCATTTGTTTTAGGTGTTTATTGTTTTTTATCTTTTTTCTATTCTTTTGTTAATTTACAAATGTAAGTCATATATAAATGATAGTCTTCCATTGCCGTTATTTAAGAAAGTATACCTTCTTAAAGGCATCTCGAAAGGAATGTGGTATCCCACTGAGCCAGGCCCCCACATGCTGTGACCAGACCTGCTAATTGCTGGTCATCACTTCAGGGAGTCTTTAGCCAACATAGTACTAATCTGTCGCAGTAATACCTCTGATGGGTTAATGCAAAACTAAATTACCTGCTAGTATGGATGTGAGACAGTAGGCTAGTTTTACACAAAGCCACAAACATTATTGTTAGTGATAATGTGGGTTGTTTACTATATGATCCCTTACAAATTCTTTATTGCATTAATTACTAGGTGTCAATTTTGTAACTGCAGGATTATGTATTTATTTCATAGCTAAATATTTAATTTTGAAAATACATGAGAGATACAAGTATTAGTATTCAAAATGACTCTGAAGGACATTATTCTGACAATGAATGACTTTTTAAATTGCTTTTGTTAGAAACGTTTCGTTACATTTTACAAATCAAAATAAAATATAACTTTAAATATATATGAGAACTAAAAGAATGAAAGAAATAACAAAATGTATAAGAAATAACAAAATCAACCAACAAAGTAAGAAAGAAAACAAATAAAGATTTAAGATTTATATATATATATATATATATATATATATATATATATATATATATATATATATATATATATATATATATATATATATATATATATATATTGCGTAATTGGTATATTCACAACTGTTTCCTTTACAAACTGTGAATGAATATGTTCAACCCCCAGATATAGCATACATACACTTGGATCTTGAACAATACCTGTGTGACAGACACATCGTTACAGACTGTTGCAGCCTGGCTTATCAGACAACAGATGCCCTCACATGCTGGGTGGGGCAATAAATGGGGGGGGGGGTCACTTATATAAGGCTTTTGAGATGCCTTTAAGAAAGAAAACTAATTTACGATACTTAAAAATTATGGGATTCTCTCTGTCTCTGTCTGTCTGTCTGTCTGTCTGTCTGTCTGTCTGTCTGTCTGTCTGTCTGTCTGTCTCTCTCTCTCTCTCTTTCCCAGTCTGTCTCTGTTTGTCTGTCTGTCTGTCTATCTGTCTGTTCTGTCTGTCTGTCTGTCTGTCTGTCTGTCTGTCCCTTTGTCTGTCTGTCCCAATGTCTGTCTCTCTGCTTCTCTCTGTCTCTCTCTTTCTCTCTCTCTCTCTGTCTCTCTCTGTCTCTCTGTCTCTCTCTCTCTCTCTCTCTCTCTCTCTCTCTCTCTCTCTCTCTCTCTCTCTCTCTCTCTCTATATATATATATATATATATATATATATATATATATATATATATATATATATATATATATATATATATATCGCAGTTGTTGTTTTTCACATTTTAAATAAATAAACTAAACATTTGATACTATTCTTATCAAAGTTTTGTCACTTTAGAATCCGTCACATCGAACCTTTGTACTAGGTCTATTTTCCTACAGTTTGTTTAATAGAAGCAGTATCAGTAACAAACGTTTAACATATTTATAATGCCACGCCGCCGTCAAACAGCTCGGTCGATTGGAATAAGTATAGCAGCATAGTAATTATGTCAGTACGCCACTGATGTCTATCTGCCTAATTAGACTTTCTAGAAATCAGGGAGATAGTTACACGTGTCCTTGGACGAAGAACATTCAATATTTATGATAAGATGACAGCGAAGTCCCAGCTAGAATAATATAAGAACATAACTGAAATGCTTACAATGTTGTTTGTGATGTTCCAAAAGAACGAAAAATAAATTAATTTATTGATCTTCAGAATGAGCTATGCCCCGCAATTACAGTTGTTCGAATATATATCACCACGAAACTAAATGTGTGCAGGAAGAAGCCCACAATGTAATCAACAGCATATATCAGTGGACAGCTTCTAAACTGTCAATCAGGTCTGTTAACGTAAACAGGATCATACAATCTGTTCAAATATTCAGAACACAGTGAACGGCTGACCTTCTTTACACAAAAGCAGTTGAGCTTTTTCTGATTTTATTGTGAGAACATGGCCTAGATTAAGATAGAAAAAGTGAAAATGGTAAGGAGTTACATACAATTTGCTGAGCTGATCATGACTTCTTCGGTGGAACGAAACAGCCTTTGAATGCTTATTCTATAAGCGAAGCACATAGAATATTTGTTCAAAACTGTTTATATTTGTTGAATGTTTTTGTGTATTGGTTATTTATCAACATTGTAATGGTTATTGATACAGTAAATTATTCACCACTAAGTCCTGTTAATGGTGTCTAGAATAGTGAACAATACATCGCTTTCCAAACCATAAATCTGGTTCAATGAGATGATTGAAAATATGTTCGACATGCCTCCCTAACATGAAGTAAATAATTAGGGATAAAAGATCATGTGTCGGTTAAAATGTGCCAAAGGAATCGGGTTGATCAATTATTTCATATACGATTAACATTATCACTGCTGTTGAACCAAATATTGGCAGATATCAGCTTATATAAGCTTACTTTTATTACCCGATTTATATTAGTAAATTAGAAAATGGGTGCTTTTAAAGTATTTTTAATTCATAAAAAAATATTAAAGGATTGTTGTTTGTTGCTAGAATATAAAATAACAACATAACACCATAATAAAACAGCATAATTTTGTACCGGTAATATGTGGTAAGTCTTTCCAGTTTAAACGGCCATAAACACAATGTAATGCAAACGATCCCAATTTCTGTCTCTCATTTTTATCGTCTTCTCGGTTGTGTGTTATATCCATCTCAATTATTGTCGTGCACTCGACGAAAATATTTATTTCGCATTTAAAATTTAATATTTTTTATCTTTATGGCTATAAAAAATGTGAACCGTACAAAGCAATTCAATACACAAAGTATAGGACACAAAATACTGGCTAAAGCAAAATCGATTAAACCCATTCCTTGTGCTCAAGTTCAATCAAAACTAATAACTACTGGTTGAAACCTGTCAAGTTGGTAACTAAGTTATGCTGAAGTCAGAATAAAACTTTTGTTCAAGTAGCAATGTATGATTACATGATAAAAAAACATTTATAAACATTCAGTGAGGCAAGTGATAAAGCAACTGACTGACATACAAGAAGTCTCGTATTCATACAAAAGTCGGGAGTTTTTATTGCTGCCTTTATAGCATTTCTTTTTTCATTGGCTTTTTATAGCTACGGATACTTTTTTTAATTAGTGTTGAATTAATATAGCAACTTTTTGAGATTTTGGAAGTAAAAGAATTAAATTACTTTGAAATGTAAAATGTAACATAAAAATGTAAATATGAAAGTACATGGTGTTCACGTGATAATTATATATATTTATGCAATATGTACTGTAGTTTAAATGACGATTTTTACATCATGAGATTTCTTTCTGTTGTTTTTCTTTCCACAAAACATGGAATGTTTACAACATTTGTTATTGGGCATGAGCTATTTCTATTCTATTTCTGTTCTATATTTTACCCGTGGAATGTTCCAAACATCTATTTACAGCAATCGAACACAATTTCCTCTAATACAATCCGACAAGATCATCATGTTATTATATCAGTTTGTAAATAATATTGTTCGTTAAACATGTCAGACTTTGTAATGAGTCCTCTTTTGATCCTTACAAAACTTGACGGAAACACAAGCCAGTCTTAAACGTGAAGAAGCACGTGATCAAGCAAAAGGAAGTGGGAGCAATTTTATGTGCTGGATACAAGTGTGCATTGCCATCTAAGTTACCAAACATCAACAGCTGGACACATATATCCTCGAGTGTTTCGCCTGGTTAATTACAAACTATTTTTATGGTGGGGCTATAGTGCTGATCAGGCGTTGCACGTTGGCAGATAGATCCTCCTCTGGTGGCATATCCTCGGCCAAATGAAAATGAAGGCCTTTTCTGAAGCATTATAACAAAACAGGCTGAGTAACTTTCTTTCTGTTTTTCTCATGCGTTCCCATTTCTGCTAGTGTCTTCGCAAGGAAGAGACAGGAAACCCTCTTCAGCCGAATTCTATGGGAAACAACCATGAGCAGGATCGCCTTTGACGGGGAGAGTTTAATATTAGTTTAATCTGCCGTTCCCCTTTCCTTTTTATTAATATCTGTATATGGATTGAGAAGAAAAAAAGTATTTGGAATTAAAATATTTGTTTAACTCTTCAGCAGTGTTCCAGTGATGTCAGTTTTTCGCCCAGGGGTTTCATCCCATCGCCCTGTATATGGATCAGTAAGTTAAATTGCTACCATATTTTCCGAATTATTTGTCCATGGCACTGTTTCTGGTTTAAGACTGGTGTGAACCACGTCGTGAAGTTTTCTTTTCTTCCTATTATTGCTATCAAATTGCACAGCCCTGGACTCTTTGTCCTCTTACCTAATGACCTCTTTTGTATCATACCTCTATTTCTTTGCGTCAGTTGTTGATTATCGGTCTTTTTACTGTTTACCCCCTGTCCTAAGTTTGTAGTACCCACAATGTTCTTGCAAGCAAATCTAGTTTGTGATGCATCCACAGCTCGGCACACAAACCACATTCTGCTTGCCCTCAGCTCAGTTCCAGCTGTATTGATACCGGCGTCGACTGAGTTGTTTACTATCTTAAATTCCTCTGCGATTGAAGTTTTGGTCAAATTGGTGTTATCCTGCTGAGGAGTACAACCCATGGCCAGTGAAGCTTGGTGGTAAACCAAACGAACGTTGTAAATGTTTGCCAATGCACCGTTCTATACACAAATGCATTACTAATAATTTTCACTGTAATAGTCTCAATAATAATTCCTGTAGATATCTAAAGTACGTAATTACTTTGCTGAGTGAATAGACTAAGATTTTTTCACAGATCATTTGATATGTCTCTTGCCTTTTGAGATCATGAGTCCTTATTAATCAGCATTTTGGCACGCGAAATTCTAATAGCAGATAAATGCATCAGCATTGTTGGCGATAAAGAGGAAGTACTAGTGTAGTTTAAATGGAATGTGGCATCGATTAAAACCTATTATGGCACTTTGTCGTCCAACCACTCGATCTTTTCTGGAGAAATGGACTTCCGAGAAACATTTATCAGTTGATTTTGTCAACTAAAATATCGACTTGATCTAAGCTAACGAAAACAGAAAAGAGCTCCTATCATTTTATTGTGCCATGGGAGATCTCGAGTTCAGCGTAAAATGTGCTCTAAGTCGTTGCGTTTGGGGTACTATCTTCACAAATCCTAAATAGCTTGATACGTCTCCAGCCTCTGACATTGATATGATAATGCCTGCCTTATTTATTAATCAACAGTTTGGCGCGTGACATAACTAATTGCAGATAAATGGCTCCAAATTGTTGGTGCTTAACAGAAAGCATTTGTCTAGTTTTAATAGAATAGGCATCAGTTAAAGCCAACAATCATACTGTGTGGCCCAACAACTTGATCCTTTCTGGAGAAATGGACTTCCGAGAAACATTTATCAGTTATTGATTTGTTAGCTTAATTTTCGACTTGATTTAAGCTAATGAAGATAGATTTTATGTCATTTATTGGGAAGTGTGGGCTATTTTCTCCATTCCTAACTGGCATAAAACATAAATTCACTAGCATTGATCTGATTTCTTATTTATTTATTTGTTGTGATGCGTCATTTGTGTCTATATTGTAGCGAGGAATAAAATATTATTAATGAGTTCCTTGAGCTGATATCAATTAAGTGTGTTAAAGGGCTCTCGAGTTTAGCGTAAAAAGTGTTTGAAGTCGTTGCGTGCTGGATGCTACCTTCAGACAAAACCTTTGATAATTTTCGAATAGATTTGCTGCAATGAAAATATTAAAAAAAATAATATACCGTGATTTAGTGTTATATTGAATTGTTTTCTTTACACGTAAAAACAAGGTAATAATATTAAGAATATGTACTAAACATTTTGCAGTAGTAAGGTTTTCACAATGCCAAATAGCTTAACAGGTCTCACGTTTCTGACATTGATATAATAATGCGTTATTAATCAACAGTTAATTAATCGTAAGCTGTGTACAATAAGCTAATGAAAATAGATTTGATGTTGAATTTGTGTAGTGTCGGCAAGGTTTTCTAAGTCCTGAATGATCTTTTATTTATCTGTTTTGTCTATACGCCTTTAGATACTACAACAATGAATTAAATATTTGCTTTTCAAAATTAATGACAGCGAGTTCCTGGAAGTGCTATCGTTTAAGTGTGTCAAAGGAGTTATCGAGTTTAATGTAAAAGGTAGTCCAAGTCGTTTTGGGTACTTCCAATAATGTATACATATTTGAAATAAAGTTTAATCATATAATTAGACAGGTAATCGAAGAGTCGCCTAATAATGTAGATGGTAACTGATCTTTTTGCCGTAGCCCCGCATATTAACTTGTGCTTTTAATGTTTGCTTATAAGACAATATTTCTTTCTCTCTCTCTCTTTCTCTCTCTCTGTCTCTGGCTCTATGTCTGTGTATGTCTCTCTCTCTCTCTCTCTCTGTCTCAGTCTGTCTGTCTCTCTCTGTCTGTCTGTCTGTCTCTGTCTGTCTGTCTCTCTCTGTCTGTCTGTCTGTCTCTCTCTCTGTCTCTCTCTCTCTCTCTTTGTCTCTCTCTGTGTCTCTCTCTGTGTTTTCTTTGTCTCTGTCCGTCTCTCTCTGTCTCTCTTTGTCTCTGCCTGTCTGTCTTTCTCTCTCTGTCTCTGTCTCTGTCTGTCTGTCTGTCTGTCTGTCTGTCTGTCTGTCTGTCTGTCTGTCTGTCTCTCTCTCTCTCTATCTCTCTCTCTCTCTCTCTCTCTCTCTCTCTCTCTCTCTCTCTCTCTCACACTTTCTCTCTCTCTCTCTTCTGTAGTGACAATAATAAGTGTTGAACCGATGTTGAAGATGATATCCGACAGTTCAAATATCGACGTCAGAGCTGTAAACCTTGATGGTCATGTAAATAATCACAGGGTTTTCTTAGATTGAATAACAAGCTAACTGTGCAGAGTGGCTCCTATAGAAAATACATTTCTTTGTAATGACAAGTAGAATGTTCGGCCTTACTTTTCACATGGATGCAGGGCATCAATAAACAGCATTTTACGGGATATTTCCAGGTAACGATAATTTATTTGATTGCATGAGAGATTGACATGATCAAATAAAAGAACCAATGAACACTTTCAAGACCCGATGATGCTTGGTTTGTCTTCTGATATTGAAATTATACAGTAGCTGTTCATAGCAATTTCTACTTCTAAATAGACACCTCCGCATTGCATTAGCGAGAGAGGAAGTGAGATGAACTTGTATTTAAAAGAAAATTTAAAACGCGCTTTATCGCATATCGCAATATCACTGATCCGTAATTTCAACAAGATAAGTCCATAATTACCAAAAGCATTTATAGGAGAGGATGACGTAAGTCTCAGGTCAGAAATCAGCAAGTTTTATGTAAAAGTACGAGCGAAGTTCAGAAAAACATATATGAGTCATGCGTAAAAAAACCAGCCCAAAGCCTAATTTTACCAGAAAGTTGCATAAAACAAACCAGTGACTTCGTTGAACAAAGGAAAATGTATTTGAATATAAATCTGCTCAGTTTAGGTAGACGTTTGTTCTGTTATAATCATAATTATAATATAAGTCAAATGTCTATGTATGCATTTTATGGTTGTTTATGTAAAGAGGTGTATATAATTCCTTGTAAACTTATATAAAAATAACTGAATTACTGAAATTGTTTATATATCTTAAAGAATGAGTAATATTTTATGTCAGCTTCTATTATTTCGATTATATCGCAAGAAACTTTCCAAGTCATGATAAATAAGAATAATGCATGCATATGCAAATTACATTTTTACTATTTGAAACAATTATCGACAGTTGTGTGGTTTTATACCTTGGTTCAATGTAAACTAATGGAGAATAAAACATGATCAATATTTTCAATGTTGAAATCACACAACTATGTAAAGTATATGTTGTTTTTATTAAAAATAAACAAAAATATATTTATTTTAACTAATAACTAAAATAAGGAACGCAAATACCATTACTTGAAACACAAATACATGGATCCATTTCCTAATTATCGCATTTTCTTAAAATAAATAAAACTATGACACGTGTATCGTTGTATTGAACAGCGTTTTACTTATGACCGAATTTTAATAAAAAATAGTTTTCTTTACAAGTACTTACATACCACAGCACTAATCATCAACATTTTGGCTCGTGATGCCTCTAATCCCGCCTCCTGTCGTAAATGGCGGGACACTGCTCAGTCTATTCACATTGTATTTTACCGGACATCTTTTGGGTAGGTATTTTGGTATATAGTTCTGTAGAATTGTTATGATTTATCCCCCACTTTGGTAACTATTAAAAAGGTTCAAACTATAGCATGCAGGGTAAAATCATGTTTTGTTGAACAAGATAAATAATGAGCTAATGCACAGTAAGGATTATGATGAAAATAAGAACATAAATATAACAAAGCGAAAATATTTATTTTTAAAGTATGTGAAAATACCTTATCAAAAACGGGCATAGCTTGAAGATTTCTTTCAGGTCGAAGAAGAAAATTGCACATGGAAGCATCAACATTGATGGTAATAAAGAGACTGATTTGTCTACTTTAAAGTAGAGTGGCTGCGTTACATCCTGTTAAAGTAGTTTGTAATCCTATAAATGCATTTATTCTGAAGCGATAAACGTCCGAAGAACTTCTCACAAGCCAGTGATTTTATCAACTGCAACTTTTACTTAATTGTATTAGACAAGGTAGTTGTTACTTGATAAGAAGTGGCAACGGATTTCTCCGTTGTCATATACAGGAGACTAGACCAAGCAGTGACATGTAATATGTGGTTCTGAAACAATCTAGTATGTGGGTGTGGGTGAGAGATTGTAATAAGATGTTTTATGTAAAGAGAAAAAAAGAGTAAAGAAAAACTCAAACCATTTCACCCATTCCGCCTTGACATTTTGGCACGTCAAGTTTGCTGCCACAACTGTTTGTATGTTTCACGGGGGTCGGCCTGAAAATCGTCAAAAGTCGTTATTTAAAACGTCGGAATGAATGCTTTACAACATGTTGGTCTTTATCATTTTAGTAGTAAAAGTAGTAGAAGTATTATTATTAGTAGTAGTAGTAATAGTAGTAGTAGTAGTAGTAGTAGTAGTAGTAGTAGTAGTAAGTAGTAGTAGTAGTAGTAGTAGTAGTAGTAGTAGTAGTAGTAGTAGTAGTTGTTGTTGTTGTTGTTATTGTTGTTGTTGTAGTTGTTGTTGATCATGATGATGTAGATGATGATGATGTTGTTGCTGCTGGTGGTGTTGTTGTTGTTGTTGTTGTAACAGCATTATTAGTAATATCATTATTATTGTCATTTCTTTGTTTTCTTGGTATTTGTCTAAATTAAAAGAAAGTTCAATATTGTACGTGACAATGTAACGTTGATGAACAATGCACACTTGTGTTAATTACTAATACATTACGCTTAAACGAAATAAAACATTGCAACATAAAATTTTAGATTACGAAATAAAAACCATTAATTACTTGTTTTCAAATACGATTACTACTTGACTTTGTTTCTTTGGTACAATTAATTAGATTTTCTTGATCATGGCATTTTAATGCTGATGGGATCTTTGTTGGTGCATATTTAATGAATAGGTTCATAGCCCTCGTTATTACAATTCCGAGTTTATTGTTTTACTAGTGTAATTTGCTATCACAAACATCCAATACAATTATCTACCAAACTTAAAGTTAGATTATTTGTTTTGAAATGAATCGGACATCAACATCACCTTTATGTAACTACTAAATCGAAGTTCATAATTAAATTTGTTTTTACTCATTAAAATTGTCATCATCAACATTCTGTACATTTTGCTTCCAAATCTTAGTTAATGTGACAGTCTGCTGTCTTGTGTCAAACTTTTTTATTATGTCAATGAAAATTGCAATTATGAACATTCCGTAAATGGATCTACCAAATCTACGTTTATATTTGTTGTTTTTACCTGTGTTAGTTTATTCAGTATTAAAACAACGCCACTAAGCCCTAATTTGACTTGAACTCATGTCACTGTTTTAAAGCAATAAAATACAAGCTTATAAATGTTAAGATATGAGGTCTATAAATGTTAAGATATGATGTCGGATGCGATTTATGCTCATATATCTTATCAGTAGAAAGAAAATACATGTACACATGAACTATATAGCTTGAAAGCAAATGACTCATACTGAAATCTATTACCAATGATTCAATGTTAAGAATGGTAAATACGAGCCTACATAACTTTTATATTTCGTGCGAGATTTGTTCAATATTTTGTCCGTATATCCATCGTGGTAATACAGACCGATCGTATGATAACAAATTTATGCCGCGACACCAAACAACGCAGTAGATTAGAATAAAACAGGGCAATTAGACCTTAATGCTGTGAGATACATATCTGCGAAATTAGTCTGTAAATATAAGAGTGACGGGAACACATGTCGAAGCTCAGAAAAAGTCTAATTTTGATATGCACATGATAAGAAATCCCCAGGGAAGAACTGTGTAAATGTAATTCTCTTCAAGGACAGAACATTTAGTATATCCATGCAGATATGTATGATATGTAAGTACAGGATGAGGAGTTGCAATAATACACTGTAAACTACGAAAGTTGAATAATGCTGCTAAAAACTCGTGTTTGTTTGGAGGTGAGGTTGTGTGTGTTTTTAGAGATGATATTTTTAATTAGAACATCGCGGCAAATTGTGTTTCGAAACGAGAGACTCCACCAAATCGGGACAACAAAACTTAAGTCAAATTGATAGTCACATCGACAAGGCCACTATGGTTATTGCTAGATGTTATTTGGGGGGAAATATCATGAACAGTTTACTTAGGGTAACATCACAAACACACTATGATTCATGTGTACTATAAACGACTTGGTTATTGTCGGTCATATTTGCTTTTAGTTTGCTCAAAACATCAAAACTGGATTGCACCACAAAGAATAGTGAAATAAATGATTACCCCTGGTTACTAGATTACATGTACGTGACCAACTGACCATGAGTACGTTAAAAGGTTGTATTTCTCTATGTTTGGAGAATCAGACTAATCAAACAATTAATTTCAACAATTATAAGCTCAACGAACTAGTATATAACACCGAACTGCATATTGTGTTATTTACACCATGGGTGTATACATCAGACATTTAGCGGTGGTATTCGAAAGATTTCTTATATCTAATATATGTGTGCAATATCCGACCTCTGTTTGGGGGTTTTGTGCATAATTTCTATAGAAGAACATCATACTTAAATTTAGTCTAAGCTTTGACGATTTTTCAACACTATCGCAATTGTGGGACAGTTAACTCGTTAACCGCTCGAACAAAAATCATGAAAATAATCGCTCTAAATGCTTAATTCTTTCCAAATCTATAAGTATCAACATCAGAGCGGATTACACGGATGGTGTTATAACATTATCTTCAAAGTAAGTGGTCACGTGATTTTCTTAGTTTAAAATGGCTAATTGTGCTGCATGACTAAGAAGAAAATTCGACGTTTAAATAACGAGTTATTTTTCACTTTTTGCATAGATATAGGATATCGATACACAACATTTTAATGAATTTTTTTTAGGTAACAATAATTTATTTAGTTGTTTAAGGGGAAACACTTGACCAAAACTGTCCGATACCACCTTTTATGATAACACTAGTAAGAGCACTTCAGCATTTATTGATTTATTTGATCATTTATTCCCACTATCTTGGTAAAGTATTCAGGTGTTCAATTTTGCAGTTAACAGCTTAACGATCACATTGGCAGCTATATATGCACGTCGAACCAGCCCCGCTTCGGGTTCATTCTTGAGACGCGGTTTTAGCGGCTTCCAAAGTTATTAAGTACCTACAGTGGTTGGTGAACGGATGTGGGACCGTTAGCTAGCTCCAGTCTGCGTTACAAGAGCCTTGCCTATGGACTAGATCTCGTGACAGGAATAATGTTTGAACCCGGGCCCCTCCTCGATTAAATCATTATTCCACGGACGCTACCCTTTTGTGTTTTATTTTAAGCAATGCATGTATGAAATGAACTACAGATTTATGTGGCGAATTGTAATTATTTTTTTTTATACACTAGCTATTTCGAAAACTTTATTTTAAATGTTGGATGTTATTATTTAACTGAATTAAATAAACAATTTTGTTGTAAATAAATATGTCTCAAAATTTAAGTCTAAGGGAGGTAACAGTGGAATTACATGCAATAAAGTTATAAATTGTTATTTATCCTACATTATAACACAATCCTATAGTTACTAAGTATTAACTCATCGTCAACATGGTCTACAGAGATCAGTTATACCATATATGAACTGTAGTAGTTTATTTAAACATTTTAAATGCATTTGATTTACTGCTAATAGGTTTTTATACGACATCACTTGGACTGTTTTATTTCAACTATTCTCTATTTAGGAACAGTTTAATGGCAGATGCTTTAATCTCCAGAAAATATGGTTGGTGTGTTTACAGTTATAATTAGTGTTATGTTTTTTTTAAGAATATTCTTTTTATTAGTTTAAATCCCCGATGTAGGTGCTTACTGTTAGTTGTCTCAGGTTTAATTGGTGGAATATTTAAACTACAACTACAAATAGTTTTACATTTTACATTTCATAGCAAAAACATGATATCATAATATAAGACATGGATTTACAAACAGCACAATCATGATTGTAAATAGCATAATTATGTATAACGACTAGTATTTAATTATTTCTTGTACTTTAGTTTTTTAAATGATTTGGACGGATAATGGTTACATAACTGTGGAGTACTAATACTTATTGAATTAACTACTATCTGTCTGTGAGAAATTATTTTTAGTAAGTGTAAGGTTGGAGAGCTCTATCAAACCAAGTTAAAGCACCCCAGTCGGTCCTTTTTTCCGACTGACCGGTCACTGATGGTTTTTCTTTGTGTGTGTAATGTCTCGTCATCAGTGTATATGTGTGTTGCTGATGTTGTTGTTTTGTCAGTTTTACATTCACTTTGTGTACCTTTGTCTACTGGTTGTTCAGATATTAATATCTGTGATAATTCTAATACAATGGGCCGGGTCCATTATTTTTTCATGGGGTTCTAATTGAACGTGATAGTCGTCAAGACAAGTAAGCACGTATTTACACCTAAGCTGTATTAAAACGCATTGGAAACTATTTGTCTACAAACATACTTTCTATGAAGGTCTGACAATCAATTGAAATACAGGAAATAGTACTATTCGGTTTCTAGATCTCAACACTCCTCCTATATGAGCATGCCTCCGGACCTCCTAATACTATACATACCTATGGTTCTAGCTCAATTTGATGTCTCCCCTCTTACTGGATCGGCAAGAAGCATTTTAATCCTATACAAAGACACACGTGCATTGACAATATACGTACAGAACGTCGGGATATCGGTCAATATTTATCTAGACAAAGTTTTCTAGATTAATATTTTAACAGCAACAGCATATAAATTATCATAGTTTAACAGAAAGCACTAGAGGGCGACATGATTTGCCAAGTGAATGCCAATTTAAGATGAGTTTAGCTCTTTTATCGAGACAGCACTAAAACACAGTATTCTTATTCTATGATGATGCGTTTTATTTTAACTTACGTATTGTAAACATGCATTGGTATGCATTTAATAGTACTTTTCTCGTTAGGATGGATAGAATTGTATAGTGTTGTTTTTTGGTTTTTTTTATCTGTTGTTAATCCCCTTTTGTTTTTGAAAAACGAATTATGTGATAAATACCATATAAAATACTGAATTGGAAAAATTATCTATAGATAAGAAACACAATCATTTTTACAAGATCTTACTGCAATATCTAGTTTTATTTATTAAATTATGGAAACGAACGTGTGAACAAGTATATTAATTATCATTTGAAGTTTCGACCATTCTTGTTTCAATGCAACAACTTATAATTCAAATTTGAAATATTTTGGTCCCTCGGTTGGATAGTAATTAATGTTAAACTTGTACATGTATAAACCTTAGACTTCATTAATCAATAAGAACAATAAAATAGGCAATAAAACTAATTGGGGCTACAGTCTCTTCTTATCTATTTAATCCCACCATTACGCATCAATGACTCTAACAGTTTGTACAGTGTAATTACTTACTTACAAGTTTATTTATACACTCAGCACATATACAGGAGGTGTGGTGTGAGGTACAACAGTACAACAATAAATTGAACCAGGCTGTGTAATGATGACAAAACAAGACTAAGAGGAGAGTAGAAATAATAATAGCAGCAGAATGCCACGTTAAAGGCAGTACAATATTGATAACGACAAAGACATTTAACCCAATGCAACAGAAAAGTCGTAAGGATTGGCGAGCTTCATGCATCTAGGAAATCTCAAAAGTTTTCAGAACAATAAGCGTACATAGAAAAGAAATTACTATACTTTTTTTTACTAATACGTTTTCATACCTCTTCACTTTCACACGCTTTCGCCGAAGACCTTTATTACATTTTTTAAACAACAGCACACAAATCGCACCAACAATACATGTTTAGTGTGTGCAAAATATTAATATCTACAATGCAACAAAAGTACACTGTGACCGAACATAAAACACATGGAGTAGTAATACTTTAAAACACTTGTATGTTTAAAAAAATACATATGTAGGTGTTGACTTCTACTTGGTTACATTTTGACTTTCCTTAGACGCATGGTCACGTTTTAGTTTGGGTACATTTTGACTGTAACCTAATATGTGCCTCCCTATCCCTCTTACTGTCTTAATTCATTTTCACATATTGGGATGAAAAGTGTTGTGGCCGTACCCGATTAATTATACGGGGCAATGTTTACATCAACACCGGTTATTTGCGATTGCATGGCGGCAGCAGATTATGTGATTAAAGGAACATGGAAGAAGAAGACGGGTTTGTCTTTGTGTTTGACCGCAGATCCAGCGATGCACCCGAAGTCAAGATTTCCACAGGTGGTCTGTTTACGTTTAAGGAATTCAAAGACCGGGTGCAGCAGGTATAGAAGCATAACTTAGTTCCTTCTGCAGACGCTTTTTTTTTTTCTTAGAGAGAAAAAAAATTGGCGTGTGTTTTGATTTGTAAACAAGAATTGGCTACAGGACACTGAAGCTTTTCAGTTTGAAAATATAACCTTAGTCTAGTCTACACTGATACTTAACTTAACATGCTAGCCATTTCTGCTGGCATGTTATAGGTATTAAAGTGTTGATTGTTTTTATTTAAACAACTTGTTTTTGCTTCTCTGGGGGACGAAATTCGGACCATTCCCATAAAAAAAATATTTTTTTCCATTTCATTGCCTAAATTCTCCTCTTAATTGTGAAATGAAAACAATATGTTGCATATAATAATTCAATGTTTTCTTTTTATTACATGTGTAGTTTAAACAAATAAAAACAATTAACATTGTAATGAAATTTATCATCACATTACCAAAATTTGATGTTCTCCTAAATTCGGCAGTAGTGTGTTTTTAAAAATCTTACACAATATTTCACTAGGTTAAAGAGATTTATTTTTAGTGGTTATAAGCCAGAAGTTCTTACCAATGTAGTTTATCATTATACTTAACCCTAGATCCACCCCTGGTTTTCAAATGTCACTAAGATCACTCACCTTTTTGTTATTAGATATGTTTTTTTTATATAAATATTAAGGATAGATAATGCCCTTTTTACATAAGATTGAATCTTGTAAAAGTCTAAGGTGAATAAAGAAATTAATTTGGGGAGAATATTATAAGATAGCCTTTACTTTTAATGTTGAAATTAAATATATTATTTCATATTTTCATTTATTTTATTCTCTTATTTATATTTTGAAATTACAGGCACTTGGCATTGGAAAAAATGAAAAGTTTGTCATTACAACAACAAACAGAGAGGAAATTAAAGATGATGCCACTTGGGGTAAGTGCACTTAAATGACCATTACAATTTGTATCTTATAAAGACAGTCATGAAATTAACCATAAATAATATATCTACACCTTATGCTGGAGAAAAAAATGTTACAATACATTAGTCATTTTACCTTTTTTTCTTATGAGTCACCAGGATGCACAATTTTTTAAATAATGGGTCCTGAAAAGAAAAACTAATCCCATTATATACATTGTAGCATTTATTATGGAAATATTACCTCATCTACCAAATAAATAACCATTCTTGTTGATACGTATATGATTTCGTAGTAGGACTGCGAATCTTCAGTATCATTAATGTTTACATTGGATTCCTTGTCACTAACTTTGCCAAAAGGTGCTGTCATATGACCCATTTAATAGTCCTGTTTCTATTGGCCTCGAAATCGAACCATTTGGTGGATTATTTACAGATGTGTCTAGTGCACATACAGATTTTACCCTGGTGCATATGTATTTTCTTCCAAAATGGAATTTAGCATATTATCGTATGCAAGTTTATAATTCAGATTTCAGATTGATTTTCGTGAGGAATCTAAATAACATGCATCCGCAAGGATGCACATATTTATTGTTCTTGAGTCTACAATAGAAAATGTGCATCAAGGGATTCAGGACGCTGAGCTAAAATGATCACTGTCAATAATTGACTCAATGTGTTGCCCATTTTATATTTATTTTTAGAACTTTAAAATTTTTGCTTTATAAGGATTCATTGAGTTTCATGTAGACTCATTTAAAAATATGTAATTTTTCTACAAGAATCTCAAAGATACTTCAATAAACTTAATAAATACTTAC
This sequence comes from Sinonovacula constricta, assembly GCA_007844125.1. Classification (NCBI taxonomy): domain Eukaryota; kingdom Metazoa; phylum Mollusca; class Bivalvia; order Cardiida; family Solecurtidae; genus Sinonovacula; species Sinonovacula constricta. The sequence continues at coordinate 17,619,056 of CM017555.1, read as the reverse complement.
CTTTCCATTTGGTTTTAATTAGGAAATGAAAGCAATCATGCAGCACATTCAACTACGTGTCAAATGTTATCTAGAACCTTTATTTGCTCCATTTTTTGTAGATATCATTGATAAAGGGGACACTCTGTATGTGCTGAACTCCACCGATGAGGAATTATGTGCTCCAGCAGAGGAGAGAGTGAATTATCTCCCCCACTATGATACCATCGTAAAGGGAGGAATGTACGAATACTATGCATCGGAGGGTCAGAATCCATTGCGTGAGTCAGCTTTTGTCTGAAGTTTTGTTTGAAAGTTTTGTTAAGAAAATACAAATAACTTTTTGCTTATGTAATATGTTAGTATGGTAGTAAGGTTGGAAGAATCAATAGAAGTTTAAAGGTAACCAAGGTATTGTAGCCAGTTGAACCCTGCCTTCTTAAAATAAGATGTCATGAAAGCGCTGCAGCCAGAAATAGTATGCTAGATATGTTTTGGACAAATTTATATCTATCATTTGATCATATTTCTAATCGGAAAAAGTATACATTTTTTACCAAATTTTAACTGAAAAATTTGCAAATGGGACAAAATTACATTTTAACATCCTACTCTTAATCCCAATAGATTTTTTTTTTTATACTTTAAACAAATTTTGAGCAAACTATTTTTTACCTTTTTAATGCATGGACATATAAAGAAGATGTCTACTATTTTAACTTATTAAGCATAGAAATCCTTTGGAAAAAAATTCCCTAATGGTGCCTACCGGTGCATAACTGATATGTGGTCCTGCTGAATTAAATACAGCTTTAAAGACAAAAATGTTTATTTGCATTGTTTTATTACAGCATATGCTTTTGCGGAGTTGATTGACAATGCCCTAGCAGCTACAGCTAAAAATGTAGGGCCAAGAAACATTGAGATAAGATTGGTAGGTGATTAATATAAATACTCATCAATGAATTCAAGAGCAGTTTCAGATAAAATAAATATAATCAGCTAAGAATTTATTAAGAAAACTATTGATGCATTTTAAACTGCTTTATTGCAAAAAAAAACAACTTTTAAATGAGCTTTTACAATGGAAAGCTTTAAACATATGAGAGGTTATCCAGAAATTAGTTGACAAAAATAAATATAACAAACATTTATAGTTTAACATTATTAGAAGTTGTCCCAATTGTAGAAAAATACCTTGCTTATTTTAGCAATATGGCAGAAATTATTTAATTAAATATACATTTCTTACATATCTATTGCCATGGTTATGTATGTTTGGGATTTACTGGGCAGCCCAAAGATAAAATCAATATAAATCTGCATTATGATCACTGAGGCACATATTGAGTTGCCTTTACTTACAGGAATAATTTAAATTCTAACATTGTCATATTCCACCACATGGCATGGCAAAATCTTCGCATTGTTCTACTCCTGCCTTTCAGCACTTTGATGAGAATCAGATGTTTGTGATTGACAATGGTAAGGGGATGACGTCTCGACAGCTCAACAACTGGGCCATCTACCGTCTTTCCAAGTTCATCCGCAAAGATAAACGCAGCAAAGTGTAAGCATTGTTTTAATATATAGTCTTTGTAATTTTCTCTAAACCATGTATTTGGTTAAAATAAAATTCTTTGGTAGAATAAACAAATGAGTGTAGCCGGTTTTTGCCTTGAGATTGCCTTTAAATTGAAAGTGGAAATACAAAAAACACCTATTAGAATTTCAACATGTCTTAAAAATTAAACTAGCACAAGATGTTTGTAAGCACATTCAGGGTTGTCATTAGAAGGCGGCTGGCGGCCGATTTGACCGCCTCAAATGAAAATCGGGCCGCCTCAAATTTGAAAAAAAAAGAAAATTGGTCAAGAGCATGCTCCCAGACCCCCCTAGCAGCGCTCCTCGCCTTCAGCCCTCGCATAGCCTAGCCTCCTCAAAAGTTAATTGAGTCTGCTCAAAATATTTCTAGTGACAACCCTGCACATTACAAGTTACTGCAGGGTTGGCATAAAAGCCAGCTTTTTGAGTATTGTCCCGGCCAGTGGTCAATACTGGTTAAAAGAGGCAGTTCTGGATGTTACTGGTATTTACTGGGCAGTTGTGGTCAGTTGACATAAACATGTAAAATTCATGCCCATTACCTGTCTTAGTTAAGTTAAACTATTGAATAATCATTTGGTTTGTTTATTCAAATTATGTCCATATAATAAAATAATATACAAAAAATTGAAAAGTGTATTTATAAATTTGTGCATTTTTCCCCCCAAAGCCTGGTGACCATTGTAGTAGTCACTTGGTATTGTTACAATGAAAAGTGCATAATATCTTACTTCCGATTATGCTGGTCTTCATCCATCTTTTAATGACTCATTGATAAACAGTATTAATTAAACTGTGTAAAAATGTACCATATTTACTCACCATAAATCTACTTCGCTCAGAAGTCGAGGTGGATTTTATGGGTCTAAATTTCAGATTTTACTTCCACCCGGCCATAAGTCGAGGTAGTATAGTGTTATATCTGGAGTGGATTTATGATGCACCCTGCTGCCTTTATCCTGGCCATATATGCAGCCCTCAGGCAGACTGTCCAGTGAGAACGTCACCCTGTCATTATCATGATAGCAATGTTTGCAATTATGGCGTAATCACATAAAAATACACACTGAAATTGCCTGGGACACATTTTGAAAGGTATGCAACATAATTGTTCCTTACTTGCAGATCAATCCGTCGTCTGAAAATGTACAGCAGGACTCATTGAACTAAAAAAGCATGGGGAATAATGCTAGTGGTTGTAAAGTATGATAAACATATTGCTGTCTCGACTGGTTCTTCATAAATGTGAAAAGTAGTAGCAATTTATCGAGTATTAACCAGTAGCGGTTGCAAAGTTAGGCGCACCTTGCCGGATGCTGGCAAAATGGCATCACCAATTCCAGTAAAAAAATGTAAACATGGCCTGAATTTCCAATCTCATTGGTTATCGAGCAGTTTAGACATTCTGCACTTATGTGCTTTTTCAGTGTTGTTCACAAATTCCATTGTATAAGATGAAACTTTATGTTTGACATCATAACAATAAATTGAGTACAATTTATAGGAATTTGGTGGATTTTGTATGGGACCCCACATCTTTCCAAGTATTGGGTTCCAGGGACCCAACATTTTCATTGTCATCGCAAACACTGGATATCACTGTCTTGCAATACACACATGGGAATAATGTGGTTTGAAATGCATTTACGCTGCAGCGTTAGGCTGTTGTACTCGTCTATTCACCTTACGACGCTCGTCGTACCCAGGAACCAAATAATGGTTTTATACTAAAAGGCCTTCAGAGCAATATATTATCTGTAGAAAAAGACAAATATATGCAGTCCCATTTTAATAATTGCATGCTTATCATTCCTAACAAAAATTACTGTTCGCACATTGAAACTGCATTTGGCTTGTTACCAAACTGTTTCTTTATCACATTTTCTCCCATCATGTCGGCCTACTTTTACACTTAAGTATTAGAATCTAGTAATCAATGACGATAATGAGGTCGGTTTTATATATTCTAAGCTAATTCGTGCTCCGTGTCACATCGCCAACTAAACTGTGATGGCATTTCTCTAAATCCTCTACGATACAGTTCATTTTCCAATATGTACAATTACGCTATTGGTTGCTAATTTCGTAAAATGTTAAATGACTTAATGACCATTTTGAATAGTTATTAGCGTCACTTAGACTGTGACTGATATTTATGAAGCAAACGTTATTCCCGTAAGATTGACAGAGGTTGGGTTTTTGTCGGCAATAAGTTTTCTCTTATCAAAATGAAACAGTAGATCTACAATATGTGTTTCCTTTTTTCATTTTGGACATGATCCCATTTCTCTAGCAGCTTTCAAAATGATATTGTACAAGCTCAGAATCTTCTCAGCCTTTAGATTCAACCAGATAATATTTCATTTAATGCATAAACAGTAATCAAGTGTTAGCTTTCGTCATATGCTTAAGTCCGCCTGTTTTAATTAATGTAACATAATCGCTCAGCCAATCAAATCTAGAAAGCAGATAAATCATTATGAACGGTTAAGTGTATCTCCTATAGTTGGCTAATTAGCATAATATCAAACCACCAGCAAGCTGTCATTTGCCTTTATGATCTTGTGTATTGTGTCAATTTCCTCCCACTGATATCTGGTATCAGGCTAGACTTGGTGATGAAGATCAAAGAAATTCAGGTCTTGCCGATGCTGATGTACTTGCATCTGGGAGGTCAATGCCTGCTAATTTCACTTGTTACATTTGAAACTGACACATTTTCATAGCTGTTAGCCAGTACACAATTGAGTGATAATTTCGGATTATTGATGACATGTTTGAATGCAATGATTAGGTGTTTTAAAAAAGGTTAGTATTGTAATAAATGTTATTTTGAACTTAATATATATGCATGTGAATATATTCCAGATATGAGCTGATTAAATGTTTGCAATCACTTTTCGCATGGAAACACACAATCCAATGTATACGTATTTATGGATTTATCTGTCCATAGGCTCTACTTAAATTGGCATCCCTTTTCTTTTTCTTGATACCTTGCCCATAAGTAGAATAGACTTTCAGAGCAATTTTTACTTGACTTATAGGTGACTTATATGGTAGTTGGCACATTATGTTATGACCATCTGTTTTTCTCCTTGGCAATACAAGAAAAACCTGGCCAGGTCAGTAGTGATCGAATGCTTTGAAATGACCTGCCCCTCCCCCAGCCCAATCTATCCCATGGTCCAAGTCACTGTTTATTGCTTATTCAGCATGTGGCAATACTTATTAGCACAACGACAGTCAGAATCAACAGCTTAGCATTAATAGAGATTTTAGAAATGTACAGTCCAGTGAGACATTATTTTAAAAAACTCATTTTTTATTTGACCAGTATTAACCATATTTTAATTAGGAAGACCACATAAAATGTACTTATCCTAAAATTAAGATGTTTAAAGGTATGTGGATGGTAATTATAATATCTTATAACTAAGATAATAATAAACTGCCTAAATTAAATAAAAAAAGTTATTTGTACCTACAATCACATGCAGGTATATGTCACATATTATTTAAATTTGCATTTGATCAGTAATGAGTCAGTAGACCATGTTGTGGCCACCTTATAAATACATAGATAAAACTTAAAATATTAAACATGGACTGTCTATTATAGTCGTAAAAGATGTTTCATTTTAAATGGTACAAAATGTAACACTATATTTATGCTTTGTTTATATTAATAATCTGTTTTTGCAATCAAAGATCCTTGAACAGACCAATACTGATTAGAATTGACCCCTTCAGGGGTGTTGACCAGGATGGTTTTAACGGGTTTAAACCACCATTTAAAACCAGGGACTATTAAATACTGTCCAGCCCTGCAAGTAAGAGCTCAATATAAATGGTCGCACTATTGCCTGGGGCAACCCAAAACCAGGTGCGGGCAAATTGTTTTTGCCAAAATTAATATTGTTCAATTAGGCAACAACAAAAAATGCTGCATTATTAATCCATTAATTCCAGCGCGTTTGTACTCCATATTGCATCTTGACACTTAAGTAAAAACAAATATCACTCTGCATGTGCAACATGGTCTGGCACACCACTCAGTTTCCAAGTTTTTCGGCTCACATTTAACAATATTTCTAAGCTAATGCAAACCAATCAAAAATCCAATTTAATTTACACATTAGTTGTAATCAACAGATTTGTTTCAAATTTATCCTCATGTTAGTCAATGCAGTGAAAAAAAGTTGTATTGAGATTACTTTAGCAATTGAATATTGAACATAATAAATAAAATATGAATACAAAACTGCAAAATTGCCTCATATTGATTTACATCTGTGTACACTCGTAACACCTGAATTGACAACCTGGAAATGTCTGTTTGTTTAAGTTTGGTTGCATGGTAAAACCAAGTATGAGGAAAAGACACATGGTGAAGGCGAATTGGACTCTTTAAACATCATCCGCAGCTTAATAGGTCTTATGCAATTTGTCACTTTGAGCACATATTTTACTTTTTTTATAAATGCTTTTTTGGGGCAAGTTAAAATCTTGGTCAGGCAACTTTAATTTCTCAAATGTTGCCTGAAGGGGCAATCTCACCCAAAAGTTAATGTTGAATCCTGCAAGTTAAATGAGTTCTCAAAAAATGCTGAAGTAGAGTTACACAGAAAGCTGTACAGCCCTCAGTCCGTTAAAAGTACTTGACTGGGATGCTTTAGGTTGTCTTGGAGATATTGTTTGTGAATATTAACCCCCCGACTGATGAATACATTACCTGTAGTTGCTGGTTTCAATTTCCCGCGCTAACCATTTTAAACAGCACGAAAATCTAGTGAAATAACGAAAAAATCATTTATCACGGCGAAATATTTTCGGGCAAGGCACATGTTCTAATTTCATTTTACAACTGATATTTGGTAGCGTGTGCAACTACCGTGTAATGTATTCATCAGTTCGGGGTTAATATTCACAAACAATACATGTAATGAAGGTAGTCAAACCATAGCTTTATTGTTGGTTTTTTTTGCACTGCAGGAATCTAGATGACACTGTTGAACAAGAGGAGAGCTTTCTTGATCGGGACCTACCCAAGTCCCTCAACAGTGACATCTCATACTTTGGTGTGGGAGGAAAGCAAGCCATCTTCTTTATTGGAGACTCTACAAGGGTAAGATACTTATTTCTTAGGGGGAGTTAGAATTGTTTTCTTGTATGACACCTCAGTGCCAGGGCTTTTTTTGTGGGTCAATTTTTGTAGCTGTTATAGAGTCATATTCTCTGATTGAAAAAGTACACATTTTAATACTCTTTTTTTAATTTTTACATAAAAATTTCAAATAGTGACAAAATAACATTTACGAGTCCTAATCTAAATGCAAAAAGAAGATTTTATGCACAGGTATATTTAGAAAATATTTAATTAACTATATATTACAGAAATATTGAAAGCTTACCCAAATCAGAGGAAGTTTTTCATTTCACAGATACAGGTCATCAACCTGATTTTGTTGAAAAAAAGCCCTTAAGTCCCAAATGAGGTTAGCAATGTAAAAAAAACTTCATGTGTCATGTGGAGTGTCACTGTTCCACTCCAGACAGTTGTCTGCCTCTATAAGTTGGCAACTACCACAGTATTCCAGAATGTGTTTACCAGTATACATCTTAGAGAACTAAACGGACTTAAATGTCATTTTACTCTGGGGATTTCAGTAGTTGTGTACATGTCCAGGAGAGGCTTTTGAGAAGCAACTTGGTGTCCTGAGAATGCAAACTGTTTATTTAACTTCTGTTGCATGTTATTAGAGCCATAGATAGGAGGCGTAAATCTGATTTAGTGTTGTCATATATTCCACAATTTTGCTGTTTCCCCTATCTTGCTGGTTCTCATAATTATTGCCATATCAAGACACATCTTATAAATACCAGGTTTATGGGGCATTCAGGAGCTGAACTTCCACATATTATCTGGGGCTCTGCAGTAGTTTTTATTTTTTTATCAGATGATATCTCGGCCACGTGGTTCAAAGGATGTGCACTGAATTGACAATATCTCGGGAGGAGTTTGAGAAGAAAGAGAAGAATCACGAATCTATATACAGTGGTGTTATCAGAAACAGAAAGGTAAAGTACATGTATTGGGGTACTTCAACAGTCCTGGTCTATGTTGTATTAGTTACACTTGTTTACATTCTGACAGTAATGATGGTATGATAAGTATGTTATTCAAACTACATTTCTATTTTGGACTCAAATCTGAAACAAGGGTAAGAATTTCAATTAAAGAATTCATATATATTGATCTTTGTAACATTTAGCTTTTCTTTATATGGTTTGATATTGGCTTTTTTGTTGGATCTTATCTTTCTTTTCTTTTTAAAATTTATGCAATTGTTTGATTTTATTTATTTCTATAAGATAAGTGTTTTTTGTGGTAATTTATTCTTGTATCAAATATTTTATGGAGATACTTTTAGAGGTTTAATAACTGAAAACATTGATGTTAGGGCATTAAACAAAATCAAAACATAAGAGAGCACTTTTTCATAAGAACTAAGAGACAACTCTAAACGATTTCTCTCATTTTTAGCTGGTTTGTAATAAAAGTATGTATTTTTTTAAATTCTCTTCATAAAAACAAGTGACAAATGTAACTTTAATATGTTTCTTTAGCTAATCTTTTTTTTCTGACTAGCCAGGGGATGCGAGCCACATCCCCAGTGAAGAAGAGACATTGAGACGCCTGATAGAAGAGGAGCCTGGACACCCTGAGAGCTTTACAGCTGTCGTCATACAGGGCATCAGTAAGGAGCACATGCTCTACCTCAAGGAGAGACTCAAAGAGTGGACCAGACAGCTTGCGTAGGTTATCTATTGAATAAATGTTGTCTACAGAGATATTACCATAAACATTTGTTTGTTTAATTCCCAAAAGTCACACTGCTGATTTCACTGAATTTGAGTGATGGTCTAATGTGTGTCTTAAAATTTGGAGGTTTGGATTGGAAACAGTTTGGTATTGAAAGTAGTATTGAGAAATTATCAATTCAGCAGCCATACTATGGGTTTGTTGGACTCAGAATTGGTTATAATTTTCAAGTGAAGTGTGTTGGTGGTTCTACATAGATGTATTTTAGGGTCTTCCTCTTTTATAAAAAGTGGTCAGTCACTATGCTAATGATAACTGATTTTCTGCAACTCATATTTTACAACAAAGCTTTTTATGGTTGTTTTTTTATCATATATGTTTGTATGAGGTTTTCGAGACAAAACTAATTTAACCTTTGCTGTGTGTTGTTTCAGCCATATTTACCATTACTACCTCCATGGACCCAATGGGAATTTGGACCCAGATGAGAATGAGGACTGTAGAGTTCCCACCCCTTTCAAGAATATAGAAATTCAGGTAAAGAGAGGCAATTCTAAATTTTCTTGATTCAAGAAATTAACACTTCTTAACATTTTCAAAGTGGTATACTTACCTTTATAGTTTGAAGTATACACAGCTTTGAAATAACACAGAAGTGTGATTAGAGAGGTTGTTATAAACTTTCTAGATTAAAGTCAAGGTAACTAACTTCACACCATATTTCCCTCAGTTCTTTGTCAAAAATGCATAATTAAAAAAAAATTACTCTGGAACACTGGGAAAATATTTATTATTGTTTGTTTATAAAATGCATGCATTCTTAAGTGGCAGCATTGTCTTTTTTCAGATATGGTATCTTTTCATAATTATTTTGAATGTTTTTATCTAGCCAGAGCTTGTGCTCAAGGTTAGCTATTAAGATTGCCCCGTGTTACATGTCTGTCAACATTTTCAAAACATCTCTTAAACAGCTGGCCCAAATTCAGCCATACTTTATCAAAAGCTTCAGTAGGCAGAGAGGATGAAATTCTGTTCAGTCAAAAAAAATGTCTGCAGGCTCCAGGTACGGGAGGCCCCGGGTTCGATCCCGGGCCGCGACATACCAAAGTCGTTAAAAATGGTAGTGGCATAGCTCCCTTGCTAACGCTCAAGCAAATATAAGGGTAGTTCCACGACTGGTTGGCCGGGTGTCAGGATAATGTGACTGGGTGTGGTATCATGCCAGGTGTTCACGGCATGCTATACACAGTGAAGGCAGCACTATATCTGCTTCAAGTGGACACCGTCTCCAGATAACTGAAATACTGTTGGTGGGACGATAAACCCAATAAACAAACAAACAAACAAATGTCTGCAAGGGGCGTGGCCATTTTCCATATAAGGCTATATAGGACGACTAAGAAATTCTTCTTGTCAAAGTTAGAGCCTTGATATTTAGTATACATCTTCCTTGGGTAATCAAGTATGAAGATTGTTAACAGAATTTGGATCCATATAACATGTTCCCAAGAGCGTGGCCATTTTCCATGAAAGTCTATATATTAAAACTTAAAAAATCTTCTTGTCAGAAACTAAAAGAACTAGAGCCTTGATTTAGTACACATGTTTTCTGGGTGGCCCTTTATCAAGATTGTTCAAAGAATTCTTATCTGTAAAAAAAAACAGGGCCGTGGCCATTATCCATATAAAGCTATATAGGAAAACTTAGAAAACCTTCATGTCAGAAACTACAAGAGCTAGATCCTTGAAACTCAGTGTTTCTTGGGTGGACCTGTATGAAGATTTATAAAAAAGTTGATACATCAAATAACATGGCGGCCAAGGATTAAGCCATTTTTCCTGTATGGCTGTATAGGAAAACACAAGAGGTAGAGCTTTGATATGTGGTTTATGTATTCCTTTGCTGGCCTTATATCAAGATTGTTTTAAACAATTTTTGATCTATGAAAAAGCATAACCACAAGGACTAAATGTCTACGGCACTCAGGTGAGTGATTTAAGGCCATCATGGCCCTCATGTTTTTCCTTTATGTCCAAAACTAACAATAATGTAGACACAATTGCCTGTTTTTTTAAATATATAAAAATGTATAAATGATAAAATTATTTTACTAACATTAAGGTAAAGGTCTGGCTGACAAGGACCCAGCAAGTTCCACGCACCATCAGCTTGCGGGACATTGATGATGACATGCAGTCATTGTTTGTGCGTCACACTCGGAGCTCGTTTGAGTTCAAGGCCCACATCGAAGGTGCAGTTGTTGAAGGTGTTATTAGATATCATCCCTTTCTGTATGACAGGGAAACATACCCCACTGATGTTTATATCAAAGGTATGGAGATGTTACAAGAATGTTTACCCTCTTAATAGAAAAGATTATTAAATAGCTATATAGTTTTCAGATTTTTTTCTTTTTGCATATCTTTGCAATAAACTGTAATTTCTAAACTAAAAGATTACATCTTGCCAGAAGAAAACAAACTATTATTTTAATGCAACTTGTACATGTTATTATGAAAAAGACATAATTTGTCACATACCCCTTGTACCTGGGTGGATGATATGTATTGCAGTGACACAGTTCTAGTCATTATAGCTGGCTGAGAAAGCCCAAGACAATTGTCTCAGCAGAACCACAGCATTTATTCAAGAAGGCCTGCCCATACAAAAGTTTTCAATTCATGTCATGGTTAGAAAAGTTACAAGTCAATTAATAGGTCCCACTAGATCAGGAGTATAGAGTTGTTTGGTCAATAAAGCCATGGCAGAAGTAACAAACCTCTTTATCTAGAATGCTTACAAGTGAAAACAACAAGACTGGTATACTTTAATTATTAATGCTGACTAACACATGATTATTCTGATGTAGCTCCAACAACATTTGAGGATGAACATGACTATGCCATCTCAGACATTCCTGCAAGAGGTCGTCGAGCAATATTTGAATGCTTCTGGAATGGCCGTCTCATACCATACACGCTTATAGATAGGTAGGTAATGGCCTCCCATTTGAACTTGGTCATTATTGTTCATAAAAAGAGATTTCTAAAAGTTTAATGAATGTGAATATATAGTACTGGTCTGTCTGAAGCACTGTTTACCTGGAAAGGAAATACTTTTAATGACAATTTATAAAAAGAATCTGTCTTCCAAACTTTTAAAATGCCCCTTGTTTATATTAGATTACTTGCAGTATTTAGTTTGTTGGAAAACAGCCAGGGGATATCAGACATGTTGAAAGATATGGTGTGCTACCTGCCAAATTTCCTAATATTTTGGTTAAATTTATTCTACATTTATGGGAGAATGACAAGTTTGTTCTGAAAAAATATGACATGATTCAATTATGCTTTTTACCTGTTTGATTGCACTTGTTTTGTTTTTTTAAATTTTATTCTAAATATTTTTTATGTCAAAAGGATTTTTGAACTGTTTACTTCAGTTTTGAATGGTGCAGCACACCAAAGAAGATCAAATCTGTGCCAATTGAGTGTTATAACAGGTAAGTTTAATTTTTGTTATTCTGTTGTTTTATCATAACAGGGTTCGACATTAACTTGAGAGCTGGACCAGTGGTCTTAAGTAACTTAAAAAACTTACTAGACCAGACCTAAACTGGACTAGACTAAATTGTAAAACACATAATACACATACAAGTCATACTTAAATCAAGTTGTTATATGAGTTCAAGCATTGTGGTGCAATAACATACCAATATAACTAAGTATGAGACATTTATGACAAGAAAATTAGTATGAAACTTAATATTCTATTGATGCAACTTAGGTATGATTATACTTAATTTTCTAGTCTAATATAGGTATCATACATTGGTACTTATGTGACTAGAAAGTTAAGTATGACCATAGCTACATGACTAGACGTTTTCACACAACTGAACAGGCTAGACTCACATGACTGATTGTCAAACTGATTTATTTCCCCAGTGTAGGATGCAACAAAAGTAGTGAGTGGTGAGCTGTACTTAAGATCATATTTTCATTGGTGAGATATATGGGATTCAGAATGCCCCTTTATATTATTGATTCTGAAATTGTCCGTACCGACAACAAATCCTCCACACTCTTCATGCCCTTTGCATATCTTACAAAACATAACATTGCTCTTTTCTTCAAAATCTAGCCAACTATACTCATCTGTTCATTTTGGACAAAGAATCTTATCCGCTTTGTTTTGTCATACAGTTTTTTAAGCATCCTTCCTGGTTTCATATTGTAGTCCCCTTTTTTTTTCTTTTTTTGTTAGAGGAAAAACAAACTTAAATAAATTGTTGGACATTTTTGTGTTGTCTGCACATAGTGCGTTATGAACAAACCGTATAATAGTCTGTTATTGAATACTTTGGATAGTATTCGTGCTTTTGTATCCCTCGCAATTTAATTTAACTAGTATGAATAATAATAGGACAGTTCTGTAACCTTCAGAAAATAAGAAGTTAGATGAAGAAATAAGCATTCATATCCTGCTTAACAAAACGTATTACGACATTGGATATTTGATACGTGCAAGGGGAAAAAGCCTTGTTCTGAAAACACCAGCCAATGAGTGAACGCATGTCAAGGATGTTACTAATATATACTGCTAAATATAGCACATGCGGGTATCCCAAGAAACTGTATCAACAAGCATTAATAGTTTGACTGAGTTTAACCATTATAATTTTTTTTTTATCTTGATTCATTCATAGGTTGATTTTCAGCGAACTTTGTCCGATTTAGAACACGACCAGTTGGTCCAACTAACCTAGGACTTAGCTAGACCTGACCGCCAATCTACTAGTGAATGTCATTTGGTCGGGCCTTAATGGTGAACCCTGCATCAAAATAGAGAGAGATTAGCAAAACATTATTGTTTCATTGTTGTTGTTTTTTTTGTCATTGATGCCTTATTAGATACATTATTGCAATTATTAACACACCATTTAAAAGAAAATCCTTTAAAATTTGACATTATTTTACTATTTTATTTTGTTTTATCTAGAGTATTCTAAGTACTTTGACAGAAAATATCTATCAAATGAGTTGAATAGGTGGGGTGGGCACTTGTGGGTATAGACACTTATTTGTAACACCAAACTCCATGATCCTTCACTGTATGGGATCGAGTTTATCTGTGGCCAGAACTATTATGTGGAAGGTCCTCCAGCTGACCTGTTGTGTACTAGTGGTCCTCAGCAGTTTTTTGTCAGGGGTCTTCTTACACCAATAATTTCTGGACATTGCTAAAATGAAAATAATTTTGTTTCTGCAATGTATGTAATATAAATCTAAATGTATATAAATAAAAGAATTGCACATCTATGACACATGTTATAACACTTATCACCTATACTATTGATATCTTTTACCACAAATTACAAGTGATGTAGACAGTTGATGATTCTAAAGTCATAACCATCAGCAAGCTTATATAAATCCTCATTAACATCTGTTGATTTGGATATGCCTCAAGATTTTAATTAACATCTGTTGATTTGGATATGGTTGAAGAGTTTTTGTTTAAGCATCTCCCAAATAATAACAATTATTGCAATTTCTCAGAGTATCTGGAGTTTTGTGGACAGATGACAGTTTCCAAGTTAGCACGAACAAGTTAACCTTCATCGACCTTGAGTTGCGCCTTAGGGACAAGATGGCTACTTTTACTCGGATTATAAATGGTCAGGAGAAACGTACCTCCATTGAGAAAGAGTTTACTGGGTGGCTGAAGGAGTGTCATGAGTTGCATGACAAGCAGATTCATTTCACTCAGTTTGCCGGGAGTTTGGTAAGAAATGACCTGCCAAAGAACAAACAAACTCCTTGGTGTTCCTTCAAACAGTTTGAATGGGATGGGAGAGTCTTCAGAGTGGGGCAGATGGTAAGTTGTGTGATGAATTAAGCATTTATGCTTTTTTTACTTTGTTAGTCTTATCTTGTGTTTCATGTACAATCAACTGTTCAGTCCCAAAGAATGCTACCTTAACTGTGTAGTAAACACTTTTCCAGTTACTACACTTAGCCATCCTGACACTAAAACATTCTGGCCTGGTTGAATTTTGTTTTGTTTTTTGTTACATCACACTGACCTAATTATGGTCATATTTTCGACATTCACCATTATTTTGGAAAGAACTACCAAGATATATCTGGATAGAACGACCCGGCTTGTTAAGACCTCCGAACATAAAAGTTCTTGCCCTGACTCGAAGCAACATGGTTAGGGTCTGAAGAGTTACAAGTAGGCAACTAACTGCTCAGCCACGAGCACCCCTGACTGTCATGGAATAGCCAGAGTATGTACAACTCATCTGACCTGGTTAAAGTTACCATAGCACTGTGATTTATCTCACCAATGCAAGTGATCTACTGATGTCAAAAGTGATTAAGAAATATCTAATGGAGAAAAAATCAGTTTCATTTGTTGTTGACTGTTTTCATTTAAAAGCTACTTGGTCACAATTAGCCAAATTGGCATTTCAGTTGTTAGTAGGCAACACTTCTTGAGTCAAAATTAAGGATGACTTTACATGATACCTCTAGTGACTAGATTTTATTTAAAATGTTCTTGTTCAGAAGATAATGCTGTCTTCCGGTTGGGACAATCTAAAGCATATGAAAATTTTCAATTATTTAGAAAAGTATCTAATCCCAACAACCTGGTACATCTTCAAACTGTTCTTGCAAGTATATACATCATGTGCAAACAGTACACTGATAAGCTCATTATTTTTGCAAAAATTTTAGTAAATATGAAATTCAGATTAGTGTCAAGTCCTTGCATTAAAACATGACCAAGTCATTTTAACTTGACTTTTAAACCCATTATTACACAATGCTTATTTTCTTTTTTAGGTATTTTTTTACATATTTATTACCAAATTTATTTTAAGCTTACCCTGTTTCTCATTTTGTTAATGTTTAGTGAGAAATAGATTTCCAACTTAGGAGCTTGTTAAAATATTGGTATTGTTAGCTGTTTTACTACATGTAACATCATGCCTGTTTCACTAATTTTGATAATATGCTGGCTTTCTGCCTCAGGTTCGTATTGCACGTACATTACCCACTGTGCTGGGTACCATCCAGAAAGTCCTATTGTATGGAGACTACACAGGGGATGTCTATGCTACTGGCGGGGATTTAGAGATTGTACAGGCAAGACACTTTGCAATAGTTTACGTTTTAATACTTTAATCACGGTTAACACTTTGAGGGTGAGTTTTATGGTTATGGAGTAAAGAGTGTTTCCTGAAAGTAAAGGGGTATTTATACACTGTTTGTACTTTCTTTGGTTGTTTTACCACATGCTCTGTAAAATATTGTTGCCTGAAACACATAGACTCCTGTTAATTTTACAGTTCTCTTAGGTGCCCCCAACTTTAATATTAGTTAATACAAGTTTACTCTTGTCATTATTTAAAAAAAAAAAAAAAACACTTTAAAAACGTAATATCTATTTTTCACCTCTTCCAACAACTGAATAAAATTGAATTAGTTTGTGTACTTCACCAAACTGCGGTTTACAACATAAGCAAGCCATTGAGTTCAAATGATCAAGCTAGGCACATGCTTTAATAATGCAGACATGTTAACTCTTCCAGTATCAGCTTGTTCAAGGGTCCATCTCATACCTCAGGCTGAGCCCGAGTAAACTCTTAATTTAATATTCTCTACAGCCCACCCAAAACCTATAACATTGTCCACAGGCAATGGTTTAAAGTTGCGGCCAATACCATACTTTCTCACTTATAAAACTATTCACTTATAAGACAACCCACCTACTTCACCTGTGAAATTGCTGGTTTCTGCTTCGACCCACTTGTAGGAGCGTCGATCAGTCATACTGTTTGAATGAAAGGGTTTATTGGTAAACAGTGGCTGTAATTTTCACACTTTGTGGGATGTATCTTGTCTCAGCTGCACTGCTATCCTGTAGCGTGTGGCGGCATGACATTAAATATCTTTGATCTACGTCATCATGTCTGGTATGACAGTACACGATATATCGGGGAACAGTGTACTGTCCTTGTGTACATGCCACCAATTAATAATTTTGTGGAGAAATGTAATTGGCAGTAGCTTATAAAAACACATCGTTCACTCCCTTACTGTCAAACTTCTCCGATCGATATCACCTTGACAACAGCTTATCTCAGAGTCAGTCAACTTGACCTGTGTAATGAGGCAAGTCTACACAGAAACACCAAGTAAATTACAGCTTAGTGTATTTGGCAGACTGAAGTTGAAAGTTTGTTTCAGTGTTTACTGACGTATAATAAGCCATGTTTCATGCAGAACAAAGGGAAATGTATGTGAGACAGTTAATTGCTGACCGACAGAATTCAAAGTTCAATTAAGGTAAAATATCGGTGGTCGATTATGACGGCACGTTGGGTCATTGCATAACTGCTAACAAGTTTTTGTGGTATGTTTTCGCCCTAAAACAACATGAAAACTTTTTGCCAGGTCGCTAGACCCGCCTATAAGATGAGCCCCATACTTTGAACATGAAATTTAAAGGAAAAATCCCCGTCTTATAAGTGAGAAAATATGGTAGTTTGACACAATTACCACATGATCTTGAAAGTAACCTAGTATGTATACACAATTAGAACATTACCTTGAAAGTAGCCTAGTATGTATACACAATTACCACAATACCTTAAAAGTAGCCTAGTATGTAATATAAAACTTGTATTTTCCAGGAGCCACGCAGTCTATACACTGAGGTGAAGATCTTCCCTCTATCTCGACTTGATCGCTTTGCATCAGCTGGACTGATCAGAAAATGTATAGAGGAGGAAGAGGCAAAGTAGGTTGATTTTGGGCTGTATTTGGTCAGTCTCGAAGATAAGTTCTCCATTTTCGAACTGAAAGAAAGGTATAATACCCTGTATAACATAAGCATTTACAGTGGTCAACCTTTTGCCGCATGGGTTCAAGTCCTGGTCTGGGCAAAGTTTTCCAGCTAACATGCAGTGCAGTGGTGGTTCTGCCCAGACAGACGTCTGTGGTCTTCCGCTAACACAAATTATCTAGACATTGCTTATATGACCATAATTGTGTCAGTGCATATTACATTTTTTTTATGAATTTGTGGACAGATTTGCAAAATTGGTATTTGTCATCACTTTTTTCAACAGATTCCAGGTTTTAGTTATTATTTCCTTTGTTCTTGTGTTTAGATTGCCTAGTGAGCTTGAGATAACATGGCCAGAAGGGAATGCTGTCCAGAATAATGAGAAACGGAGAGCTGGAAAAACAATAGGTATTACAAAGCATATTTTTATCAGGATTTCTTTGACCAGCAGTTAAAACACCATTTCTTCCATTTGCATAAAACATTCCCCACTTTGTACAAGTACAAGTACAGGGTTTAAGTCAGTGAGCTCTAAGCTTTTTACCTTTGAGGGTGAGTCCTGGTCATTTTACCTTTCATGTATAAATGTAAATGCAGCTGATCTGCTGTGCATTACTGGTTCTAACCATATTTCTCGGCCTATAATAAGTAGACCATAATTTTTAGTAAATATATTTTATTTTTTTTATTATTTGGATATTTCTTGATTATAAGTTTAGATATAAAATTAATATATAATATGCATAAATAAGATCCTTGAATTAAAGATTTAACTATCACAATCAATTTCAAACATTTAACACATTATGTTACAGGTGTGATATAAGATAGTACCTGACTTACAACAATATGTATATAACTTCAGGTGACCTGAGGGTGGAAATTCTGAACAGGAAAGGAGACAAAATCAGCAAGATGCCAGGCAAGGACAATGCCTCCAAGAAGCTGCTTGTCGAACTCAAGGTCATTCTGCATGGTAATTTTTTTATTTTATTCTCATTTATTTGTTTTATTCTCTGTGGAAAACGGCTGGGAGGAAGTCATTACTCTAGGGTCATCCTTCACCAACAATGTCTTGACATTGCCATCAATATCATAAGTGTGTTAATGCAATGTATCTTGAAAGTCCAAAAACTCAGATCAGAATAAAGATATTAAGGCTCTCGTCTCATGGGGAGGTGCTCTTGGTGTTGTGGTAGAGTTGCCCATTTGTTCCCCTGTTTGCTTAGCCTCTCACTGTGCTGGTTTGAGTCGAGTCTGAAAGGAGGTCTGTATGTGGGAAGGTCTTCCAGCTGACATGCGGTACATGGGTGTTTCTACCCAGACATTTCCCTGGGGTCTTCCTCCTCAATGATAGCTAATTAGATTTGTTCTAGGACTGTTAGGCTCTAAGTCAGCCTAGTAAGTACTTAGTGATAAAACTCTTGCAGATAGTTAGAACCTCTGGGTTTCTAATCAGGATCTGCAATATTTGCAGCTGAATCTCTAGCAATGCATGGAGGCATCCTTGTATGATGATGTAAGAAGTTGACTAAGAACTATTCTGGATAATAAACAATTGCAGCATGATAAATTATGTATTCTGTAGGTGTTCATGGCAGGCTCTCATGGTGGCAGCAGCACTTAATCTTCAAGTTAAGACAATATCTGGATGTTTAAAAAACTCTCATATGAAAATCCAACCTCATAAACAAACAAATGGTAATTGATAATTGAAGTGCCATTTCGACTAAAATTGTGCGAAAGAGGAATCAATTTTTCTTTCGTGTTAAACTTACTGCAGTTATTCAAATTACAGCTCTCATAATGTTATTAAAACTTAGTTTCATGCTTTTTGCTGGTGCACTAAAACATTTTATGTTATTATATTTATGTTAGCATCTCTTTAAAACACAGTATTGTTGGCACTCATTAGATTTTTCTGTGTGTGACAATGATGAACAGATGGAGTGCAGCAAATAAGATTTACCTCTTGTCATCAAGAACTCTTGTTTTTATCCTCGCAGCCAGTACAGGGGATCAAGTAATCGTGTCACATGTCTGTCAACATGGCAAGAACTGGCCTTTCTGGTTCAGGAAAATGGGTAAGTTGATTCAGGAATCTTTTTAACTGTTAGTTTTTAAACAAAGTTTAAAGCTGTGAAATAACTGACTACTTTTTTTATTAGAGGCACCTTTATTTTTTTTGTTTAGTTTATCGTACTTCTTTTCCCCCCATAGTGTGGTAGTGTTTGCCTACATGGTCAAGTCTTTGTGCTGTTCCTGTAATGGCAATTTAACCGAACACACATCTGGAGTATTGCTTCATCAGAAGTAGCTAATTGTTGTCATTTTCACCTTAATCATGCTTATTTTGAGCCACCTGGCTGAGTTGTGGATTTGCTGATTTGTAACTCCTGTGAGTGCTCACCTGTTGAGGGTAGAGTGATGATTAGGCAAAAATCAAAGTTTTAATTGATATGGTGATCTTCCATCTGACTGTATAAACTTATTTTATTTTCAGAGAACATCCACCAGCTAGGAGCATACACTTTGCAGTTACAGGTGGTGCTCAATGAGAGTGGTGAGAGTATGCTAGATGGGAAACCTCTACCCTGCAAGAAAATACACTTCCAAGTTACAGGTAAAAAATATAATCACTTTTTCTCCCAATGTCTTTAAGCATGACCCAGAATAGTTTTACTAGATTAATATCATCCTATTCTTTTCTTTATGAATATTCAGATATCTTGTAAACAGAAATATGGCCAGAATTGTTTATATTACATCAATGATAGCCAGCCTTCAAACATGTTCCTGGCTTATTCGACAAATTTTTATTCAATTCCAGTTTAACAGAGGTCAGGCTTTAAACATTTAATGGGGCCTTTCAAAACCTGTTCAGAGTTAGCATACCAAAAAGACATGTCTGACAAGATCTGATTTATTAATTTTAAAACTCCAACCATATCTTTATCATAAATATTCAAAAACCTTTTATTAGAGGCGGAGCCAGAAACATTCTCTGTGACGTCACTCCTTGGCCCATTCAGGGTAGGTGTGCCCTTCAACATCACAGTAGACCTTCAGGACACGTTTGGGAACCAAGCAAAACCATCAAATAACATCTACACACCTAAGCTGGAATCAAGGTGAGCTAAGTGGGTGCTAAAATGAAAGTTCAAGCTAAACTAAAAATATAAAAAAGGCTTGTTATAAAAGAGAGGGAATCCATTTATGAGGGATATGATGGAGGAAAAACGTACAATCATAATATTTAAAAAAGAAATATAGTTAAACTTAGAGTGTTATAATGATGTATTGATAGTACTTGTAATAATAATTATAATGTTTATATAAAAAAATATTACACATTATTTTAATCATGTACTAAATGAAAAGTTTCATCAACTTTATTGCTGTTTGCTATAAATTTTATACAAAGTCTTATGGCAATACAGATATGTACAATAATTATGTGATATAATGTTTTTACCATTACTTTAGAAACCAATTATTTTAAAGTAAAATGTTTTTAAAAGGCTTTTGATCATAATCAATTAAAGAATTAAATTGTTTCCTTTATTAATTTGATTTTGTTTTGCCAACCAGGTCTCATGGGTAAGAATGCTGTAGTCTTGTGTGATTTCTTTCAGCAATTATTCTTTATTATGGACTCTTTTGCATACTGTGGTATCATTTTATTTAGCGATGGCTTAGTTTTCGCGTATTTTGCGCTTGGGTCAGTGCAGCGAATTTAAAACCTAAGCTAATATTTAACATAAAAAACATAAAAACATAAGTATCCTGAAACGTGCTAATGTCCGAATGGACCTACACTTTGTATTTAGTTGCTTGATCGCTATTTGATAAAAATTTAAAGTATTTCATATGAATAAAAATAAAATATCATCAGTAAAGCAGTAAAACTTTTTGAGTCTTTTCTGTCCATTATGTATAAAGCTTACCTTTTGAATTTGTAACACAACCAATTACTGTGTTAATATTTGTTGGTCTATTGGTTCAGGTTGCCAAGAGCTATGAAATGTGTGACAGTGTAATTGGGACCAGAGAAATTAGCACATTTCAACATCCCAGCTGTCAGTTTCGGCACTCCCTAAGATTTCTTTTGATCTATGTCACAGTGAGCAAGTGTACTGGGAGAAATTGGGAGAATTGTTCACAGTAAAAAAGATCAACGGCTCACATGCGGATAGTGTTGAAACATCTGCTTCCAAGATATGATTAGATGAGGGGCAAAAATCAACAAAATGAATTATATCGAAGTTTAGGTAAAGGAAAATTGTTGATAGACCTTAGCCGTTTACGCGAACAAGGGTGATTAAAGCTGTTAGTAAACTTATTAGTGGGTATCTATTCTACTCAATTAATTGACACTTCAGAGCGTATAATGGATGCACTAATTAACATGCCAATTGCATGCCAATTAAAGTATGTTATAAATGGTCCAACTGTATGGATCAAATTGGCCTCGTGTCAATTAGCGGCTCCGAATAAACAGCGGTCCGATAATTGACTACCAGTAACAAAGGAAGTGGTAACTGACAGGGGCCAACTGACACATGATTTGCTGGAGTGTTCAAATAAACAATACTGATAACGGGTCAGTCATAATCGATTATAATAAGTCTTTTTTTTTATTATATGCGCGAATTTAAATGATACCACAGTAGCTGTCTAACCTCAATTTTGACCTGTTGAGGTATGCTGATACAAGGCAAGCCTCGATGAATATCAAAGTAGCCAGCATTGGTAGAAATTACGCATTGCATCAGTATAGGCATCTAAACCTATTACACACAGCTGAACTCACCATCTTGACACTTTTTGTGTTCTTAAGTGTGGCTTTTTTCCATAATTCATCCTAATCTCCTCATTGATGGCTGTCTGATAGTAATTTAAGTTCATTGGGTTATAAGAAGTACAGTTATATACTAAACTTTTGCATTGATCAGTCATTTAGACATATATATTTTTTAAAGACATTTAAATAATTTTGATAATCTATGAAAACATTTAGCTACACAAGTGTTGGAGCATAGTTTTATGATTTGTATACAATATGCATTTTCTAGTTTACAAAAATAGACACATTATTACCAAAGTAAGCTAACTGTATTTATATAGCATAAACTGCTATTAATGTCAGAAATGTAAAGTATTTTAATGTTTTGTTCTTTTAAGTCTTTTTTTTTTCCATTCTATCAATAAAGTGTGTTAAGGTTTGGTGAACTTATATCAGTGTTGAAAACACACTAACCTATAGAGCACAGCAGTAGTCGTTTTTAAAGATATTTCTTCTTGGTAATTAACCAGATAACCTAGGAAAGGTTTGTCTTCTAGAATATAAGAATGTTTCAATGACAGTCTTATTCTTGTATAATTTTACCATTAACATTTACTTACCAACTAATAACTTTTTGCTTTGCTGTACAATAAAAAAAGCTTTCTTTTTCATTTTTGAGAAATTTCTCCTTTCATGGAAGATAGAACACTGCTAGAAAATTTCAAGAAATGAGTATTTTGATACAATGTGTGCATCTTCCTTTGGTATAGGCACATTAGAATAACACTGGTTTATTATCAGGATAAGCCTACATAATTATAAAAATCTGCTGATAGATTAGCAAAAATGTAGAGCAAATCAATGTTGGTCATTGTCAACCTTCTGCTTTATAGTTTATAATTTCCATTATAACTGTCTCTTAATGACAGATTTACTTAATAATTTAAAATATATAAAACCGGAACCATGATTTTTAGAACAGTCACTTTTTTACACTGCCAGTATATTATCCATCTTAAAAAGAAGTGAGGGAGGGAAACAATTGTATTTATAAATTCTACTAAACTGTGTATTTTGGTAACTTTGTAATCCAGTGATGTTGTGGAATTAATTTCCTTTTATTGTATTTGTTGGCTGTCATAAGCCTGTTCATCCAATCATCGCAAATGTAAAGCGCATTGTTAATGGCATTGGCTCCAGGAACGGGTGGCCGTGGGTTTGATCTTGGGCTGCAACATGCCAAAGTCATTAAAAAAGTAGTACTGGTATATTTAACTTGCTAACAAGTAACTAAGCAAGTATAGGATAACCCAAAGTCATATATAAGGGTAGTTCAATGACTGGTTGGCCTGTGACAGGGTTTGGTATCATGGTAGGTGTTTATGGAATACAATACACAGTCAAGGCAGCACTTTATCTGCTTCAAGTGGACATGATCTCCAAATATTAAATACTGTTGGCGGGATAGTTTGTGAAACTGTTTATAAGCTTTTGACATGCATAAAAGCTGTCAAACTATTAATGGGAGGGGAGGGTACATAACATGTGCAACTAAATATAGTGATTTATGATAAAAACTTTACACATTCATGAAATTTTACCTAAATCACTGATATGCATTATGTTTTTATGATACATATATATAAATTTCAACATGCAGATTGTTACTGGGAAATAATTTTTGAAAACAACATTTGCTTGAACAGCAATAAATTAAAAAGATAGGTAATACATGTTTTATTATATTCAATTTGGGATTTATATTTATTTAAAAAAAATGATTGTGACTGCAGTTCATATTTCTCTATTTCTTCCTCGCCCTTTAGTGGTATGGACCTGCATTATGCCTCAACCAGTGTAAAAGGGCACAGTCTGATAATTAAAGAGGTAACAGCCCTTGCCCAGGTACCCACTAACACAGGCAAGACGTTCAGCATCAACATTACCATCCCTGAATTGAATTCAGCCACTCAAACAGTCAAAGTGAAAATGTTACCCGGTAAGTTTTTTTTCTCCAATTTTTATTCAGGTGGTGGGAGGGGGTGAATACCCAGCAATTGAACAAACATCTACATCTAACTTATTCGAAGTAACAGTTAATGGTTCAATACAACTCTGTTTTTACTACAAGTAAATCATTTTAATAAATAAATCTGATTAAACTTCCATTCTCTGTGGCAAATGGGTTAGTTCTTCCACATGTTTTAAACTTTATTTTGGAAAAAAAAATCACAGCTTGGAAAAAAAGCCAAGTTTATATTAGAAATAAGTCTGATAGTTAGAATGAGGGTATGCGCAGGAATAGGCATAAGTTATATAACAAATGACGTAAGTTACCAAAATGATTATAAAGTAGCCAATACATTGTGGTTCTACATAAATATATAATACTTCTACTATTGACAAAGTTGCAAACACATTTTTACTTTAATGTATTCTACTTCTACAGTCTTTATCCTTTGCCAACTGTAAATATTGAATTAGTTGGGGAAATATGCCTGTTTGGGGTGGGGTTGCTATATATTATTTGTTTATTACTCTCCTCTGTGGCCAGGTCCTGCGGCCAGCCTGTCTGTAAGCCCAGAGGAGGAGATGGTTCTACCAAATGGTCAGTGTCCGAAGTTTAGAGTCCAGATACAGGACCCAGCCGGTAATCCCACTGCACTGGAGGGCCGACAGAGTGTAGTCTGCAAGGTAATCCATAGGTTAAAAAAACAGCAATGTCAACAACAAGCTGACAACATTAATTTAACAATATAAAAATAATTTGTCTTTGTCCTATCCTTATTTCACAAGCTTAGTCTGTAGCCACATTGAACCTTTTATTTTAAAATTTCCAACCAATAATTATCCTGACATCATAATGAATAATTATAATTATGCCTGTAGAAGTAAGAGTATGTGCAGAGATAAATGTAATAAACTGAAAGTGTAAGACGGTGCAAATTCCTAAGATCTGTTATGTTCATAAGACTGCTATATTATCTTAAGTATGTTTCAGTTAAAGACATTGTACCATAGCGAGTCTCTTTATGATATAGTAATTTAGGAGCAGTGTTTACCAGTCCTGGGACTGATCATAATTTTATTGTCCTAAGACTATTGAAGAAACAGCATCCCGTTTATGTAAAAACAAGTTACAAGAGATGATGTTTGACGCGAACCAGTTGCACTGTGTTCCGGCTGCTTCAAAAGTTCTTCATACTCTAAAATGTTTGAATCCACAAAAAATTGTGCATTAAAACTTGGCTATTCCCAGTTAAGTGGAGCATCAGGCCTACCCAGCTACTCTACGGAGTGTTCAAGTTCTGGCGGTGGAGTTCTCACTGGGGATGCTATCCTGCTGAAGAAGATGAAATCTGAGGTTGTACTTACAGCAAAGTTTGATGTCCAGGTAAATTTAAGTTAATACGTATTTCTTTTTTTACCTGTTGAATATTTGTAGGAAGGGATAGGAACTGTTAACCTTTTTCAATTTAGGTTATATGGTTACAAATTCAGTCACTAGGTATTTAATCACTTGTTCTTGTAATATGTGATCCTTTGACAGCCTTTTTATCTAGTTCACTAGATTGAGTCACATCCCTAACACTTCACACTGATCTATTAATATTTTTAATTAATAGTGCATCCTATGTATTTGATGTATTTTAAAATCACATGCTTGGGGATATGTAGAATATGTCACATTTCTACTTCGTTATTATTAACTTTATTTATTCATTTATGCATTAATTGTAGGGTCACAATGAGCACAGGTTCGTTGTGCAATGTAGATACAAATAAAATATAAACATTCACTAAATGATACAGATCAAATTAAGTGAGTGTTGTTTAACCTTATATTTTCTACTAAACAGGGAACCAAGACTATAGAGACTGTAGAGAGGAAGATAAAGCTGGTGCCCAGTGGGAGGGTCAGTGAGATCAGGGTGTTCTACCAGGAACCAGCCATGAAACAGCCCAAGCTGATCACTGGAGGAATGGAGATTGTACTGGCTGCTGGGGAACAGCTTGAACAACTCAGTAGGTGTTATGTGGTTTGGATTGGTTTATTTCTTCTTTTACAATGATGTGCTGCCAGGTTTTACGTTGCTTAAAAAACAAGCTTCTACAGCAGAAAGACCATGAATATGCAAGATAAAGAGCAGTCAGTATGGGAGAGGGAGTCTGAAGAACTATCTTTGATGTTGATGATGATGAATCTTTCATCTTTTCATTCACTGATATTTGTGTTGCAAAGGTGGCATAACTATACCACTAACTTTTTTAACGACTTTGGTATGTTGATGCCCGGTTTTGAGGATGGGTCCTCCCCTATCTGATCACTGCCAATTGCGATACCAAGTCTAGTCATGAGTAAAAAACTTATAATTTTCAATGCCATTGCATTTCCATGAATAAAGTACCACTTGATAAATAACTAATATTTAGTCATTTGACTCAAAATCCTTGGTGGTGCATGGTGCAATCCTTAGAGCAGGTCATTGGTTACAGTCCAGGCTCAGAAACAATAATAATAATTATCCTTATCTTTTGAACTTGTCCTTAAAAACCTATTCTGGATTGCATACTAACGAGTCAAATTACTCTTGCATTTCCTGTCAAATCAACGTTTGTCTGTCTTGAAGATTCAAGGTCCACTTTAATCATCTTGCCAGGATTTGATGGGTCAACCTATGGTAATTTTAGTAATTTTAAGCAAAGGCAGCTGGAATAAAAGACAAGAACTTAGTTTACAGCAGTGTCTCTTTACAGTCAAACTTGTATTAAGCAGCCACCCAAGTGACAGCCTAACATTGGCTGCTTAAGACAAATTGTGACATTGAACTGTTTGCCTATTACTGTGGGAATGCTTACAAAAAGTATTAAATAGTAGATCTACAGCAAGATAGATTATAACTAGGAACCAATTTTGATTGGGAGATCATAGCAGTTAAGTGTAATAATGATGACAAGTGGGTAAGGAGCACCGGAATAATGTCACACATACATTGCATGACCTCAAATGACGATTGACACTTGCTAATTGACCACTAAGTAGGAGTCGAAGAAGGATGTACCCAATCAATAAGAAGACATTGACTGCTGATAAGACAATATTTTAAGAACAAAATGCTTTGGAGGACCTTAACTGACTACTTACAGCTTGGTGAGTAAGACATGAGTGCTCGCAAAAGTTTGACTGATATTTATTGACTGGCATTTTTTGACTTACTTGATAATATTAATAAAAAGTGAGTAAATGTTACATCACTAATCATAGACTGATCACTTTTTCTTTCAGCTTTCCGTCTGTATGATGAAGCTGAAACAGAGATCCCAGTCGATGAGAAGATGGTCCCTAGAATTAAGGTACTTGTTCAATTGTAACATACTTTTCATCTTTAAAATATGTGCTTTTGTGGCCATGGAAACTTTCCTGTATTAAATAATGCATATGACATTTAAAAAAAGAATATACACAAATATACTTGGAACTAAGACATTTTTTTTAGTGTAAGCACATTTCTGTCCTCACTATTTAAAGTATAAACACTGGAAACAGAAATGCCTCAATAACAATGATATAAATAAAATTTCAACTGTGTTAAAACCTTTGATAAAGATACTTTCCTTGTTTGCAAACCTCTATATCAAATTTCAACTGTGTTAAAACCTTTGGATAAAAATAGTTTACTTGTATGTAAATGGTTATTAAATTTGAACTGTGTAAAAACCTTGGATGAAAACATTTAACATTTGTATAAGATATAAAACAATACTATTATAACAAATCTTTGATCTTAAAAATTCCCCTTTTGGTTAACACAAACTAAATTTCATAAAATCTGAAATAGAACCAGTTCAAGTTGTTGTTTTTTTTTACTTGATCTGACCTTTTTGTGTTAAAAGCAACAATTTCATTTAAGTCTGATTCTGACATCAAAGAATAAATCAGCACCTGTTTGCTCGACTGACAGTTTAGCATTAAATTTCATTACAAATTGAACAAATGTTTGACCTCATACATTATTTTAGTACAATAAAAAAGAAATTAGTCCTAAAGACTTTATCGAAAATTTAGTTTTTGGCGAATCTGACAAGCATGCTTTATGGAACAAATATGAATCTCATGATTTTATGAATAAATTCATCTATGTCACAGGTGAACTGGATAGCCAAGGTACCTCGAGACCAGGTGTTGAAGGGCTGTCTGCCTAGCATCAAGGCCCCCACCTCCATCACAGAACACAAATACTGCCAGGTATCCGTGGCAGACAGTACGGCTCTGGATGTTGGCTTTGTCCTCAAGTAGGTTGACATTCAATTTCAACTTTCCTTAATCAATTTATTGATATTTAGTTTTCACTTGTCACAATTCTGTCACCATCTGGTCCCAACCATTGAAATGTGTATCAGAACTTTAATCACTTTGTTCACCTACCTTGTGAAATTTAACAGCTATAAAATTGTGTGAATGGGAAAAAAAAGACAAATATAATAAAAAAATGTTTATTCCTACAGGCTATAGCTGATAAACGTTTTCTGCTCAGTTAGCTGCATCGTCAGACCAGCTCAGGATTTTGAAAAAAAAATCATGTGAAGCATTTTGTAAATAGGTATTACATTCTGTGGATGTAAAACTTTTCTTCAGTGGGCAACTCCTTTAACGTTGTTCAATGGAATATAGCCGAGCTGTCACAGTATTATTATCATCATGTTCCCAAGCACATGTTGTCAGGACTTATGTAATAAGGTCAAGGTCACTGTTATTTACTTTGTATATTTTTGTTTCCATTAAATCAATCACTTTATAGTTTACATATGCTTATTAAGTTAAAATTAAAATCAAATTAAGTAGTAGATACCTTATTGGTTTTTGGTGTGTTTTTGTCATTTTGGTAAAGGTCACTGTTACTTTTATATTAGGTAGTTTAAAGACAGATCTCAATCTGGGTCAGACCCTGGTAAATCTGGCTTTCAAATCATTGGACAAGTTTTCAATTTTTTTATTTTTAAAGAATCAATTTGTTCAGTTTTTTTGTGTTTTTTTTTTAAGAAATTGTTTTTATTGAGTGAGTCACATACAGACAGTTGTGGAGATTTTTAATTATGTAACTTCTGTGTCATAAATACAAATTACTAATTGATATATGCCTAGTAGAGAACTCCAGTAGGAAAATATGATATTTCTATAAATACAACAGATATGACATGCATTCAATATGCAATAAATACACCATTTCCTACAAATAAAAAAATACCTTCTCCAACTGACAGCAATCCCAATCTCAACTGTTTGTAAATTTTAAAGATATGAAATTTTAGATGTACAGCTTGATATCTTTATCAACATCTCTTCTTTTCTTTGCATGAAGACCAAAATGTCCGAATGCAGACCATATTTTTTTCTTTCTCCAGGACAGTGGCCAGTGAGCCAAACCAGCTGAGATGTAGCTGCATGGGAAGTTCTCAGATACATATTGGTCAGCCCTTCAACTCTGAGATACATGTGCATGTGAAGGACAGATTCGGAAATACCATAGTTCATGTAAGTGCTATATAATTTGTCCCATCATATTTTCAGATGAATTTTTGTTATGAGTTACTGTGGAATGGCAATATAACAGAACTCTTCCAGATCACCAAAGTTATTAATAAAATTGTAGAATTTGTAAAAAAATCATGATGAACTTTGAGGCACTGCCATATACACCTATCAGCCATCTTAGTGTCATAAAACAATCTTTGTTGGACATGCTGCTTTAAATAGTGTCAGGAGAATCTTTTAGAATGTTTGTTTCTGAAAGCTGTGGTCATTCCCTGGTGCTAACATCAGAAAACATGCTAACACTAAACTGCATTTTCTGGTTGCGACTAATTAAGTAGGTAATTGAGATTGGTTAAACTGTTTTCCCAAGTATCATGATTAAACTATATAATTATAAAGTTATTCTTACAATAGTATGAATGTATTTGTGTTATATCTTAACCATTTCGAGTTATGTATCAAGCCATTTGAAACTGAAAATTGAATTTATTGTATATTCACTTGTTCAAGTAAAACTTGAAATTTGTAATTGAAGTTTATTTACATCACATCTATCATTAATAATTTAATGTTTTCAGCGTTATTGTATGTTGTACACAATTTCTGTAAGAAAATATTGTGGGAGTCGGGGTGCCTACCTTGACTATTTTAGTCTTGTTAAATCTGCCAATCAGAGCACTTATGTTTTGGATCTGTTATTCTTTTTTTGTATTGACCCTTTATCTCCAGTCAGTTAGATCAGTTAACTTTTTTATTTGCCCATCCAGGGGTTTTTTTTAGGAACAGGGGAAGACGCTGGACGCTAGTCAAAAGGGGAAACATCGCGTGAAATATACAAAATTGGGGAAAATTCAGTGTATTATATATTTCTTTATATTACTTTAACTTTCATTAACAAGTCTAAAAAGTATGTTAGGGTTACAGTAAGCCTAAAGACTAGAGGCATGTCTCTTTGATTCCTGCAGCTGTTTCCAGCCTTTGGATAACATAGACATGACACCTAACATTGGCGTATTTTTTCAGCAGATGCCTAATGCCTTTCACTGTTATTTTGAGTTTCAAGTCTCCTTGAAGGATTATCACTAAACACAGCACCACATTAAACGTAGGGCACATTAATGCCATTTCTTGATGCCAACAGTTCACACTATTTGCACATGTAGCCTTTTTTGAACGAACTATAATATAGTCAAGTATACCGTGATTCGTAAATGTGTTGGTTGAAATTACAAGTGTCTGTCATTTCTTTTGATTTTGGAACTTTCAATAACCATTGGGAAGTCAGCAACTGATGCAGTATTGCAAGCCAACTGTTGCTGTAAACAAAATTTGACAAATGTACTACAAGTACATGTTGATGCAGGACGAGATTCTTCGCACAATAAAGATTGTCTACTTCCGCTAGTTTCGGTTTCATTTTTATCAGCAATTTCGATCACATCCGATTAATTGTCGAGATCTTTCTTACCCTGCTCACTAGAAGACGGTGTCTTAAAAAAAACGTATCAATTCGTTTTGAATTTTTTGCATTGTTTTATTTTCTTGTTGTTGTAATTTTCTCAAATTGTGAGACATCGTGAAATGTGACGATTGCCGGAAATAAACAAACACTCATCTGGTTTCCGCTATCAAAATTGGTTCCCATTATTATAAGTACAATCTAAACTCCTCGGGTAATTCCGTCCTCGGGACGATGATTTGTGATGTATCGGAGGTCGATTGGGGACAATAATAATCGAAAATTCAGGAATCATGATGTTTGTCCCGGGGACGGAATTTACCTGAGGAGATCCGATTGCTAAGATGCAATGTCCGTGATGTAGCGAGTCTATATTTAGTAAAACTTGTCAAATGTTATACTTGGTATAGTGCGTACGTAGTACGTAGATTTTAGACAGAAGCTCATTAAAATGTGCAGATTTTGGATGAAACAGATTCAACTAAACTAAAAATTAATCCTTCTATTTACTTTTTGATAAAAATTTTTACACTCTACAAGGGGAAAAATGATTTTCGATGGGGAAAGTTTTCCTAGGGGAAGACGCTGACTATCGGCGTCAGTTTGTTAAGGAAAAAAAACCCTGCCATCATTTCATATTGACGCTTATTTTTGCATATTGGCTAGTTTTCATAAAATATTGTCTCTGCACACCTTTATACAAGTGGGGCATTTAAGCCAATGTGCAACACATTATAAAATAATTCATAATTTATACAAATATGTACACACTCAACCAGACCATAAAATAGAGCCATTTATGAGACACTATATTCCTTGTCCCAGAATACTGCTATGTATATTATTAGTCTTTTTTTACCTCTAATTTACAGGAGTCGGACAAAGTTTTGAAGGAGTTGAATGTTTCCGGAGAAGGATTGAAGGAAGACCGCTTTAAAGTAACATTCCTAGATGTGAGTTAACTTGTTCACTGAAATTTTAAAGAGGTGTAAAACAGGCAAGCTCAAGGTTTCTTACAAATTGAAGTCGTTTATTTCAAAGATATTGGGGAGTGGGGTGCAAAGGACATTACTCCTAGTTGGAAAGACAAATGTTTGTATGCAATGTATATGTGAATGTATGTTTTTAGCATAAGGATGTTTGCAAATTATATTTTTACAGTTGTGTTTTGGTGCCTGCATGTGATTTTATATGCAATTACAGTCATATAAGTAAATGTACATGTGTGCCTTTAGCCAAATTTTTAGCCGCTGAATTTTCTCCACCATCTTTCAGTAGTACATTGCCAATGTGACCATAAAAATATGTCTGTGCCAAGTAACAAAATTAATGAAAATGAAAATAAAACGTAAATTTATCAGTTTAAACAAAAAAGTAAATTTGTCAGAAAGTAGACATCAATTGATTGTACATGTATAATTGCACCACTGTATACTGTTAAAAAAATGAAAGATATAAAAAATATATTTAAATTAAAGGTATTTCGTATTCCCAGAAAGAACATAATTATGATACAGCAACAGGTGTTTGAGATATGAATGGTTACATTTTTATTTGTCATGTATTCTCTTAGATATTATCTTTAGATATTTATTAACTATTGTTGTTATCTTCATAAACTCTGGTCTTCCCTTGACTGCAGGCCAGGAAAAATGTAATGGTGTTAAAGGGACTGGTTTTTGAGGGAGGGACAATTGGTCGGAAGGAGGTCCAGGTAATGTGGAAACAGCTCAAGGACTATGTGAGACTGGAGATGGTGGCAGGACCCCCAGCTACGCTCAGTATCCTGCACTTCCCAGTAGATGAGGTAAGTGTATGGCTTTAGAGAAAGGGTATGTGTATGCTATTTCCTTTATTCCTTTTAAAAAACCTTTCATTTGTACTTAACTTCACCATGGGGGTCCAATATTGTAATTCCTCAGCACTTCATTACTTGGGTTCAATATTGTAATTCCACAGTCCATCACCATGTGGGTACAGTATTGTTACTCCTCAGCACTTCATTACTTGGGTTCACTATTACTCCTCAGCCCTGTCACCATGTGTGTTCAGTATTGTAACTCCTCAGCCCTGTCACCATGTGTGTTCAGTATTGTAAGTCCTCAGCCCCTACACCATGTGTGTTCACTATTGTAACTCCTAAGCCCCTAAACCTTGTCTGTTCAGTATTGTAACTCCTCAGCCCCTTCACCATGTGGGTTAAGTATTATAACTCCTCAGCCCTTCACCATGTGGGTTAAGTATTAAAACTCCTCAGCCCCTTCACCATGTGGGTTCAGTATTGTAACTCCTCAGCCATTCACCATGTGTGTTCAGTATTGTAACTCCTCAGCCCTTCACCATGTGTGTTCAGTATTGTAACTCCTTAGCCCCTTCACCTTGTGTGTTCAGTATTGTAACTCCTCAGCCCTTTACCATGTGTGTTCAGTATTGTAACTCCTCAGCCCCTTCACCATGTGGGTTCAGTATTGTAACTCCTCAGCCCCTTCACCATGTGTGTTCAGTATTGTAACTCCTTAGCCCCTTCACCATGTGTGTTCAGTATTGTAACTCCTTAGCCTCTTCACCATGTGTGTTCAGTATTGTAACTCCTTAGCCTCTTCACCATGTGTGTTCAGTATTGTAACTCCTCAGCCCCTTCACCATGTGTGTTCAGTATTGTAACTCCTCAGCCCCTTTACCATGTGTGTTCAGTATTGTAACTCCTCAGCCCTTCACCATGTGGGTTCAGTATTGTAACTCCTTAGCCCCT
The DNA here is from genome assembly GCA_007844125.1 of Sinonovacula constricta. Classification (NCBI taxonomy): domain Eukaryota; kingdom Metazoa; phylum Mollusca; class Bivalvia; order Cardiida; family Solecurtidae; genus Sinonovacula; species Sinonovacula constricta. The sequence continues at coordinate 17,585,252 of CM017555.1, read as the reverse complement.
TCACCATGTGGGTTCAGTATTGTAAATCCTTAGCCCCTTCACCATGTGTGTTCAGTATTGTAACTCCTCAGCCCCTTCACCATGTGTGTTCAGTATTGTAACTCCTCAGCCCCTTTACCATGTGTGTTCAGTATTGTAACTCCTCAGCCCCTTCACCATGTGGGTTCAGTATTGTAACTCCTCAGCCCCTTCCCCATGTGTGTTCAGTATTGTAACTCCTCAGCCCTTCACCATGTGGGTTCAGTATTGTAACTCCTCAGCCCCGTCACCATGTGTGTTCATTATTGTAACTCCTCAGCCCCTTCACCATGTGGGTTCAGTATTGTAACTCCTCAGCCCCTACACCATGTGTGTTCAGTATTGTAACTCCTCAGCCCCTTCACCATGTGGGTTCAGTATTGTAACTCCTAAGCCCCTTCACCATGTGGGTTCAGTATTGTAACTCCTCAGCCCCTTCACCATGTGTGTTCATTATTGTAACTCCTCAGCCCCTTCACCATGTGGGTTCAGTATTGTAACTCCCCAGCCCTGTCACCACGTGTGTTCAGTATTGTAACTCCTTAGCCCCTTACCATGTGTGTTCAGTATTGTAACTCCTCAGCCCCTTCACCATGTGTGTTCAGTATTGTAACTCCTCAGCCCTTCACCATGTGTGTTCAGTATTGTAACTCCTCAGCCCCTACACCATGTGTGTTCAGTATTTTAACTCCTCAGCCCCTTCACCATGTGTGTTCAGTATTGTAACTCCTCAGCCCCTTCACCATGTGTGTTCAGTATTGTAACTTCTCAGCCCTTCACCATGTGGGTTCAGTATTGTAACTCCTTAGCCTCTTCACCATGTGGGTTCAGTATTGTAACTCCTTAGCCCCTTCACCATGTGTGTTCAGTATTGTAACTCCTTAGCCTCTTCACCATGTGTGTTCAGTATTGTAACTCCTCAGCCCCTACACCATGTGTGTTCACTATTGTAACTCCTTAGCCCCTTCACCATGTGTGTTCAGTATTGTAACTCCTTAGCCCCTTCACCATGTGTGTTCACTATTGTAACTCCTTAGCCCCTTCACCATGTGTGTTCAGTATTGTAACTCCTCAGCCCCTACACCATGTGTGTTCAGTATTGTAACTCCTTAGCCCCTTCACCATGTGTGTTCAGTATTGTAACTCCTCAGCCCCTTCACCATGTGTGTTCAGTATTGTAACTCCTCAGCCCCTACACCATGTGTGTTCAGTATTGTAACTCCTTAGCCACTTCACCATGTGGGTTCAGTATTGTAACTCCTCAGCCCCTTCACCATGTGTGTTCAGTATTGTAACTCCTCAGCCCTGTCACCATGTGTGTTCAGTATTGTAACTCCTCAGCCCCTACACCATGTGTGTTCACTATTGTAACTCCTCAGCCCCTAAACCTTGTCTGTTCAGTTTTGTAACTCCTCAGCCCCTTCACCATGTGGGTTAAGTATTATAACTCCTAAGCCCCTTCACCATGTGGGTTCAGTATTGTAACTCCTCAGCCCTTCACCATGTGAGTTCAGTATTGTAACTTCTCAGCCCTTCACCATGTGGGTTAAGTATTATAACTCCTCAGCCCTTGACTATGTGGGTTCAGTGTTATAACTCCTCAGCCTTTCACTATGAGAGTTAAGTATTATAACACATTTTTGTCTTCCTCCAAAAGAAAATGACTTGATGACATCAATATGATCATAATTGATTGTGACATATCTAAATAACAAGCCAATCCTTTATTGCTTTTACTCATTCTTTCAAATGAGACCACTGTAATGAGTTCCAACTATATAGCAATATTATATACATACCACATCCCACAGATAGAATGTTCACCCGAGTCTAGTAATATCAACTGAAGCATTAGCCAAGGTTGACATTATTTATCTTAGGTGAACATGCTGTTCTATCACCCTTTGTGGGATCTGATAATTATTTTACGGTCAAATCCATCAATAACATTTTATTCAATTGTAAGAATAAATGACAGTTTACAACAACAGGTCCACAAATCTTTAAAACAGAAACATTTTGTCCATTTTATATAAACTTTCAAATCTAACGTATGCACTATAGAATCCAGCTACAAGTAAACAGTTCCTATTTTCCTTGGAAATAAATATGTACAGTACAAGTCTGTATTTGTGGTTTATATTGTAATATAATGTAACAAAATGTCATTTGGTAATCAATGCATCTGTCAGAATGGATGCAATATTCACATTTTAATAAGAGCTTATTGACACAGGCTGTATACATATGCAAATGACTCCCTTGATTACTTGATTCACTACTTATACAGGTTCAGCATTGAAGCTTATCTGCATGTGATAAAAAATTATGTAGAACTTTCGTTTGACAAATTATTTGTCCTGTTTTATGCCTTTATTCTTACTATAATTAACACTACATGTAAATGGCTGAACTGTTGTTTGTTTTGTGTTTTAGATATTTTCTGTCTTGTATCCCATATGTTTTGTCCATCTATAGCCCGTGGTTGTGTTCAACGAATCATCCCTGCCCCATCCATTCTTAGTGCAGCTGTTGGATATTGGAGGAAACCCATGCCGAGTGGCAGATGTTAGGGTCCAGCTGGCCAAGGATGCAAAACTTAAGGTAAGCTTGGGTTATAAACATTATTAAGCTAGTTTCTGGGTGCAAACAGGGCAATTTATTAATACGAACTCATTCCTTTTCTTAAAATTTGGACTCAAATTTTATTTTTCTCTCATAGCATGGTATGCAAGACTCACTTAGGCTTGGTCAATAATCCTGTACTGGAAAAGCTCTTTGTGAAAAACAAATACATAAAAACAAATCTAAAGGACAAAATCATCTTGGTTTCCACCAACCACTGGTATAGGAGTGGAAAATGTGTACAACTGGGAGGAAAAGCTGTGTATCATTCTTCACATTTCTTTGAACTGAGTAGGTTTACTCTTATTTATAAATTTATAAAGCTTTGGCAAATATTGTAGATCCAGATCAGTCCATTCTGGCTGGAAGCTGTATCAGGATCTGTACTATTTGCTGCTCTGTCTCCTTTAATAGGTTAATCAACCTTTACATGTTATATGAATAAAATACATGAAAACAAAAAACAAATTGAAAATATATGTCATGAGATTTTACAAAATTTGACATGATAAATTAATTATGGTGGTTCAAGCCTTCTTGTCAATAGTTAAGAATGTTTTAAATATAACCTTTGTTATATCAATAAAGTATATTGTTGGGCAGATGCCTGTATACAGACAGTTGAAAACTGGTATTTTTGTTGCTGTTGGTTTAACTAGTTAAATGAGGGTCAGCACTATACATTTTACATTTTCATTGCCTCTATTTGAACAATTTGAATAGACATGATCTTTAATATAAGGTTGATATTACAGCTCATTCCCAACCCAGTCCCTGTTAAGACCAGCAAAGAGGGAATTGCAGACTTTGGAGCATTCATCATCTCATCTACTAGGTACGTCATAAGTTGGTGTGGTGATAATGTTAAAATGTTAAAAAATCTTGTGATTGCAGTTAAACTGGCTTAAACATACGGCCTACTTTCCTATTTTCAAACTAGTAAAAGTTTAGCTGGGAGGTCAGTTTTTTTCTGTGTGATAAAGTAAAGTAGTTGATTTTCGTCCTATTAAGCCTGGCAAATATCCCAATGCAGGCAAAAAAAACTTCAGAGTTTTAGTATAAATACCTCCCCTCCATTTATCTCATAATTTTGTCCAGAGCACATTTTAAAAAATGACACTGCTTGCTGCATGTTGATTCCAGTGTTTTCAATTTTAGAGGTCTGTCTGAGATTCAACCCAAGGCGTACATCAACTCGGGCTTTGTCATCTCTGGGCCCAAACTGAAGGTTATGGTACAGGCTGACCCAACACGGCCCAGTCGAATAGAGGTCACTTATAACACCAGGGCACCCTTTGTTGTAGGAGAAAATATGCCAGGTATGTTCTCATTTAATATCAAGGAAACAATTATTTTTATTTAAATTGGTACAAATTCTAGAGGATTTGTGGTTATAAGATGTATGGATTCAATATCATGACCTGGAAGCGTAGAGTTTGTAGAGCCTCCACTCCATGTCCAGGAGGTCCATGCAAGGTTCGATCCCAGGCCACGACATATCAAAGTCATTAAAAATGGTAGTGATATAGCTCCCTTGTTAACGTTTAGGTAAATATTAGGGTGGTTCCATGACTGGTTGTCCCGGTGTCATGCCAGGTGTTTATGGCATGCTATACACATTGAAGGCAGCTCTACATCTGTTTCATGTGGACACCATCACTTAATAACTGAAGTACTGTTGGTGGGAAGATAACCCCATTAAACAAACAAACAAACAATATCATTAGTAGTGTTGTTGGGAACAGAGTTTATCATTTTCTTTCACATGAAAAACTGAGGGAGTTAAGGAGCTACTAATGTGTTGCCTGTCTCTTTTTCTACTTAATTGGCTTAACAAACCTGTTTTCAATGATATTAAAAGTAGTTTTTTTTGGTTTACATTTTGTTATTTTGTTGGGTCTTCCAGATAACCTTTGTTGAGTTGGTGGCTCTATTTCGATATTCATCTATGGTCTTTCACCACCAATACTTGTTGTCATATTTACTTATCGTATATACTCAATTATAAGCCGGGGACTTTTTCCTTGGAAAATAGCCTTCAAAGTGGCGGGCTCGTCTTATAAGCCCGATCTACAACAAGGCCTAAAAACATTCACAGAAATTCTTAGTTTTTCATTAAGAAATTTATGAAAATGGATAGTTTACAGCCAGACTTGATGGCGTAGATCAAAGAAATTTATATTGTGCCACCGCGGAAAGCATGATGTTCTTGTGGCTCTCCCAGCCCTACACATGATGGCTGGTCAGGGCTCAACTCCGTCAAACAATGAGTTGTCACATGCACAGAAATTGACAATATTGATAATAATTTGTAGTTTCATTAGTTAACCATTTCTCCATTTGTCAATGTTGTCATATTCCAACAAGTGGCCATATGCCCATGAATCATGCTCTTTATTTGGTCAGGTTCTAGAGGATATGTACTGTAAGGTGTAGCCATAGACCCTCAGATGTTGCTAAGTCATTGTCAATATTTCTTGTATACTATTATGAGAAGTTTAAGTAAAGGACACATAATTTAATATGGGCTTTTAATAAATGAAGAAGACCTAGTCTATTATACACCATGTTGATTTACACAGAGTTCACGGTGAAAATGTATGCTGAAGATGACAGCCTTCTGCTTGGAGCAAAGTCTTCGTCCATCTCATTGAAGTTGTGGAAATCTGAGGGAGCTCATATGGATACCCTACCTAACAAGGTAAACACGAGTGTAAATGTTGAGGGGTGAGGAATTACTAGAAAATGCTTTGTTCCTCAGAAAGGCTTTGACATTAGAAGTCAGTTGTTGTTGTTTTTTTTGAGGTAGGGACAGATATAAAAAATTCATAGCATTAGAAGGGTCTAAAAATAAATAGCAGAATTGATTTGCTTTTATTTTGAGGGTGGAATTAAATCTTTGTGCCTTTTTTTTTCATTTAAAGATGTTCATTATAATTTATTTATATTTACTTATAGTGGGCTCTGTCTAATCTTATTATGCTTATTTTTGTTAAGTAAATACATCTTTTTTTGTGGATTGGGTGGGTGGGGTAGAAATTATGCCTGGGTCTCATTAAACTCAAGGCGCAGATGAAATTAATGATTTCTATGTTTGTTAATTATTTCTACATGTCTGTATAACATAGTCCAACATCCTACTTTGAAAACAGATCAGAGACTTTTCTCCTATGACTTACCACTATCTTGGCTTACATTTCTGGGTCCCACTTTTTTTAGTTAATCTATTTCCACGTTTTGCCTGTTAACATTGTATGCATGTCATCTTTGTTATGTGCAATTATAAAAGATGGAAAAATAAATCATTGAATTGTGAATATTAAAATCTGTTAGATAAGCAAGTTGTAACTTTCTGACAACATTCTATCATTGTTATTCTAAGCACTGCAATAGGATATGTTGTTTTTTATTTTATGATAAATTCTTGTGTGTAGTTGAACTTATTCATTACTCTAAATGGGACCATGGTTTTATTGCTGGCGTGTGTTGTTCTTTTAAAAGGCATGTTAGCATTTATTTTAGGGGGTGGGGCAGAAATGTTGAGTGTTTGTTGTTTATTTCAATGATAATTTAGATACAAGTTTTCTAATATATTTTTTTCTAATCACAGACAATAGTTTTTCCTCCGGACCCTGTGAAGAAAGCAGAACAAGGCACCTTTTACTTCAGGTAGGTATGACATAAATTGGCAATAACAATGTATAAATGTTGTATCTATGTATAAAAGTGCATAATTAGTATGTAGGAACATTGTTTATGGGAAGGTCTTCAATGTGATTTGCAGTGCAGTGCACCAGTGGTTCTACCCAGACGCTTGTCAGGGGTCACCAATATTAGCTGGATATTGCTATTATGACTATAATGGGGTCACGGCAAAACATTGCCTAAAAAAAAAGAACATACAAATATGCTTTTCTTTTTTCATTTTGTTATTATGATACACTGTTATGTGGGTGTGTATTTTATCTAATACTGTAAAAGGTCCTACAGGACCAAATAATAATTGTTGATTAACTTTCCTTTGGTTCATGTTGTATTTTTGTATTTTTTACTTAGAAAAAAGATTAATAAACATAATATACCAATAACAAATCAAACATTAGTTTCAAAATTAATCAACAAAAACAATGCAGTGGTGATTTATGAACAGCCTGACCTTTGAAGCTATCAAAAACTTATATTATAAAATAGGTAGTACAATTGGTTATGTTCAAGCAAACATTAGGGTAGCTCCACAACTGGTGAGACAAGTGTCAACATAATATGACTAGGTGTGGTATTATGCTGATGTTCTAGTATATTATTCACAGTGACAGTAGCACTACATCAACTTCAAGTGAACGCCATCTGTATATAATTGAAGGCTTGTTGGTGGGATGTTTAACATTGAAAACAATGGTACACTAAAAAGGAAGTAAACAAAAGGGTTGTCTTCATCTTCTTAAATGAAAAATATTGCATCTTTATTTTCAGGGAAGCTAAAACCCCAGTTGATACTGGATCTTACTCTATAATGTTTGTATACTATGACGGAAAACATCAGGTCTTCAGTAATGTGGTAAGATATTCCCTTAAACATATATAATGCTTGGTTTGATAGACATGCCTATAGCTATATGGTCGGACTGACCCTGATAGAGCAATTTATTAAAGGTATGGGTGACCTGGGATCAGACTTGAGCTCTCACATAACAGAGTCATTGAAAATAGTAGTGGTATTGCTCTTTTTAAAGCAACTGTAAGGACTATTTCACATCTGGCAGGTGTGATATAAGGATAATATGACTGGGTGTGGTATAATGCCAAGCAATGATGGAATGCAATATACAGAGAAGTCAGCTATTTATCTCTTTCAATTGGACACCATCTTTGGAAACTTAGACATTGTTGATGTAATATCAAACAATCTTCCAGAGTCAACTGGTCCATGGACTTGTCAGTCTTAGAAAGCTGGCTTATGTACTGTTCTGAATACTTGCCTCAACTGCTGGTGAAATCATTATAGTAAAATTACTATGGTCATTTTTTCAGTACTTCTCTGAAAGACTTGAGAGATTTTTTGTAAAGTAATTACAGTTTGGCTTTGACATTTGAACACTGTTTCATTATGAGCAATCTAGATTATGAATAGAAACTGTATGCATTCTACTTGTTTTGATTGGTTCAAACACTTTACATAATCTAATTAATTGCTCTAAAGCAAACTTTGCATGTATTCATTCATCTTATATTAAAACTTTTTCCACCATATAGATTCATATCAAAGCAGACCCTGGTGCACCTGTCTCGCTAGTTGCTGTAGATCCTCCTGGCACAGCAACCGTCTCCAACACGCGTAACCTAGCAACCAGATGTGTTGTACGCAACCTAAAACTAGAACTCAGGGTGAGTAAATAGTGCTTAATTAACAAGGATTCTGTCTGGTTTAGATTTAAGATTACTTATTCTAAGAAATCCATTCACTTATTTTAAAAATATGTTAGGTTTTAAGTAAAAAAAATCATGCACATTCGGAATAATGAAGTAGACATTGGATTTATATAGGACTCTCAGTTCACATTTCTGTAATTTGGAATTCCCGAAGATATAAATGAATGTATATATATATATTTGGACTGTAGTTCCTTTTAGGGTGTAAATACTATAAAACTCCTGTCACTGACCAGTTTTGTACGAAATGTTCTGGCCAGTTGGTCTTATCTAAAGCAACTTAAGCTGGATTCGCCTTAATAACTATTGTACTGTTGCTGCAACCTATATATTAAGCAAAAAATAAAATAACAACTTACCACACTTGAAACAGAAGACAATATTTCTGCTATAGGATAAGTATGGTAACCATGTGACAAAGGGTATGAACGGAGGAGTTGACCTGACAATACGTAGTGTCAACAAGGGGAAGGAACTTCCACTATTTGTTGGCGAGAAATCTACCGTCAGTCAAAGTCTAGCTGGAGGCACCTGTCACATTCAGGTTAGCATTTTCTTTTTCTAAATTGACAGAAATGTATATGTTTCTTCCCTTGTGGGAAGGTATTTATATAGTTCACAAAGGAAATAGTCTCTATGTTATTTATTTGTTTTCTGTGCTTTATCGTGCAATGTATTGTTACACATTGCCAAATTCCAAAAAATAAGATTTTATGTGCATGTGACAACCAGAAATGATCTAAATATAGTAGTGAACAGTAAGTGGACTAAATAGTGCAATAAGGGGACATTTATTCAGGGTTCGACGTTAACTTTTTTGAGAGCTGGACCAGTGGTCCAGTAACTTAGAAAACTTACTAGACCTGACCTAAACTGGACTAGACCAAAATGTAAAACGCATAATACACATACAAGACATAATTAAATCAAATTGTTATATGAGTTCAAGCATTGTCATGCAATAACATACCAATATAACTAAGTATGCGACATTTATGACTAGAAAATTGGTATGAAACTTAACATTCTATTAATGCAACTTAGGTATGATTATACTTAATTTTCTAGTTTAATATAGGCGACATACATTGGTAATTATATGACTAGAAAGTTAAGTATGACAATACCTATATGACTAGACGTTTTCACACAACTGAACAGACTAAGCACACATTATTTTCAACCTGCTTTATTTCCCCAGTATACGATGCAACAAAAGTAGTGAGCGGTGAGCTGTACTTAAGATCATTTTTACATTTGTAAGATATATGGGATTCAGATCCTGAAATTGCCCGTACCGACAACAAATCTGCATGTCTTACAAAACATAAGATTGCTTTTTTTCTTCAAAATCTAGTCAACTAAACTCATCTGTTCATTTTGGACAGAACGATCTTATCCGCTTTGTTTTGTCGCACAGTTTCATTGAAGCATCCTTGCACTTTTGTTTCGTACTGTCGTCCGTCTTTTTTTCTTTTTTTGTCGGACGAAAAATCAAACTCAAGTACATTGCTCGACATTTTTGTGTCGTCTGCGCATAGTGCGTTATAAACAAACCGTATTATAGTCTGTTGTCGTAATACTTGAGATCTCAACATTACAGGCAGTATTCGTGCTTTTGTATCCCTCGCATTTTTTTAAATAGTATAAATAATAATAGGACAGTTCCGTAGACATTAGAAAATAAGAAGATAGATGAAGAAATAAGCATTTGTATCCGCTTAACAATAAGTATTACGACATTGGAAATTTGACAGGGGACAAAGCCTCGTTCTGAAAACACCAGCCAATGAGTGAACGCATGTCAAGTTTGTTACTATGTCTATATACTGCTAAATATAGCACACGGGTTTCCCGAGAAAATGTATCGACAAGCGTCATTAGCGACCGAGTTTTACCATTATAAATATTTTTTCGGCGTAGCTGTCTAACCTCACTTTTGACCTACTTACAAATGCTGACTCAAGGCTAGCCTGAATGAATATCAGAGCGATTCCCATTGGTAGAAATTCCTAATAGCATCATATACCGCAGTGTTTCTAATAAACGTCCTCGGGGTGGCGATATATAGTTATTTATACAGGTATTTAAGTCATAAACAAGTCTATATCAATGAGTGACATTAATGAATAGTCTCCCCTGAGTAACCCCTAAATGCAAGTAGGTCCTTTCATTTGTTTTACTCGGTTTTTATGCTTGTTCTTTTTGGAGTGTATGTTGACTTCTTTGACTTTCAAGTTAACCATCATCAGCAAACACTTCCATTTTCTTTTTTAAATAACAAATCTCTATAAGTATTTAAATGGATTTTAAGCTTATATTTGTGCAAAAGAAATTTCACCGTTTGTAACTGCAAAATCTACAAAAGAACGGGCGATAAAGTCCAAGAATTCCGACTATAAAGGACCTACCTACTCTTTGGAATACCTCGGATATTAACAAACAAGGGAGATAATTTCCAGTTTACCAATGTACCCCATTTCCTACAGTATTATTGTATATAGTGTATAAAATGTCACTTGATCCTACATTTGTTTAAACATCATCTCTGTCATATGCCGCAAAGCAGACAGTTCACTTCCGGCACGATCTAACTACTTTGTAACTTTAAGTGCCTATTACGTGAGAATTATGATGGAGCGAGCGACTAGTTTAAAAATGTACACCATTTTCATGCCATTCTTCTCACAAATTTATATTCAATAGAAACATAAACACGATAAAAATGTGTAAGTTAATGCTTCACTAACGCCGCATAGCCTTTTAAAAGAAATTTCTTGTTTTTTCTTTTTTTTAATCCGACGCCGTTTGTCTTTTTAAAGACATTTCTTGTTTGACTTGATTTATTCATATGTGGATTTTCGGCGAAGTTTGTCCGATTTAGAACACGACCAGTCGGTCCAGCTAGCCTAGGACTTAGCTAGACCGAACCACCGATCTACCAGTGAATGTCGTTCGGTCGGTCCTTAATGTCGAACCCTGTTATTACATTTATATAAATATCAGTATACCTTACCAACAAGGAAGATAAAAACAATTCAATTAAAATAGAAACACTAATGTCCCTACATAAATAGAGATAAAATTGTCAAGAAAAATGGGTTTTTTTATGTTTAATGTATAATTGTTACCTTGTTCACATTCGTGTACCATGTTTTCCTGAAAATTAGAATGGTTATTTGTATTAATTTCCCAACCCCTACATATGAGGGGTACAGCTCTTGCTAAATTTTTTTTTTTTGCACCAAACCCTAAATACCTGGTAATCATTATGTTTCACTACATTGAAAGTTGTATAGTTTATGAAGGGACCGTTCATCTATCACAAGAAATATGTACAGCATTTTATCTAACACCAGTTATCACTGTCTCAAATTGTGAAAACCTTTTCAAAACAGTAAATATTAGGTGCTTGCAGCACAGTCATGATATATATTGATCCTAAAATCAGAGCTAGAATTTAATTGAACTGAAACTTGTTACATTTTGTTTCCTGAGCATTGTGGCAAGTAGCTATGAATCCTGACTGACAACATAGAGTTGACAGTATTGTATGATTGATTTATTTCATTAAATATCATGCTACATTTTGTTAAAAAAAATCTTGCCAAATCAGGATCTGCACTATTTGCCTTAGCCTGATCAGTTTGTGCTTAGCAGGCTGAGTGCTAAACTTAACTCTGACTTGTGGTGTGTTGCAGCAATTGGCTTTAATGGAGAACAGTCCTGGAGAGGATGGTTGTGAGTACGAGCTGGAATGTACTGTCCTCTGTCGAGCCATCCCAAAGTCCAGCAGCCTGGTGTATCATATACCTTTCCTCTTCTACAATGGTGAGTATATACACATAAACTGACTATCAGTATAGCATTTGCTACAGTGCTAATCCTACTTGTGTTAAAACCTCTTTAAAAGTGACTGGGAAATAAGTACTTTTATCTTCTGATGATCCATATCAACTTCCAGCTTGGTAGAACTAGGTGCCAAGTATTAATCCATATCAACTTCCAGCTGGGTGGAAGTAGGTGCCAACTATTTATCCATATCAACTTCCAGCTGGGTGGAACTAGGTGCCAACTATTGATCCATATCGACTTCCAGCTGGGTGGAACTAGGTGCCAACTATTAATCCATATCAACTTCCAGCTGGGTGGAAGTAGGTGCCAACTATTAATCCATATCAACTTCCAGCTGGGTGGAAGTAGGTGCCAACTATTTATCCATATCGACTTCCAGCTGGGTGGAACTAGGTGCCAACTATTTATCCATATCAACTTCCAGCTGGGTGGAAGTAGGAGCCAACTATTTATCCATATCGACTGCCAGCTGGGTGGAAGTAGGTGCCAACTATTTATCCATATCGACTTCCAGCTGGGTGGAAGTAGGTGCCAACTATTTATCCATATCAACTTCCAGCTGGGTGGAAGTAGATGCCAACTATTAATCCCTATCGACTTTCAGCTGGGTGGAAGTAGGTGCCAACTATTAATCTATATCGACTGCCACCTGGGTAGAACCAGTACTCAGGTTATTACTAAAGCAATGTGCAGTCTTTTTGATGAAGTAATCATTTGGTTGGTCCGGGGTTTGAAACTGGGACCCATGGGTCAGGAGTCTCAGTATCCTAACCACTAGACCACAGATGTTCACAAACTTGCTAGTCTGCATGGCTATAAAACATCAATAGCCAAAAGTATGGTGAGATAAACATTCAGCTGTGGCCCTTAGGTTAAGACTTTGAGCTGAGGTCTGAGATCATCTTCATGCATCTGATTGGTCAGATTTCAATTTCCTTTAAAAGTCGGCCAATCAAATCCTTAAGATGATCCAGCTCTAACTTTTATTACCTCACTTGTTTCAGTTGAAGGGATACAGTTACTTCTATTCTGTATGTCAAATATGTGATGAAACTTTGTATGGTAACATGTAGTCATGATATCACACTAAAGGCATCCATCATTGCTTTCTGTTAACCCTGTCTTAAGCGGATTGAGATATTGCCAGTCAGAATCATAGAAAAAATAAATCTTGTTATGTCAAGTCTCTTTGCCAAGATAAAGAAGTAATACAGCTTTCTTAAAAGTATTTATTAGATAAGGAAACTAAATACAGTCACAGATTTGCAGTACAAGACAGCAAACATTACACAAAATAAAAACCAAAGACAGCTACAGACTTATTATATAGGAAATATGTGATACATATATCTATAAATATATATGTATGTACATGTTTGTTCATTGATAATGTCAGCTTAAACAAAAGTGATTTTCTTTGTATGTGAATGTCAGTGTAATGGATGGACCACTGAGATTGTTTAATTGTTGTAAAGCTGTTGTATGGTTATTTATCAACCTATATCAATCAGACAATTTGTAAAATGTATTCAGACTTATTGAAAAAACACAGTGATGTTGTTTATGTCTCGGAATTGAAAGAATCATAGTTATGCCACCCAAAAGACCTTTGTTATTATTGGTCATAAAAAATATTGGTTCAACAAATATTGAACCAAATACAAAACTTTGGCATTGATTGCATGTTTTTTTCCATTATTCTGAAAAAAGTCTCCTCATTCCCCCTTCCTAAACACAACATGTTTCATTGATTAAATGAAAAAAGTATCTGCAAAGCAAACACAATGTCACATCTGCTTGAGGGCTTCTTGTTTCTAAGTGTTGTTGTTTTAATAAAAGTTATGTTGGTCCAGAAAAATGTTTAGCAATATATATAAGAGAGCATTGAGTGGTTGGTAGGTAGACTCGGGTGACATCTGTAATATTTGATAATCAAATAAATCCAATATTAAATTGCATTGTGTGCTATATAACCTTTAGGGTTAAGTGTCTCATTAATAATATGTGTTTTGGCTAGTGAATAAAGTTTGGGGGGGAAAAAACAATGAAAAATATATCTTTAGTTTTAAAAATAAAGTAGTCAAAAGAACCTCTGTCTGGATTTCGTGTCTCAAAGAGTGTTAGGTGGATGTCCAGTTGGCAGTTATCGTTTATCTTCAAATATATTAAACACAAATCACATTTTTAGGGTTAAGTGTCTCCTAAAGTGTGTTTACTGTCATGATTTCTTGTCTCAAAGAGTGTTTGGTGGATTTCCAGTTGTCACAGGTGACACAAGTTCTGCCAGCAGCTGTTCCATTGATGTACATGCCTTGTATTTACACTTGCCCCGTGTGATCACTGCTGCTTTCCTGTAATGTAGCAATAACAATTAGAAACAACAACTTCCACAGTGTGATCCATTGTTAAGTTGTCATATTCCGTTGCCTTGGCTCAAAAAAGTGTGTGTCTTTGTGTGTGGTGTGGTGTGGTGTGTGTACATGTGTGTGTGTGTAAAAGTATAAGTATAATGACATTTTGTAAACAATAAATAATTGCGGGGGGGGGGGGGGGGGGGGGAGAGATTCTTTCACAGTAAAGGCACCACTGTACTATCTTTAAATGAACAAACTCTTGAAATTAGTGAGAGATTGGTGGTAAGGCAATAAAACCCACTGAGAAGCATTCAATATTTTTGTCTTTGTTGAGGCAAAGGACTTTATGTATGTGGGATGGTCTGCATTGTGCCAGTGGTTCTATCCTAACATTTGTCTAGAGTTTTCCTCCACCAAAATAGCTGGACATTGCTATAATAGTTGTAACTGATTGCTGTGATGTATTTAAAAAGCAAACAAAAAAAACTAATATTACTTTCTTTTCCTATTCAAACTACTTTGACAACAAATATTTACCCAACCAGATTCCATGCTCGAAGCACGATGTATCCACTTTTAACCTTAAATCCACTGGCTGCAGGCACGCAGGAGTTATCTTCTTTTATTGTAATCAGTTGTAGGTGGCCTCGTTTCTCACCAGGGGGAGCTGGGATGGTGATTGTTATCTGTAACAGGCAGCAGTTTATACGATATTATGTTTCATTTGCATGTGAATTAGGTTAAAACCTAAATCAGTATCTTGTCAGATCTCTTTAACAATACAATTTATCAGTCTTAATCTACCAGTTTTTGTTTATAAAGCAGACGAAAAAGCTTTCAATAAATAAATCACCAAGTTTGCAAATCTCATGACTACAAAATAGTTTCTGATTGGCTAATGTTTTTCAACTGTGCAAGAGTCAGCATGCTAGCTTGACTATCATTGTAAAAAAGAAGTTCTGTGTTATAAACTGCACTGTCCCTTTAAACTGAATGATACAGAAGGCAAGCCTAACTTTTCTTGCTGTGTCTTAACCCAATATACTAACCAAAGCCACTTTTGTGATACATAAAATCTCACAAGCCAAGCACATTTCCGGTGGAAACATTAAAGACATGCTAGAGTAGCTTGTAGCAGATAGATTCTTTTCAAATTGACCCACATATTCTAGTGGTTCTTATAAGTAGAATTATGTAATATTGTAGTGGGTATTGTAAGTAGATTTAAGTAATAAAAAGTAAGGATTGCCATGCTTGGTTGTTTGAAATCAGCTTATTTTTAAGATTCACACTAAGGATAAAAGATGAAATAATCATTTAGAGCCAATTAAGAATAAACATATTTACTTATCTTTTTTGCCTAAATATCTATTAAACTATAAAAACTGCTGATTTTGGAGAAAAAGGTGAAAAATATCTAACGCTTAGACAGACATTTCCATTGTTCAATGCATCAAATTTCCATGTCGCTATAATTTATTAAAAGACTTTTAATAATTGTAGAAAAAGCTTTGATTTTGTAGATTCTTGTAAATGTAGTCTAGTTTTCATTATGAAACCAACAAAAATACAATATTACTGAAAAATAAATGCTAAAGGCAAAAATGAGCATTCTCGAAAGCATGTGCAATTGCTACTTCCGAAAACATCTTGAAAATAAAAGATGAAAACAGAGCCCCCTCACCTGATGGTTGAAATCTGTTCCATCCAGGTTCTTGAGATAAACTATCGGTCCAAGTGAGAGGATGTTGCTGACCATTTTGTTGGTCAGTCTCATCTCATGAAGTCTCTTTGGTTCTACATGCAGAATCTGACATAGGAAATAAAGGGCTAATATTAATAGCAGAAAAAACAAGTCTTTGAATCTGAAGCTAAGAGTTTAAGCTACTGAAGGAATTAATCAGTGTTCAGAATCTGACCTAGAAAAAGGTTGGTAGCTAAATATACATGTAGCTAAAGATTGAAGATGTTATAGAGTGTCTTACTTACCATGATCTGTCTTCAATAAATAGTGTAGTTGTTTGATGCTGTGTATAAATTGAATAAGGAGAAGAGTTGGGTATAAAGAGGTCTGATGTTGTGTATAAATGGAATAATCAGAAGGATTGGGTATATAGAGATAATTAATTGTTACACTAATGCCACTTAATTAAGTGAATCCAATGAGTTTGTATGAAAAGTATAGGATTTAGCACGAAGATAGACCTTTCAATCAGAAGATCTGTGTAACAACAAACAAACAACTACCATAAAAGTTATTATTAAAAACTCTTATTCATCTAAAGCTAAAGCATAAAGCCTTGGTTTAAAAATAGGATTTTGTTATAAGATTCCCTCCACTTGGAGTTTCCCCACAAGCTCCTATTATAAAAAATAAAGTTACGGGGTTTATTCTAAAAAATATTGGTATTACTTTCATCTCGGCCTGCACCAGAGTGTTGACAGCATTGGGTGGCAGGAATAGACTTATGTTTTGATCATGTGATGATGTGAGCCATCCTCCCTGGGGTGTCACGGTGAATGTCTCTGTCGTCATTGCAACTAGATCTGGCGGGATGGTATCGGCGCGGCCATCACTTATCCGCCATAAACCACTTGGGGTCTTCACTATGGCCTTCTCAGAGAAACTGGTGGAAAAAGCAGAAGATACTCAGATAATGATGAAGGAACTCACTTAGAAGATGCTCAGGTTAAAATGAAGGGAGCTTACCTAGGAGATACTTAGATAAAAAATAAAGGGGTAATTCAGAAGATTCTATGATAACAATGATGGTGCTAGCTCAGAAGATACTTGGATAAAAATGAACTTGGAAGATACTAGTATAAACATGGACAGGGCTAACTTGAAAGATACTAATATAAACATGGATAGGGCTATCTTGGAAGATACTAATATAAACATGGACAGGGCTAACTTGAAAGATACTAATATAAACATGGACAGGGCTATCTTGGAAGATACTAATATAAACATGGACAGGGCTAACTTGAAAGATACTAATATAAACATGGACAGGGCTAACTTGAAAGATACTAATATAAACATGTACAGGGCTATCTTGGAAGATACTAATATAAACATGGACAGGGCTAACTTGAAAGATACTAATATAAACATGGACAGGGCTATCTTGGAAGATACTAATATAAACATGGACAGGGCTAACTTGAAAGATACTAATATAAACATGGACAGGGCTAACTTGAAAGATACTAATATAAACATGGACAGGGCTAACTTGAAAGATACTAATATAAACATGGACAGGGCTATCTTGGAAGATACTAATATAAACATGGACAGGGCTATCTTGGAAGATACTAATATAAACATGGACAGGGCTAACTTGAAAGATACTTGGATGAAAATGAGGCGCTGACCTAAAATATACTAATAGATAAAAAATAAAGTTGCTAACTCGGAAGTTACTCAGATGTAAAAAAATGGATACACTTACTCTGAAGATGTTCAAATAGAAATTAAGAAGCTAACTATGACAACCATTGTTTGATCCTATAGTAGTAAAAATAAGGCTCTAATTACTCAATAGTTTGCTACTGGAAAGTTGTAAGCAGAACAAATGTAAAACAGTTTAAAAATTGTACAGAAAAATATATGCTGCTGTTTTAGTTTTCAGGAAAGGCTCAAGTTTCCATATGTTGCTGTTTTATCAAGGTAGTCTGACTTTAATGAAATATAACCTTATGTCTTAGCTATAATACTGCATTAGCTCCATTGCTTATGCAGGGAATGGTTGTTCCCTGACTGGTTATCATTATCATAAGTATATCTTATGTTATAGGTTACGGTACTGCTTAGGCTTTCAATGCTTATTCTCAGCATACATAAACATGCTAGGACATATGGCATATTGTGGCTTGTCAGCCATAGAAACCAACAAAAGCAAAACGCACATAACATTTTATTTCTGCAAGGCAAAATATTTTTATCATCATAGCAAACCGTTATGAAGTTCTAAAGGGTTATTATATAGATCCAAGCAGAGTAATTGTAAATTTGCTTGGCAAAATATGGCAATATAATTAATGCGCAATAGTAGATTTGCTTTTTATATATTTGTCACAAAAAGATGATTCTAAGAAGTTCCAGAAATATAGGTTTTAAATGAAAAAAAAACAATTGATGCTACTCCTCTTAATTAGTCATCTTTGAATAATTACCTTCTGCCCATGTCATGTCCCCTCAAAGACAACACTGGATGCAGCAGCTGTTTGTTCAGCATCATCTCGACCTGATTACATATACCCAGCAACTGGTAGTCTGTTGTTCTCACTGGGGCATCAGAGCATGACTCTGTGTCATCCGTGTCTGATCGTAGTGCTGCCTGGTGGGCTCGCTGGTGCTGGAAGATGTCTGTACCCATTGTTCCCACCCTCAGTTCCCATGGCAACAGTTTTTTCTCCAGGAAAGCAGAGTTTGATGTGGTTGCCAGATGACGCTCCGAAAAGCCATTCTGCAGTAGATCTTCCGAGTCCCACATTTTGTGTGCATTATCTCCTCTGTTCTGTAGCAATTGCTGGTGGTGGTTAGTTTTGTTTAAACCATCCAGTGACTTTGACCTTTGATAGAGTTTATGTTGTCGAGATTTTCTGTTTGATCTGTGTCTTCCATAAGTTGCACGTCCATTTTGTCTGTTTTCATATATCCGCTTCTTCTCCCTAATAATATCAGAGTGAGCTGCTATTTCGCCATTTCTTAATTTCACACGATCATTCAGAGCATTGTTACGGACACTGAAGAAATCAAGTCTGTCAAGTTTGTGTAGAGAATGAGGAACATTTACAAGAAGGTTGTCACTGAGATCGAGAGTTTTGAGTTGGCGTAGGTTGGCGATATCTGGAGAGATATACTGGATATGGTTATGGTCGAGTCTGATAGTCTGTAATCGAGGGGTGGAGTAAACTCCCATTGGGACATTCTCCAGAAGGTTGTAACTGGCATTTAGGGACTTCAGCTGTTGCATATGGACAATGGAGAAGTTATACAGCTGGTTGTGTGAGATGTTCAAATATTGAAGGTTTGGTAGCATCTCTGGCAGCTGAGAGATCTGGTTACACTGTGCGTGCAGAACTTTCAGTCCTTTGATCGCTGTGAGAGGTTTTGGGAGAGTTTGAAGACAGTTTCCTGAGAGGTTGAGATACCTAATTCCACAGAGACGGAACACACACTGCGGGATCATCTCAAATTTGTTGTAAGAGAGGTTAAGTTCTTGCAAGTTTTTGAGATTGTCAAAGTCTGGCAAGAGGTTTACGAGGTTATTTCCACGAAGAGTGAGTGTTTGAAGAGATGCTATCTTGCATACTGGAAGAGGCAGGTGCTCAAATCTGTTATTTGATAGATTCAGGTATTTGAGCTTGTGTAGCTTTCCTAGGGAGAAAGGCAAGTACCATAAACTATTCCCTTGGAGATCCAAAAATCTAAGATTATGTAACATTCCCAGTTCATGGGGGAGGCATTCAAACTCATTCTGTCCCAGTCGTAACACTCGGAGATTCCTCAACATGCCAAAGTTTGTGGGCAATGTTGACAGTTTGTTATGTGTAAGGTTCACCTCAATCAGATTCATACAGTTACTGATTGTCTCTGGGAGAAATGTAAGCCGATTCTGTTCAATGTAAAGGTATTTCAAGCTGCGTAGACGTGAGACAGCCAAGGGCATCTCTTGAATATGGTTACCTGGCAATTTCAAGACCTCTAGGCGAGAGAAAAGAAACACTTCCAGGGGCAGGATGTAAAGGTCACGATGTGAAAGATCAAGCATTACATGACCTTGTGGGTCAGAGGTCAGATGGAGGCGAAGGTGACCACCATTGTTGGATGTTAGCATTTGAGACTGGTCATGTGATCTTTGGGAGAGGTCATGTGACCTTCTGTCATGTGACCTGTCATGTGATCTCCTTTCTTGTGACCTTTCATTTGACCTTTGACCTTGGTAATGCTGACTTTGGTGACCTAGGTTAGGCTGGAATGTTCTCGTGGACCAGGATCTGTAGCCTGAACTTTTCAGGGTTGACATCGTGCTGTGTTGTTATAAAAATTTCCTTAATCAGACATTGTATTGTGTTTTGTAATTTATTTCAGCAGTAAATTCCAGACACCTTTTAAGTGTCATATTTTCAGGGTTCATTATATGCTATATTCATGTAAGTTATGCATGTAGTTTCCATTTATTGTTATTTAGACACAGTCACTTATTTGATTATTTTTATTCTGTTCAATGAGTGAATAAACAGAATATTTTAATCATATTAATATTTTTTAAGTAAAGTATCCTTTCTCTGACAGTGTCTCCTTACATCCATTTGAAAACGAAACATCCTTTTAAAATTGATGCTGTCATGTAAAACAGTTCCAGATTGTGTCAGTCATAGTGAACTGAATCACTTGTTAAAACAATATGTCCGGGTTCATGTTTGGCATTTTTAAATCTCCATTGTTTCTGTTACAAACAATTTAGCATATGACACAGAAATATGGATTCCATGTAAGATATGTAAACTTGGTAACTAGATGGACTATGCTCTAACCACGGTAGTTCTAGTAAAACACTAGAGAACTATATTCTGAAGTTTATTTCCCCATTACGATGTGTCTACTATATAACCTGGTAGATAAGTCTCACTGTATCCCTGGTTTTGTTGCCATCACACCATCACATGAATTTTACATTAGGCAAACCTAAAGCTATAGATTATGTTTAGTACTGCTAAGAAAATATGTCACCTTAATCAATAAGTTATACATCTAATGGGATATTGTGGCACTCTGTTTACATCTTGATTTACCTTGGTCAGTACTGTACAAATCTAATTTGATTCTGTGCATTCTGATAACATCTAGATACATTAACATTTACTATGACTTGTATTTTCTTTGTAAATCAAGTAAGGTGTGTTCATCAATTAGGTAATATTAACCATCTGGGTAATATTGAATTATTAGGGAATGTTAATCAGTTAGGAAATGTTTTGTTCTCTTTAATCCATTTTAAATAGCTGTTATCTAAGACTGTTATACTTGTTAATCAATTGGGTTAAATTTCAAATTCCTTTTCTTATATATTATTTTATAACGTTAAGCCAGACTATTTCTTTAGTAACTTGGGAACATGTTTATGTATCAAGCCTACTGCTCTCACTTGTAGATGTCAATATATTACACTACACTTAGTCTTATAATCCAAGGAATCACTTCATCAAAAGTCTTAATACCATAAATTTTATGATCAGTCCTAGGACAGTTGTACACAACTCATTAATTTCTATACAGGTGTGGGGTTAACTTTAGTCTAAGAACTTTTACTCAAATGCATTTAAGAAAATGCAGTAGTTATAAGACATATACTGGTCCTAGGATTTTTTATGAAACAGACCCCCTTAACTCCATACCAGCTGGTCCTTTTACAGCCATAATACACAAGTCAAATACTACTTCAATGTTTTTGTCGCTGCAATGTTACAAAACACAAAACAACAGCCATGTGTTGATTATAAAACCTGCTACCATGTTCTAAATCACAAAACAAAAACTGATGATAATGCAGTCTTTTGATCAATGTCATGTTGCTTCAGCTCTGAAAGGCCTCAGTGAAGTCATAGACTTAATAAAACTGGAAGAGACCCAGGTTTGATAAATACTGAGGCAAACTTTTAGTCTTAAAGATATCTTTTTTTCTATTTTTGACTTAATCTTAAATTACTAATATTATATATTCCATTGAACAACATCTCTATTAACATAAAATATTTTCTAAAATTCCTTTGCATTTATTACAAACCATTTTTAACAAGACAAAGTATGCTTTACACCTGCTGTCCACAATAATCAGCAGCCCACAAGACACATCAAGTTGTTCAGGTGTGGCTACAGCAAAACTGCATGCATTAAGCAGAAGCCTATTAAAGACATATTTTACATCTTATCTTGACTTAACTTGTATCAGTTTGTGTGAATATTACAAGAATGTTTCTCATAGATTATAATGAGTAAATGAGATAGTGGTTGTGTATCAAGACGTCAGGCCAAGTTAAGATACTAGTGGATTAATTATGCAAGCAATCCTTTTATGTGGGGTTGTCATAGTAGGTTATCAAATAACTTGTTAATAACATTTATTATTGCACAAAAAATATTTCTAAATATTTTGCAGTAATAAATGCTAAACTTTGAGTTAAATCAAGCTTGTATAAATGGAACAAATTTTGGGACTATATATGTTACCCTTATTGTACAATATCTCTGCAGTTTGATGTTTTTAGTTTCAATGTGTTTACTCCCATATGATAATTAAAAGTCTCTGAAAATTGAAAATGTCATAAAATTCTGTAATGTTAAAAAATGAAACTAATCTTCATGCAGAGAATGCTTTTAAAGACTATTGTCACTTTGCCCTAATCCGGCTGTTTTATTTACTTTTAATCTGAAAAATAAGTTTCTCTAGGGAACACTGGCATGCTAATTCCAGAGTCCCTCTTTCAAGTTATGCCGTCCATGGGATTCCAGTACACTGTTTCCCTGAGAGTTGGCTTACCAAATTGTGTACATCCCTCAGAAGCTAGGCTTAATTTCATTTAGGGAATTTATACCAATACCAGTACAGGGTGGCAGGTTGTTATATTATTTCTTGTAGTGCTGTTACCTGCATGTATATATATATATATATATATATATATATATATATATATATATATATATATATATATATATATATATATCTGTTGTAGCAATCACAGGTAAATCTTAAGATAAATTGATTCCTTGCGAGATGCTCAAAGTCTTAATTGGACTTCTGGTGACTTGCAGTATGAATATTTGATGACCCTTGTGAATCGTTAGGTTAGAGATTGTGTTAATGCTGTGGAAGGGTTTGTAATTAATTGTGTTTGCTGTTACTGTACAGTGGTTTTGGCTAAGAAAAAAAGCCTATAATGGAATTCACAATGCATAAGAATGATTACACAATTAACACACCTTGACTTTTGACTCTCCTAGACATTTCATGCATAAAATCAGAAAAAAAATCATTTGAGAGAGGTGTGTAAAAAATATTCCACTTTGCTTTATTTGTTGAAATTTCTCTACTTTGAAATTAAAAAGTTCAAATTACAATGACAAAAATTATTTCTGTGCACTCCTTTGGAGAAGAGGGGGTGGGAATACTGTTATGAAGTTGTAGATCAGTAGACAATTTTGTTTCCATTTAATATAAGAATAAATACTAAGAATTAATGCCAAGGTTCATTATCTGCACTCTTAGTAGGGACCCTGGTCATGATGAGTAGATGGCCTCTTGTTAGTTTATGGTCAGTGAGGATAAGGTCAAGGTCACATCAACCTTGAACATGATTTTTGTTTGTTTTGTCAAGGTAATCTTCACTGTTAGTTAATGTGTGTTTCCATTTTTTGTTTCTGTTCAATAAATTGGTATGAGTCCGATATCATAACCTAATGGTAATAGATACATAGTTGGAAGTCAGTAGAAGTTTTTTTAATTGCTTTTTGGGTTGGAAACATCAATTTATAGTCCCTATCACATTTTACTTGTTGCTTTTTATTTAGTTCACCTGAGCACAACATGTTCAAGGTGAGCTTTTCTGATACCACTTTGTCCTACGTCCATCGTGTGGCATCAACATTTCGGCTTGTGAACACAGTAGAGACCACATTTATAGCCCAATCTTGACCAAACTTGGTCAGATTGTTTGTCTGCATCAAATCTTGGATGAGTTCGCTATTGGGTCACGTGGGGTCAAAAAGTAGGTCACTAGTTAAAATCTTGTAAAAAAAAGCTTGTTAACACACTAGAGGCCACATTTATAGGCCAATCTTCATCAAACTTGGTCAGAATGTTTGTCTGCATAAAATCTTGGATGAGTTCATTATTGGGTCATATGGGGTCAAAAAGTAGGTCACTAGGTCTAATTTTAGAAAAAGCTTGTGAACACACTAGAGGCCCCATTTATAGCCCAATCTTCACCAAACTTGATCCGAATGTTTGCCTGGATGAAATCTTGGATGAATTGATTATTGGGTCATGTGGGGTCAGAAGGTAGGTTACTAGGTCAAATCTTAGAAAAAGCTTTAAACACACTAGAGGCCACATTTAAAGACCAATCTTTATCAAACTTGGTCAAAATGTCTGCATGAAATGTTGGACAAACCATAATTGGGTCGCGTGGGGTCAAAAAAGAGGTCACTAGGTTAAAACTTAGAAAAAGCATGTGAACACACTCGAGGCCACATTAATAGCCCAATCTTCACAAAACTTGATCAGATTGTTTGTCTGCATAAAATTTTGGATGAGTATATTGTTGGGTCAAGTCTAGTCAAAAAGTAGGTAACTAAGGTCCCTTTTTAGAACAACCTTGTGAAAACACTTAAAGGCCACATTGATGTCCTTATCTTCACCAAACTTGGCCAGAACGTTTGCCTGTATGAAATCTTACATAGTTTTTGAAGTGGGTCATGTGGATTCAGTAGGTTACTATGCAAAATTCTAGAAAATTTTATCAACCCAGTAGCCACACTAATGGTCCAGTCTTCACCAAAGATTTCTAAAGTAAATAACTCTTAATTACTTGATGCCAGATATGAGCCTACTAAAAGCCTGTGTCCTCAGGTGAGAGATTAGGGCCATCATGCCCTCTTGTTATTATTTGTTTTATTTTTGGAGGTGCTGGGGGTGTTCTCTAGACTGTGAGTGCTTTAGACTGTTAATCTCTCTCTGTTTTCAATGCTGAATTTAATCTGTGTTTCAGATGTGGAGAAGCAGTCTGCCATGGCAGAACTTTCGAAAGAACGTGACGGTCTTCAGACTGCCATCAAGACTTACAAAGCTCTGTTTGAGACCACAGAACAACTGATAGAGGAACTGAAGAGTAAGTTTGTATGGAAGAGTAATATTGCAATTAGCATGTAGGTTTGTCAGTCCATCAGTCAGTCTGACCATCACACTGTAGCCAAAAAGGAATTTTTAACTTTTGCCTAAAGTGATATATAAAATTTTGGACCTTTATTGCTTGTGTGAAATTGAAGTTTAACAAGTTGTTAGGAAACTCGTGGTTTAACAAATGTGGCTGCAAAGTATCGGCAAAAATGCATGCAAATCCCATTTCCTCATGTCAGGATACAAACATAGACATTTGCATGTTGTTAGGGAACTGGTGGGTCAGGGTTAGGTTACAAAACAGACATTTGCTATTGCATGTTGTTAGGGAACTGGTGGGTCAAGGTCATGATACAAAACAGACATTTGCTACTGCTTATTGCTAGGGAACTTGTGGATTAAGGTCATGTCACAAAACAGATATTTGCTATTGCTTGTTGTTAGGGAACTTGTGGGCTAAGATCATGTTCAGAACATAGGCATTTGTTTGTGCTTATTGTTAGGGAACTGGTGGGTCAAGGTCATGTTACAAAACAGATATTTGCTATTGCTTGTTGTTAGGGAACTGGTGGGTCAACGTCATGTTACAAAACAGATATTTGCTATTGCTTGTTGTCAGGGAACTGGTGGATCAAGGTTAGGTTACAAAACAGACATTTGCTATTGCATGCTGTTAGGAAACTGGTGGGTCAAGGTCATGTTACAAAACAGACATTTGCTACTGCTTATTGTTAGGGAACTGGTGGGTCAAGGTCATGTTACAAAACAGACATTTGATAATGCATGTTGTTAGGGAACTGGTGGGTCAAGGTTATGTTACAAAACAGACATTTGCTTATGCTTATTGTTAGGGAACTTGTGGATCAAGGTCGTGTCACAAAACAGATATTTGCTATTGCTTGTTGTAAGGGAACTTGCGGATCAAGGTCGTGTCACAAAACAGATATTTGCTATTGCTTGTTGTTAGGGAACTGGTGGGTCATGGTCATGTTGCAATCATGCTTCTCTTGCAAAGTGTACGTATCAAAATTGTTAACTGCAATTCACATTTATGAGGCTAGAATACCTGATTATTTTTTGTAAGCAAAGTGATTTTATATAGTGATAATATGAACAAAATATCAAATGTCATAAGAATTCAGTAGTATTTATATATTATTATTATTATGAAACTTTGTACACTATTCTAATTTCAGACAAAAAATACAAATTGTCTTCATTGTTTACATTGCATCTCAGATATGATAATATTGTACTGTACTAATAAACTTGAAATACATTTATATATAACAATAAGACTGTTGTGCAATACATAAAATCTGCCCATCTTATAATCTATATCAAAGAAACAGTTTACGGTTGCTTAAATTGTCCATGCAATATACGACACAAATTAATTAATTTCAGGCTCGGTAAAGGAAGCAAAAGCAGAAGAGACAAAGATCAAAAATGATCTACGGAAACACAGCATCAATGTCAGTCAGCTTACCTCGGTATGACATGGATCTCACTTCTTAAAGTTTTCTTTCCCAAAACTTGTATACATAAGCAACACCGATATATTCTTGCTGTACAGAAATATTTTTATTGTTATACAATAAACTATGCAGATTTTACCCTATGGTTAATTTTTTCTATCACTATTAGATGTCTCAGACATGAATTGCGCATGTCTGTTATAGGTGTTCTTTTTTTGTTTTTGTTTTTATTTATAATATATTGTAATAGCATCCCATATTTTACGGTACTTATAGATTTAATTTTTTTATATGTCGTTTCTCTGATAAACCCATCTTCATCATTATTTTCTTCATTTCTCCCTTTCTCTTAATGACTGCCACTACTTCCATTTACCGTTCTCACATATTCATTGTAAGTAACATTTTAACTAATGTTCAAGTTATTTTTTCCCATTACCTAATATTGGTTATCATTTACTAACTTGTACTTATAACCTGTAAGCTACTTACCATATGATTTTATCGCCCGGTCTGGGTGAAAACATGATTTAGGAAGGTCTTCTATCTGATATCTGATGCAACAATTGTTCTACTTATTTTATTTTATTTTTTTTATTTTTTTGTTGAACGTGGTGGGGGTATTTCTCCACAATTGTTAGCTGGATATGGCTATGATGCCAATAAAGGACTGTTCCATAATATATGGTGACTTAAACAGGGGAACAATACAAGGAATAAGTTTTTTTAGTCCTTTGTTTATATTTACAAAATAAAAATGTTATATGAACTTGATAATTAATAAATCCTGTGATTTTTGTCTGTGAAAATAGACAAAGAGTATTTGATGGATTCATTTCATGACATTTAAATACATTACTTTTAATTACCATGCCTACCTTTTTTTATTTATTATTAATAATTTAACTTCATAATTAAACAGATTAGACAATCCCAATCCACTTTTATTAATTTTCTTGATTGACAATTTAGTAACTATTATTTTGTTGCTTCATTGTATTATAAAAAAATTAAAAAATAATAATTTTCTTTCCTATATGTTTATCTTTTTCTCTCCCCAGGTGGAGTCTATAGACACCATGTTGAAGGACCTTCAGAAGACAAAGGAGGAAATACTGGCGGAGAAACGACGCACATGTTCCCTGGCATCCATCATGGATGGAGACCCAGAGGTTCTTGGCAAGGTATACCGCTGTACTTTATAGTTTCATAAATTCTCAAGATTTCATAAATCAGAGGCTCCCATGACTGAATGGTTAAACTTTTCTCTAGCACCTCAGCCTTTCATCACATTGGTTTGAATCCTCTTTGGAACTCTCGGGTTTGAAGTCTTCCATAGGACAGTGTGCAGTGGCTTTACCCATATGTGTGTCTAGGGTCTTCCTCTGAAAATACTAGCTGTATTTCACTATAATGGCTATAAATGTGTCACCATAAATGATGCCTCAAAAGTGTTTTATAATGTTGCAAAAGTTGCATAGTTGGGAGCAAGGAAAGAATTCAATAAGAACTAAAATATATTGTCAAAACTGTCAGCTCCACCATATGTTAAGTCAGTTTGTATCCCAAACATATAACTTGAATTGCTTTGATGTGTTTTATTCAAAGAGACTGCAGTTGTGATATGACATTTGTCAAACTGAATGTAGATAAAAAATATAATCCCTCTTCAAGGCCTAATTTATTAAAATCCATGCCTTGTCGTTGTAGATAACCCCCTAAAACTTCAATGTGTGATTTTGACTGCATTTTATTCCACAGATTGGACAACTGGCCCTGATTGCAGAAGATGATGCAGCCCGTGTTCTTTCCTGGCATATGTCCTCAGATATGGACTGTGTAGTCACCATGACAACCAAAAAGGTCAGTAACCATGGCAACGTGATTGATTTTCAGGCATGATTTTATTCCTCTTTAAAGCGAAATTCCGCTTTTGTCACGTCCTGTTCCGATTTTTAATTTTAATTTCCGCTCTGGATTCAAAATCACGTTTCGTCGATATTGTTCCGCTTTTTACATTTACCGGCATGTTTCCTGTTTTTGAAATGTGAGCCGCAATCTGATTGGCTTAGATCGAAGCGTTGTCCAATGGTTAAACGCGTATTGAATGAGTTTGGATTACAAATGCCATGTGAGTATCATGGCTACGAAAGTTGTGAAGAGGCAAGAAAATACAAAGCTCTTAGTGGATAAAGGGCTTAAAAACCCGTGGAAATGGGAATGGCTAGAGAAAAACGTTGACGTGGAGCCAGTTCGATGTTTTATTATAAAGCTTGACGTGAGAGGACTGGCAAAGTGTGAACTTTGCAACAAGAATATAAATTACTGTGGGAGAGGTTGGAGGAGTCTGGAGTAACATATGATAAAAAAAAACTCAATAGGGATAATCTGAAGATAGTAAGATTTTTTTAATTACCAACATCAATGTTTGACCTATATTTCCTCTGTACACAAGGATCAATTGTAAAAAAATTCCCCCACTGGGATGTAGTTTTAATGGAATATCAAAGTGTCCAAAAAATATCTAGTTTTAGGCATGAAAAATCATATAAAAAAAATTCAAGTTTGAAAAAATCTGAAAAAAAACCCACTTGATTTTGAAAACATCAAAAGGTGCTCAGGAGAGGCCCAGAATGGAGGATTTTGCACCATTTTTCCCAGAGCTTCTGGGGGCCTTAAGCGGCCCCCAGACCCCCGGCTGTAAAACCTTTAATTAAACTCGTAAAACCCTTAATTTTTCTTTTCAGTTTTTATTTCTTTACACTTAAAATCATGCCTGGATTTTGTGTTATACTAGGATGATGTGGACACATTAAACTTGAATTATTGTGATTGATCTTCATACATGTAACACATAAAAAGAAAGACTGCAGTATGTTTTCTTTGTTGAGGGTACATAAGTTTTCATTGTTTTGTTTTTTTACTATTTGTTTACCCCTGTCAAGGGATGGGATTAGGCATAATACTCACCTATGGTGATAGCTGTAGTAGAGCTATTAATTTGAATACTGTTGTGCAAAAAGTTTGCTTTTTTGCATTATCCCTGTAAATTAACCAGGTAGCTCAAAGCTTTCTCAATCTTTTGGCCATTTTATTTAAAAATCACATTCTATCCTTATTTATTTAAATGTTCAATAAAACTTTTGTTTTACAATGAAAATAGTATGATGTTTTAAACACTTTAATGAAAATAGTAAGAAATATGATGACAGTATTAGCAAAATAGCATGAAATATGATAAACTTGATAACTATGAGGCTAAACAATATTTCAGGCGAAGGAGATATATCGGCAGACCAATGGTAAACAGCAGGTGCTTCCTCTGGATTCAATCTTCAGGAAAACTCTCACAGACTGGAACAAGTAGGTGCTGCTTGACTGGTTCATATTTATGGAAAAAGCATTTTTGCATGATAAAAATCAATGTTTCTTAGATTATTCTATATTAAAAATATTTGAATATCCCTTGTCCCCTTCCACTCAAAGAACGGTATTGTTTAACATATCTTGTCAGGTCTGGAATTTGTAGGTAAGCACCCAAGTGTATCACTTTAAGTAAGGAGAGTATTACTTTACAGATGTCGCTAGACAACTTCACATACCTCAGGTCTGCAATTTTAACCCAAGTGTATCATTTATCACTAGAATGCTACTACTCCTGGTTAGACTTAACAAGAATTTATTTTCATTGTTTAAAGGGATTGAAAATTAAGATGTAAAGTATCTGACACCCCCTCTGGTCAATTAATGTGCCCATCTGGCTGGGCATAGCTGGAGGCTCCAGTAGTCTCAGGGTGGAAGGTATGTCATGATGATTGATTGGTTGATGATAAATACTTGCTGACCAGTGGCAGTGCATTTAGCCAATGTGTATCAAATGTGTATCAACCTGTTTACAGTGCACTCTTTAATTTGTTTATGCCACTCCTCATGTGCATCAAATGGGACGTTAGTAATCAATATACCCACTAATTGGCTTATTACCGTCCCCACATGCATCCATTGTGACACATAGTGATTTTCTGTCATGGTTCATGTAGCATTCCTCTCTAATCTGAGGTATGGAAACTAAAAAAAGGCCATTTTTAATGCCATGACATACACACTTTTTTGTTCACCATGTAATCAGCTCAATGCCCTTAAATTGCAGACCCCTGCCCCACCAGAAACAACGCCCCAACTGGATGCCTCCTGGGAACCTTGTATATGCTCGACATCTGCTCACCTTCTCCCAGAATGTGGACAAGTGTCAGACAGGTGTGTCTGTCTTACTTGTTGTGTTTTGTTTTCTCATCTTTTTTGCTTTTGTTAACATAAAAATGTTAGTATGCTAAGTTAAGCAAAATCTCATGCATTCTTAACGAAGAGAAAATTTGACTTCATATTCTCTTTGTTGTGTTGTGAGAGTTAACTTCACTGCAAACTTAAAATACATTTAACTCTGTTTGCTTTTTTTGAAGAGTTATGACCCTTTTTCGACTTCTTGGTGGTTTTGTCTTAAGGTTAGTGACATTATACTAGTCAAAACTGTGTAAGGTGTATCACACAGTCTAAGGACAACTTTTGTCAAACTACCAAGGTACAACTGTACCTGAGCACTATATTTAATAAACCCATTCATTTTATAAAACCATATAATTAATAAATTTGTATCTCCGTGAACAGTGTTCTCAATGTTACTGGGGGATACCCTGATGATTGACACCCTGGACCAGGCTAATGACTACAGGAAGGAGGTCAGTTTGTTATTTATATTTCCATACATTCTAGAAAATATATATAATATAATATATAAATTAAACACCATTTTAGTTATCTGTATTTTAATGTAAATTTGGGATGGCAATGGTTACAAAATCAGTAAAGGGTTGACCTTTTCAACTGATAAGCCGGTTGACTGGAGAATTATTGCCACTGTATTTTTGTACTTACATAAAGATACTTCATGTACTCCTGAAAGGATCCACATCCTCATTTACCTTTTTCAGTTCTTTTATTTTGTTATAACCATAGATATGACGTATATACATATATGGGGATTATGTTGGAGTCCTGTTCATTTGTCTGTCAATCAGTAATTTCTCTAGGTGATATTTGTCAGTGTTATTTATCAGCCATTTGATGAAATTTTACAGTCACTTAAATATCAAGTGTAGTTCCGGTACTGTTGGCACGTCATGGTGGCTTGATTTTAACTAAGTTATGACCCTTAGTTATCTTTATAAACTGGAGCAAAGTATTGTCATGAGTTTTCTTCAATTTTGATGATGATTATTGTTTGCTTATCCCCAGCTTGTCAAGTTCACCAACTGCCCCACCATTCTGACACGTGAGGGTGATCGTATTCGGAGCAATGGTAAATTTGGAGGTCTGATGAACAAAGCCCCACCAATAAATCGACTGAAAGGGGCCGTGTTTGGTGCCCCTGTATCACAACGCTTCCAGACTATGTCACAATCTGTTGGTATGTAACTGTTGATGCCATTTTTGTGTCCATCAGTCTTCTGGTATCTATGTTTCTTTGATAAGGTTTTGAGACATAGTATAGATCCAGACCAGATGGCTTATATTTAGTGTAGATCCAGACCAGATGGCTCATGTTTGGTGTAGATCCAGACCAGATGGCTCACATTAAGTGTAGATCCAGACCAGATGGCTCATGTTTGGTGTAGATCCAGACCAGATGGCTCCTTTTTAGTGTAGCTCCAGACTAGATGGCTCCTATTTAGTGTAGATCCAGACCAGATGGCTCCTGTTTAGTGTAGATCCAGACAAGATGGCTTTTTTTAGTGTAGATCCAGACCAAATGGCTCATGTTAATGGTAGATCCAGACTAGATGGCTCCTATTTAGTGTAGTTCCAGACCAGATGGCTTATATTTAGTGTAGAACCAGACCAGATGGCTCATGTTTGGTGTAGATCCAGACCAGATGGCTCACATTAAGTGTAGATCCAGACCAGATGGCTCATGTTTACTTGTAGATCCAGACCAGATGGTTCACATTTAGTGTAGATCCAGACCAGATGGCTCATGTTTAATGTAGATCCAAACCAGATGGCTCCTATTTAGTGTAGATCCAGACCAGATGGCTCATGTTTAATGTAGATCTGGACCAGATGGTTCATGTAAAGTGCAGGTCAAGACCAGATGACATGTATTTAGTGTATATCCAGACCAGATGGCTCATGTTTAGTGTAGATCCAGACAAGATGGCTTTTTTTAAGTGTAGATCCAGACCAGATGGCTCCTATTTAGTGTAGATCCAGACCAGATGGCTCATGTTTAGTGTAGATCCAGACCATATGGCTCACGTTTAGTGTAGGTCCAGACCAGTTGGCTCACCTTTAGTGTAGATCCAGACCAGATGGCTCCTGTTAAGTGTAGATCCAGACCAGATGGCTCATGTCAAGTGTAGGTCCAGACTAGATGGCATGTTTTAGTGTAGATCCAGACCAGATGACTCAAATTTAGTGTAGTTCCAGACCAGATGGCTCCTATTTAGTGTAGTTCCAGACCAGATGGCTTATATTTAGTGTAGATCCAGACCAGATGGCTCATGTTTACTTGTAGATCCAGACCAGATGGTTCACATTTAGTGTAGATCCAGACCAGATGGCTCATGTTTAATGTAGATCCAAACCAGATGGCTCCTATTTAGTGTAGATCCAGACCAGATGGCTCATGTTTAATGTAGATCTGGACCAGATGGTTCATGTAAAGTGCAGGTCAAGACCAGATGACATGTATTTAGTGTATATCCAGACCAGATGGCTCATGTTTAGTGTAGATCCAGACAAGATGGCTTTTTTTAAGTGTAGATCCAGACCAGATGGCTCCTATTTAGTGTAGATCCAGACCAGATGGCTCATGTTTAGTGTAGATCCAGACCATATGGCTCACGTTTAGTGTAGGTCCAGACCAGTTGGCTCACCTTTAGTGTAGATCCAGACCAGATGGCTCCTGTTAAGTGTAGATCCAGACCAGATGGCTCATGTCAAGTGTAGGTCCAGACTAGATGGCATGTTTTAGTGTAGATCCAGACCAGATGACTCAAATTTAGTGTAGTTCCAGACCAGATGGCTCCTATTTAGTGTAGTTCCAGACCAGATGGCTTATATTTAGTGTAGATCCAGACCAGATGGCTCATGTTTGGTGTAGATCCAGACCAGATGGCTCACATTAAGTGTAGATCCAGACCAGATGGCTCATGTTTACTTGTAGATCCAGACCAGATGGCTCACATTTAGTGTAGATCCAGACCAGATGGCTCATGTTTAATGTAGATCCAAACCAGATGGCTCCTATTTAGTGTAGATCCAGACCAGATGGCTCATGTTTAATGTAGATCCGGACCAGATGGTTCATGTTAAGTGCAGGTCAAGACCAGATGACATGTATTTAGTGTATATCCAGACCAGATGGCTCATGTTTAGTGTAGATCCAGACAAGATGGCTTTTTTTTAAGTGTAGATCCAGACCAAATGGCTCATGTTAAGGGTAGATCCAGACCAGATGGCTCCTATTTAGTGTAGTTCCAGACCAGATGGCTCCTATTTAGTAAAGATCCAGACCAGATGGCTCATGTTTAGTTGTAGATCCAGACCATATGGCACATGTTTAATGTAGATCCAAACCAGATGGCTCCTATTTAGTGTAGATCCAGACCAGATGGCTCATGTTTAATGTAGATCCGGACCAGATGGTTCATGTTAGGTGCAGGTCAAGACCAGATGGCATGTATTTAGTGTAGATCCAGACCAGATGGCTCACGTTTGTTGTAGATCCAGACCAGATGCCTCATGTTTAGTGTAAATCCAGACCAGATGGCTCACATTTAGTGTAGATCCAGACCAGATGGCTCACATTTAGTGTAGATCCAGACCAGATGGCTCACATTTAGTGTAGATCCAGACCAGATGGCTCATGTTTAGTTAAGGTCCCGACCAGATGGCTCCTATTAAGTGTAGATCCAAACCAGATGGCTTCTATTTAGTGTAGTTCCAGACCAGATGGCTCCTATTTAGTGTAGATCCAGTCCAGATGGCTCATGTTTAGTTGTAGATCCAGACCAGATGGCTTATGTTAAGTGTAGATCCAGACCAGATGGCTCCTGTTTAATGTAGATCCAGACCAGATGGCTCATGTTTAGTGTAAACCCAGACCAGATGGCTCACAATTAGTGTAGATCCAGACCAGATGGCTTACATTTAGTGTAGGTCCAGACCAGATGGCTCATGTTTAGTGTGGACCCATACCAGATGGCTCATTTTTAGTGTAGATCCAGACCAGATTGCTCATGTTTAGTGTAGATCCAGACCATATGGCTCACGTTTAGTGTAGGTCCAGACCAGGTGGCTCACCTTTAGTGTAGATCCAGACCAGATGGCTCCTGTTAAGTGTAGATCCAGACCAGATGGCTCATGTTAAGTGTAGGTCCAGACTAGATGGCATGTTTTAGTGTAGATCCAGACCGGATGACTCAAATTTAGTGTAGATCCCGACCAGATGGCTCATGTTTAATGTAGGTCCAGACCAGATGGCTCATGTTTAATGTAGGTCCAGACCAGGTGGCTCACGTTTAGTGTAGGTCCAGACCAGATGTCTCATGTTTGGTGTAGATCCAGACCAGATGGCTCATGTTTAGTGTAGGTCCAGACCAGATGGCTCACATTTAGTGTAGATCCCGACCAGATGGCTCATGTTTAGTGTAGGTCCAGACCAGATGGCTCATGTTTAGTATAGGTCCAGACCAGATGGCTCATGTTTAGTGTAGGTCCAGACCAGATAGCACACGTTTGGTGTAGATCCAGACCAGATGGCTCATGTTTAGTGTAGGGACAGACCAGATGGCTCATGTTTGTTGTAGATCCAGACCAGATTGCTCATGTTTAGTGTAGATCCAGACCAGATGGCTCATGTTTAGTGTAGATCCAGACCAGACGGCTCACATTTAGTGTAGATCCAGACCAGATGGCTCATGTTTAGTGTAGGTCCAGACAAGATGGCTCACGTTTAGTGTAGGTCCAGACCAGACGGCTCACATTAAGTGTAGATCAAGACCAGATGGCTCACATTAAGTGTAGATCCAGACCAGATGGATTACGTTTGGTGTAGATCCAGACCAGATGGCTCACATTTAGTGTAGGTCCAGACCATATGGCTCACGTTAAGTGTAGGTCCAGAATGTATGGCTCACGTTTAGTGTAGGTCCAGACCATATGGCTCACGTTAAGTGTAGGTCCAGAATGTTTGGGTCACGTTTGTTTAGTGTAGATCCAGACCAGATGGCTCCTGTTTAGTGTAGATCCAGACCAGATGGCTAAGGCTTGGAGCTGTCTAGTGAGGACCAGTACTATTTAATGCAAAGTTTTACAAACAACATTTTGTATCGGTTATAAACTGATGTCACCAGGTAAGGGCTTAAGGAGATCAATAGAATCTATCAAAGGTTTAGATGTAAGATTGGAATACCTCATCCCGAGGTTAAACTATTTTAATCTAAACAAGCCTTGGCAAATTTCCATTGAAATAGGTCACCCTTGTGTTACAGGATATAAAGTTAAAGGGTTCAAACTAATGCTTTAACTCAAATTGTATCAAAAATGGTAAAGAAAGTTGAAGTGTGAATAACAGTTCTTCTACTGTGCTGCCACAGCTGATCAGCCTGGTTTCAGGATTATGTGAATGGGTTTGGTATCATGCCAATTGTTCCAGTCATACTTTCATTTTGAAGACAGCACAATATCTGCTTATAGTAAATACTGTCCCTGGACAACTTAGAGATTTTTGTGCAATAAATCCATCAGTGAACATGAATATTTAGAAAAAAGACAGATTTACTGAACCTCTTTTTACTCTCCCTTTTATTGTGTTTTTTAATTCTTTCCTTTCACAGACATGCTACAGACCTGATGTTAATTGTGAGAAGGTCAAAACTGTCCTCACTTGGTAAGAGTATCTTTAAAATTTAACATTGGTCTCACTGTCTAATTTACCTTTTTTTCCCTCAGACATGTTACAGAACCTGCGATCAGCCATAGTGGCACATCAAACAGCTGAGGAAGAGTTGGCGGACCAGGTGGAGGCTATGAACGCCCCGGAGATGAAGGCCAAGTATGAGGAATGTCGGGAAGTTGAGAAACAACTTCAAGCTTTGGAGAAAAAATTAGGTCAGTTGTTGTTTACTGAGTTTATTTTTGGTCTTTCAATGTTGTAGAAATGTTGGATTTAATTTTGGGGGGTGGTGGGGGGCTTTTAATTTACTTTTGATACTCATCTTTAGTCATGTGATGGGCCTGTAGTGATTGCATTGAGTTAGAATGCTGTTTGATATATATTTGATCTGACATGAATGTTTACTGGATGCTTAAAATATTAAGTGAGTTGGATGGAAAGATACAAACAAGATTGATGGATTCTATTTATCAATAAATCAGCTGTTTTTGTTGACTAAGAGGCACCTTTGGGTAGTTTACTATTCTGTGATTGGAATCAATAACTTAATCAATAAGTTAATAGGTTGTTAAAATAACCAAGGATGTAACTAATGAATAGATATGTATCTAGTTATGTGGTAAATTGGTTTATCCGACAAACACTTTGGGTGAATAGATCAGCCGGTATTAATTATTGAGATGCAGGTCAGAAAGCCTCCAGTTCAAGTTGCTTAAGGTGGCATACCAATTCTTAACTGATGGTACTGGTGCACTCTTTGCTCAATAGTAGTGACTTGACACAGTGTCAGAAATGTGATTGTGTATATCATGTTCTTTGAAAGTTTATTTTGGTTTTGTATGATATATCACAGGATGTTTTTTTATGCTATATTGCAGAGTTAAGTTTTTTGTGTGATTTATAGGAGATAAGGATTTTTTTTGTTTTATATCACAAATAATGGTTTTGTGATATTGTGTATTAATGGCTTTGTGTGATATATGGCCGAATAATGGTTTTGTGTGAAATATCACAGAATAAAGGTTTTATGTGATATGTGGCAAAAGAATGGTTTTGTAGGATTATCACACAATAATGGTTTTGTGTGATATGTGGCAAATGAATGGTTTTGTAGGATTATCACACAATAATGGTTTTGTGTGATATGTGGCAAATGAATGGTTTTGTAGGATTATCACACAATAATGGTTTTGTGTGATATGTTGCAGAATTATGCTAAGTGTTGTTTTCAGATGAACATGAAGGTAATAGAGCTGAGTGATTAGTTGCAAAGCACCTGAACAAAACACAGTGCATTATAACATGATAAATCATGCAAAACCAAAATCTAATTACATTTTAACAAGTTTATTTACCTTACAGTTTATTCTAATAACCTTTATTCGATTTAACATCTCTTGTATTAATGAATTAATTAAATGATAGATGATGTCATATGTTGTTATCAATATTTGTTATGAAATACCTTAATAAATAAACATCTGTATACTTTTAAGGAAGAAATTACTAATAAATGTTTAATCTCAATGCATCAGCATGAAATAAATTTGATCTTAATTGTGTAAGACATGTAAATTAAAACTGGAGCATAGTTAATGATAAGAGATAAAAAGCAGACATTACTCATCTTGTGCATATATCAAGGAATTAATGTATAATATAATCCTTCTATGTTATATATATTTTGTTGATTGTGTTAAAGCATCATTATATTTTATACAACACTATCTCTATGAAATTGAAAAGTTGTAAAGTTTGATGTATACAGCCATTTTTCATCTTTTTTAGGTGTTGTAAGCAATCGGGTTGTTCCGGCAACAGCACCAAGAGACAACCGACGTGCCTCCAACCAGATGGATGAGGGTCCAGCTGTTAAGCGAGCACGCAGTTCCACAGACAATAATAGTACAAGCAGTAATGGTGTGGCTAGTTCGGCCAGCTTTACTACGCCAGTGAGGCAGAGCCGGAGGATTGCGTCTATGACCCCAGACAGTGGAGGAAGTGGTCGGAAAAAAATTAAGAAATAATGTAGTCACTCGAAAGTGTAATATTTTACGATTGTCCACGCATGTTAAGGTGATGGAATATTTGTACTGTCTCACAAACAGAAAAACTCGGCTCAGTAAA
Source organism: Sinonovacula constricta (assembly GCA_007844125.1). Taxonomy (NCBI): domain Eukaryota; kingdom Metazoa; phylum Mollusca; class Bivalvia; order Cardiida; family Solecurtidae; genus Sinonovacula; species Sinonovacula constricta. The sequence continues at coordinate 17,546,503 of CM017555.1, read as the reverse complement.
GATTCAACAATTTTTTAATTGCAGCAACAATCTTTTTTAAGATGTGATCATTTAAAACAATAAATTCAGTTTTCTGATTAGATAGATGTGCAAAATAGTTACAATTTATGTTACAACTTAGATTGTTGAGTTTGAAATCAGATTTGACATGTCATGATAAACTTGGGGTGATGTTAATACTTTTTCACTCATGAGGCCTGTATTTTTGTTTTTGTTTTAAGCTATTCAAAAACTTTTTTTATTGGGTGCCACTATAACTGCAGAGAAATCTTTTAGATATTTTCATCCCATTTCAGTTAATGCAATCAGTTTCTTTTAACATGTATTGATGCTGTCTCATAAAATCAAGGCTGCACTAGGGTAACTACCGCTGTTTAAAGACTAATTTCAATGTTAAAATGGTCCAAAACCTATTAGAATAAACAGCAGTGTATTTTATTTTTACATTCTCCAGACCTTTAAAAATATTAGAGAATGTTTAACAGTATCAAAGACAAAATAAATCTTGTTCAAGTCCATTTTTACTGAGATGCAGTCCTTTTAGTCCTCGAGGCAGTGGTTACTGTGTTTTAAAAGACACATGACCTCAGACATGAAGATTGTATATTGGTACCTGTAAGTCCAGACATAATTGTGTTGTAAGCAGTCACTTGTGCATCTCATTGTAGTATTACTATCACTGTGTAAAACTTTTATTACCATTCCATATGAATGTGTTGTTTGTTGGGTCAACTGTTCAATGTTCATGGTTGATCAAATGGAATGTTTGTAGAGTTTCCAGTTGTTGTTTTTTCTCTGTTTACTGAGACGGTAAAACTTTACAAGCACTTTCAACATGATCTTCGTTCCATTCCCTGGTGAGAAAAATTTGAAATATTACATCTGTAGAAGAAGTCAAGTAGTACATTGTTGAGGAATTTAATAGTTGACATTTTGTTCATTTTGTGTGCATTTAGAAATATAAATATAGTTAATGTGCAATAATATGAGTGCAGATTGCTCATTGCTTTTATGGAAATCTAGATGCAGTATCTTAATAATAATACCTAATGATATAACACAAAAAGTAGTAGTATATTGAATTGATCTCATAGGAATGAACAATTATGACTTCCCTGAAAATGTCAAAATGACCAAATAAGATTAAAACTCACATTAATTTGTATTTTTATTGTTAGTTTAAAGGGCATTACATTATAACCATAAAGGTGATAGAAATTATGAAAGTTGTTCAGTTTTTAAATTGCATAATAGAACTTAGATGCATATGTAATTTTAACTTGTCCAATAACTAAAAAGCACTTACAATTTTACTGTTTTAATAATTCATTTACTGCACAATATTTTTTATGTTAATAATTGATAGTTACTGAGATTGGTTCTGTTGTTCTAAAAGTTATTGGTAAAAAAACAACACCAGAAAACATTCTTTTTTCAAATAATTGCACTTTTGTTTTTTTTAGTGAAAATATTTTAGTTAGTGGCAAACCAGTATCTGAGGGAAGGATCTTTGATGATATGTCTTGTTTGTTTGTTGGTGTGTTGTTTTTACATTTTTAAAAAAAAATCATAAATGTTTCATTGAACTGAAAATGCTTTTTTTTCAAATTAAATAAAAGAAACAGATTCAAAATGAAAATGGTACTCATTGTATATCCTTATTGTTCTCAATATCTTTTGTTTACGATTATGTTTGAACATTTTATTTCATTGTCAATGCATGTAAATATACATTGTACTTTTTAAGAATTGGATTTTTTTTTTATGTCTGGTGTAAAATTTCAAATACCTAAGGTACAGTAGTCATTATGTCTGATAATATTATTTCATTGATCATTTTTTCATAGCAATGCATGGTTTGTGGTGAGAAAATTCTGGAAATTTCCTGAAATCAGGTATTATTTTGTTGTTTTTTCAAAGAATCCATTATGGGGCGATCATGCTTTGGGTAATCTGTGCCAAAGGATAAATAAATAGATCCAATTAATTTTGGGTCAAAAAGATTGCAACAAGTCAACTTAAACTCTAAATGAGCTTTTACAAACAACCATATTGATGGTTTATTATTGATAAATGCTAAGTGTTGCCCATCCCGGTTTAACATTCAAACTCGTTACAGCATATTAGTTTAACCTACAATGGAACCTAATATGGAAGAGTCATCTACATTTAGGGTATCATTTTAAGATGATTTCATTCATTTCAAGTGGCAAAAATGTTAGTTATTTTACTTTCCACCATTTCTCATCTCTGCTTTATATCATTTCTGTTGCTTGTTTAATTTCATGTTTATTTTGTCAAGACATTCTGTTGTTAAGTATGGAAAAGATTGTATTTGTATTGTGCATAACATACAGTTTTCAACACTCCTACCTAAAAACTTTATATATATCTATATATATATATATATAAATCTCTCTCTCTCTATATATATATTACATAATCCATTTCATTCATTATTCATTTTTACCACTATTGCCAATTTTAAAAAGACCATCAGATCTCAAATTTACTATCTGCGAATTCCTTGTATGCATTTGTTTCTGTGCAAATTTTGTCTTCCCTATTCTCATTGCAAAAATAAAAATAGTGGCATTACTTAACATATCAAAACAGTGGTCCATTTTTTGTTTGAAGTTGAAGACAATTAAGAGTGCTTTTTGTTTGAAAATTATTTAAATTTGTCTTCTTTAAAAGTGACCGGTACTTGCATTGTGCTAGATTAGTTGTGTTATGTTTTGTTAGTTTGACATCACAACAATTATTAAAAGGGAACAGGAGTAGTATAATTGAAATGACAGTAGTAATAATACCCTTTTATAAACAGTTATATGTATGACATGTTCTCTTTACCTTTTAGACATATATGAAGGAATAAACTACTTAATTAAACATATTCTGATCTGTTTGTATATGTTTGGTCATCACAAGTCATCAGGATTATCAAATTCTACCATTTTGAATAAGATATCGTTCGATACACATGTGTTCTTTAAACTGATGCAGCTATATGAAAGTTGATGTTTTATTGAAAAAAATGTTTTCTGTTGTAAAAGTTGTACATAAAAACTGAAATACAGTCATTGTCTTTGTCTTGCTATCATATTTCCAACTCCCTTAGTCATTATTGTCGTATGTGTAATAGTTGTCTTTATTGGCATCACAGCAGTCAGTAAATCTCTTGATAATATTTGTCTTTTCCTTTTTAGTCTCCTTCCGTCTGTCTGTCTGTCTGCTAAAAATCTGGATCCTTTGATAACTTAAAAACTATTAAAGGTAGGCGCATGAAACTTGGTATGTTAATAGGTAGCAATGTGTACAATATGCATGCGCAACATTTGGGTCGCTACCTTGAAGGTCAAGGTCACAGCATGACCTTGAAGCAAAATCGTTTCCGGCCCATAACTTCGTAGTTTGAAGTCGGATTTTAAAACTATTTCACAGAAATGATCACCATATTGAGATGACGTGTCGCGAACAACATTTGGGTCGATGCCTTGAAGGTCAAGGTCACAGCATGACCTTGCAGCAAAATCGTATCCGGCCCAAACTTTTTGAGGGACCGGTAGGGGGACTACTGTATTGCCCGCAATACTATCAAATGCTTGTTTTTTGATACCATTGGTAGGATTCTTATGAAATGTTATAGAAATGATTAGCATTAAGCCTTAATGTACATATTGTAGCTATGTTCTACATGAGTTATGGCATTTTGATAACTTCATTGCATGTATTTTGTCCACACTATTTCTTGTCAACCATCTGTTATATTTTTACTGAACTTCACATATCAGTATCAAGCCTAGTTGCACAGATTATTGGCATATTATGACTGGCTTGATGTTAAAAAAGTAGTGTACACATTTTGTCCACACTATATCTAAGTGGTCAGCTTTTTTATTTTACTTCACAAATATTGTAAGTACCAAGCCTTCTTTTGCATTTCATAAGCATGTCATGCTTGCCTTTTCACTGAGTTATGGCTCTTTGTCATATTTCGAATATATTTTGTCTGCATTGTTTCTAAACTACAATTGATCAGATTTTTATTTAATTTCACACATCAAACAAGTACTTGTTAGTTTGTTACATGATAGTTGTACTTATCCTTGGCATGTATTTCAATTCAGTTATTGAAAATATTTTGTTTGCAATATTTCCTGTGAACCATTTTCCTAATTCGAAGAAACTTGCATGGAATGGGAAAACTTTGTAACATGTTTCCAGTGACTGGTTAAGGAGTATCTGTGGTGTTGTAAATGTCTGACGATAGTTTTTGTTGTGTGTGTGCGTGCGTGCGTGCATGTAACACCAGAGATAAAATATTATTCTATTCTGTATCTTAAACCAAGGACCCATTAGTCTCATACTACCAACTCAGCTTACCAGACAGATTATCAAAATGTACATTCCACCTACTGTTCAAATACTACTTTCTTACATTGTCAAAAATTACGGATTTTTTTTTTCACAATTCTTGAACAAAATTAGGACAACATGTACAGAAAATTGTATCTTATTGATTGCTGGAGCACTTTTTTAAAAATAAGCAAAATAAAAAAAGAATATTATATAAAGTATATGAAAATACCCTTTCACAAGATAACACATAAATTTCTTTGGGGCACCCACCCAAACACAATACAAAAGCATGTTCAACATTGTTTAAATAGATCTATAAATGTTTAGATGATGTTCACAACTGTTATTCAAACAATTAGATGAGCTTTACTTAGGTGAAAAAACAAGTGTAGATGCTAAATTGGGACAGATTGTTTATTGGTCTTATGTGTGTTTATTTATTTTAACCATCTGACCTTTATTTAAACCCAAAATAGAATCAATGATTTATCAATGGTTTATGACAAAGAATAAAAACAAGTTTAGCAATATCAAATTTATTTACAAATAAATTATTTGCTTGAACAACTAGCATTTTAGATATACATATACCATAATAGCACAATAACTTAATGTAGAGAATAAATATGTCATAAAAAAGCAAAAAAAAATAACAACACCTTAGACAATGTACAAAAAGGCGAGTTGTCATAGCAACAAAAATAATAAGATATCACCACATAGAATTTGAGACCAGATCAGGCCGTAGACATGCTAGGCTGAGTGGTCATATGTTAGTGTGAGGATATGTGAATACATACAGACAACTATGAAAGCACATAGAGGACAATAAGTGGTTTCAGGGAAGGATGAACATAAAAAAAGATAAATGGAAAGCTCCCTTTTCCAGAAAGAACCATTTATATATAATATATCATTCCAAACGAACATATATTAAACATTGACAAAAAAGCAAATTCTTCAGATGAAAACGCAGTTGTCATCGAAGGTAAGAACTTCACGACTGACTAATATCCAGTTTTAAAGCAGATTGTTAGGATTTTAGTTGTTAACTTGGATGAAAGAAAACCTTGGCATCTTGAAGTATATTCAACCTGCAGATTTCTTTTACCAAAATATCAATACATGCAACATTATTTATAATAAGCAAGGATATTTTGCAAGTAACATTTTTCCAAGCAGTAGGATTGCTATTGGTTGACAGCTTACTAGACCAATCAGAACCCATAACTATGACACATCTCCAAATTTATCAGTGAACAATTGGATTTAAAATAAAGAAATTAAAGTGATTCAATAATTAAGTGACAGCAGATGAAAGACATAAGTCAATAATTGAATAGAAAGGTTTTGAGCAACAATGTTGCATAGTTAACTAAAGGAAGCTGCTCCTCTACAGCAACAGATAAAAACCAGAAGAAATGAAGCGCCTACTATGGCAAATTTAGAACTATTTATAGCACATTATACTAATTCAATTATGGTCACCATTAGAATGTCCAGCAAACTGGTCCTGACAAATGTCTGGGTAAAAATCTTGACACACCTTAGGTCTTGACACACCTTAGGCCTTACAAACCTAAGGTCATCCCCACATAAAAGTTTCTGCTCTAGGACTTAACTGTCAGTCAGGTCTATTCATAAAACACAGGGATCCCATTTGGGCAAGTATAACAGCACATGATGACTGGTTGGCCTATCTTACAACAAAGAACATGTGCTTTTTGTTTGTGATACTGTTTCTGAGCACATGACCTCGGTATGAAAGGAAAAGATCAATATGAGGAAGAGTTAGTCATATTGCAGTCAAAAGGACTTACCCCTATGCAGAAGGGTATTAGGATAATACAAAAGCAATGATTTGGTACTTTTTATACATATCTTTATACTTAAATAATGGATAAGAATTATTTTTAATTTGAATGACATTTAAAATGTCAAAACTTTGAAATGAACAGCAAAGAGCCAACAAAAGCAGATAAACACAACATTTTATCATTTGAATTATCAAGATAAGATCAAACATTAAGACTGAGTCTGAACATTATATTAACTGGACTAATTTTCAAATTATACAACTGTTTTGTGAACACATGGAAAAATAGAGGTGATTAAGTGGGATTTAGGGAAGTCTTATAAAAAAAAAACCCAGATTTTAACAAATAAAGACTTGAACAAAAATGGGAGAAAAAATTATGGATGGAGTGAAAATGATCACAGAAGATGAGAAAATGGTAAGGACAGAAGAAAATGAAGATTAACCTTAATCAAATAAAAAAAAGTTTTATAAGTATAAGAAACTTTTCATATAACTATTTCATAAGCAAAAGTAAGCACTAGATCTATATTTATAAAACAAAAGTTACAAAAACAATTCTGAAAAAAAATACTAAAAGTGAAATGGAAAAAAATGTATCACATTTACAATCATGGCAACAAAAATATTTATTTAAAATGCATGTGCATTAAGCCTTCTCAAGCAAACAAGTATCAAGAAAAGAAACACCAGTCCTGTGATACGACCAAAAAGCATAGCTGTTAGGGTTTTTTTTTCATAGCATACAAAATTATGTCAAAAATCTATGTTATCTGCTGAAAAATAATGATATCACAAGCTGGTCATATCAAACACAATAGAAGAATATATATTTAAATATTCTTTATATCTAGTATGAAAATTGTGTTGTTGTTTGTCAAAATAAAAAACTGTTTCATCCTCAACATACTAGAGAACTCTTTAAATGTGCATCAAACACTGAAATAAAATTTGGCACTTTTATAAAGCATGTATGAAAGAATTTTCCTCAAAAAATGAGCATGTAGATTTAGACTCAGACAATTCAACTACAAATTTTGAAAACATAAAAATAATAAATTTTAAAAAAGTCAGGCAACAAAATTCTAACCTACAGGTACGTGTATTTATAAGGGTGCACATAGTGACCATATAAAGCTTATATGATATAATGTTAAGCTAAATTAATAAGGTCTGAAATTTTTAAAGAAATATTAAGTGAAAAATGCTAAAACAACTAAAATCATGTAGCAGCCTTATATCTTGATTTGAATCTAATAGGTTTCAATTCTAATAGCAACAAAAAAACTTATTAGCAATGAAGTGCAAATTATGACATGCTGTTTGTTCACTGTTAGTTACAGCTGAATCAATAAATGACTGTTTTTGAGAAAGTGAAATTGGCAAAGAGCTTTACCACTCATCGACAAGAGGGTCATAAGACTAGTTCAATTTTTTGCTTCGAAAAGTAGAGCTAAATAAATTGTTTAGAGAAGAAAAAAATATTAAATGTGATACTGACTTTAATCTGCATTGTACAGACTACATAATCAAAACCTGCATACAGTAAGCTTTGAAATGAAAAGAAAATCTTATCTCCACTAAAAAGCACACACTGAGTATTCAATATTGATACAAATATGCACACATTGGTGCAATAATAATAGTTTAAAAGTGGGCAATTGACCATATTGCTTAACACAAGTTAAACTTAACCAGTAATTTACAAGAAGCTTTAAAACGAAAGCAAGCATTTTCATGACAAAAAAAAGTAATTAAAATGTTCTTTATTTCATCAACCTTTTTACAACATTTTCATGACAAGCAATTAAAATGGTAAGCAAGTCTTTAAATGATAAAAAGATACCAAATTTCCACAAAACATCCTACTGCATTCTTGCTGAAATATTTATCATAGACGACTTTGTTGTTTAGACCTTGATTATAATCAGACTTTAAAGCATCTAGTCTTAGCACATACCACTTCTACTCATAAAGGAAATATTTAATGCAAATATAACAGTAAAGATACAAATAATGCAATAGTAATTGAATAAGCAACCTACTACATGACATATGATACACAAATGGATTTAGCGACACACAGGTAAGTTTTAGTTCATTTTTACCATCATCATGACCATCATCACCATCATAACCATCATCATGACCATCATCACCATCATAACCATCATCATGACCATCATAATCATCAGCATTATATTAGCTGTGAGTGTTAAATTGGACTAACAGCTTCAAATCAATTATAAACCTAAAGTTGACATAAATGTAAACAATGAAATCCTTTTCTAAATATACTGCATATAACATAATACATACTACATAAAGTTGTGAAAGATAAAATGATAACTTCAAAAGCTACTCTGTGTATTATTTCCAGTTTATCTGTAACAAAATGGTTTTAGCTTATATATCTATATATTTTCTTTATAAATACACAACACCAATACACGAAGAGTATATAATGATACAAGTAAAACTATGATGTTTAAATGTTGCCAGCTAATAGATAATGATGAAGAGGTCTTTTACATTATGCTTCAAATCAAACATACAACTAGTTGTTCACTTGCAAAATTAAATAAAATATTTATAGTTATCACAGTTTTTAAACAGATTATAAAAATGATGCTTACACTAACCAATACACAACCCTAAAGATATGCTCAGAAGCACATGGATGATTACTGCACACAACATATATGTAGAAAAAACTGAAGCAGGTCCACAACACAAATAATTCAGATTGATATTATTCCTAAAAACAGAATGTTGAGCTATATTTTTATAAACATACAAGCAGAATAAGTATCAATCACTTCTCTAAATTTATGTTGTCTCAAAAATTTACTTATAATGTTTTATGTGATTTACTATAGGCAAACTTTAAAGTTTTATTTAAAGTAAAACATTTCAAAATTATCTTATTAATTATCTCTTATATTTAAGTTTTAAATAATTATTTATACATTTTTTCTAAACTCCTAACTTAGAAAGTGTTGAAACTTCAATGTTAAAATAAGGATTTCCTAAAATGGGACTAGAAAATCATAAAACAATGTAACATCCTTGCATTTTCTCTATGAAAATACATATCTATCCATCTAAAACATGAATATGCAACAGATCTCCTTCCTAACACTTTACTTATTTGCTGTTTGTGTATGAAGAAAAAAGTAGCTACACCTTAAAGATCAGTACCTAAGTATGATGATGACATCTAAACTACCATCAGTAGAAAAGATTCAAAAGGCACAAAGAAGCTTGAAGCACTGGGTATACAATCAACAAAATGTTTGCTCTTTTGTTCCATGGAGTTTTCATCCCAGAAATAAGCCTTCAGTCACATGGTGATGGTGTTTGTTTAGTTGTTCAACGTTAACAAACAAGCTCTCTAACCATACTTATGCATCTACAAGACAAACTTTATTATGCATTCAATGTTCAGTCATTCCAAATTAAGTCCTGCAAACAAAATACCCACATTGGCCAATTAGTAAATCTTATGACATAAAACAAAAGTCTCTAGTAGATAGAAAAGTAGATACTTAAATGATTAATTAAATGATACATATTTTGTTTTGTATTCATGTAAACATGTGTTTTTAAAGAAGGCTGGATTGAAATACAATGTAGATTACTTTGCAATTTTTGCTTCACTTTTTAACAAAAAGCAAATTTTGTGACCATATTTCCCTTCAATTCAATTTTCTAGTCTTAATTTTGTGATGTTAAAAACTGTTCAAATGGCCATTAAACACTGACAGCTATTTAAAAAGACACTTTTTAGTGTACAATTGAAATGTGCACATGCAAACTAGTATGTCAAATGCACAAGTTTTGTTTATAAACAGTACAATAAATTGCTTGAAAGTGACATAATTTTATCAACAAACACAAAGCACAGATCTTTTGATTTATTACATACAGAAGCCATGTGCGAACTGCTTTATGTCTCAATCTCACATTCAAGTCTATTAAGCGAAACAGGAAAACTTGGTGACCTTTAAAAACCTAACAAAGATTATAAGGTCAGAGATACATTGAGCATAATAAAAATCACAGTTGTTGCCACAAATACCAAATATCCATTTCATTACACATACAATGGCAAGAGAGAAATGATCCAAAACACAACTATAACATTAATCAATACATGAACAAAAATACATGAAAATATGTTGACATGGAATATTTCATCTTATTGTACTTTTACAAAATCTAATTAGTAAAAATGTTTATATTGTCAAAAAACTTTTTGTTCATTTTCATTAATTTATAAATGTCATCTGACTTTAATCAATAAAAGTTATATCTGAAGCTCTACTAACAAACAATATAATTAATATATAGGCAGAATCAATCCCTTCAGAATTAGTTGCTTTATTGTATTCACCCTGTCATAATATGGTATCTTTTATTCAAATATTTTAAACAATATAATTTAATATTTAAATGAAAACCCTGTTAAAAGGACAAGTGGATATCAATTTTATTCATTATCAAATGGACAACTTCTGCTCATTTACACCATAAAATCTTTCTCTAAAATACCAGGAGATACATCTTTTTAACACTAAAACAACACATTATACCAAATTAAGAACACAAGAGATCAGGGAATGCAATAAAAGATGGACAAACCAATGTGTCACTTGTGTAAATACATCTTGAAATAAACTTAAACATTGAATACAAGAATTTATGCACTTGTGTTATGGAGCACATGCTTAACTCCATAGCACAAATGCCTCTGTGTTTTCCATCAAAATAAACAGTTATTTTGTTCAATTCAATAATTTTATTGAAGGAGCATCAAAACACAAAAGTATGTTTTCAACACATGCCTATGTTTCTTTCTTCCTTTATAAAAAAGCATAAAAAATTAACTTCACCTCATTACAAATACAAGCCTTTTAATAGCAGAACATTGCTTGAAAATAGTCTAACTTATTTAAATTGTGTGTCATTTTTCCTTAACTTTTACTTTAAAGAAACTCACTGCATGCACAACTTGGAATTCAGGTGGGTTTTTTTATAGCCAATATGGCAGAAATCAATAGAAAGACTAATTAAAAATAGATCTTCTAATGCCTAATGAGTATAAACAGCAGACTTGTTAACTGCCATTATACACATATTAGAAAGATAGAATTATCATTATAAATGTATATAATTAAAATATAAATATTATTGATGTGACAAATTATTAAAAAGAACATGGCATTTTATGAAACAAAACAAAAAAAGTCCTGCTGGTAAAAAATCCTCAACATGCAATGCAAAAACTCGAGACTCGCCCCTAGGTTCCTGGAGCAAAATCCAAACTTGTTACTTTTTTCCACTACATTGTTTTACACAGGGTTTTCTATTTCTCAATGACATTTTTTCTGATATCCTTCAGCAAACATTTCCTCCGTCACCATGAACTTGTATGTAATTTTCATTTTTTTTCTCCAAACCGTTTCTAACTTGTCATCAACTTTGGTCTTAATTTTCATATGGAAAAGTATCTTAGGTTAGTATGTCACTTGTCAGTATGCATACTTTATAATGCTTATCATTATTTCAATAGTTTCTAGATACATGATGTACTGAGTAGCATTCTTACAGAAAAAAATAGCAATTATGCAAGTTCATTTAGTAACTAGTTGTTTTACGTCACAAATGCCCAAGCACTATTCGTTCATACTTTGAACTTCGACACCAAGATAGAACACTATAAATGGTTTGTATTTATGTCTGTCTCAATTATGCCTATTCACTATCCACCCAAAACAGCAAATTCAAACAAGCAATACAGATAGAAAACGATCATTGGTGTGATATTCTTTGTCATTATGATACAAAATTCATAAAATACAGTTCATTTTATTTGCTAGTGTATAGTGGTTAAGACACGCTCCCCCAACAGCCAAAGCGTAATTTCATTTTTAAACAAGAAAAAAAAATTGCTTTATAAGTCCTCTCTTTTATAACAATAGCTAGCAACAAAGAACTGAACAATAAAAGATAAGTCTTAACACAAGGGATTGTATCCCAATTCTCTGGCCAGTTAGTTAGTCTCCCTTGGATCAGAACGGATTTATCTACCTTTTGTAGGTGCCTTGACATTCTGTTTCCAGAGGGCATTGTTCATGACGATTGCATCTATGGAGACGGAGAGATGCTTGGTTGACACAACCTCAGAGAATGTCTTGCCACCAGAATTGTATCTGCAATGTTAACATGAGTCACAATCAATTTAATTTGCATTTTTAATGTTTTCGTTCATAAAGCAAATCTTTGTTGAAACACAATGAATAATAGAACAAAATAAATATTACCTCTGATCACTAGATTATACCAGTATGTGAACATGCTGTACTTCACAAGATTGTATTGTCTTAAGGTTCGAGGAATAAAAAATACCTTTTAACTAATTCTTAAAAGTTGTTTAGTTAAACAAACTAATATTTACTCAAACTGTACATGCCGTTATATACCCCGCATGAATAGGTCAGTGATAAATAATATGCTGATGGCAAGATAGTAACGTAATAAAGCTAACACATGAAATGTGGCATTGTTCTAGACAACATTATGACCAGGGCTCTGTAAAAATGTTTCTTATATTGTCTTCATTAACAAAGTAAAATATTAGTTTGATTAAAGGCACTTGGTGAAAAAGACCTTGAAAGTGTGGGAGAGAAATGGTTCACATATCAAATGGCATCCAGTGAAAACCTGTGTTGCTACCATCTGAGAGAATCTGAAAGCGCTTAAGACTGAATCCTATCATTGCATCTTAAATGGCTGAAGATAATAATGATCTATATATACTGATTGTTTGAAATATAAAATCCGCTGTTAAAGTCACAAAATGCTAAAAAGTGAAGTCTAATCAGTTCCTATATAACTTTTTCTTTGATGTAACTTATCTTAGAGATTCAGATAATCTATGTTCTCGAGCAATGTCCTTAATTTCCTTTTTCTAAATCTATAGGACGTTTACTTGAATAACTAGAAGTATATCTCAACCATTAATACTATATATTTCTAAAACTATTTGCTATATACTCACTTGAAGTATTTCTCTATCATATTGTTGTGTATACACCGTGGTCCAACACCCATAATCTTGACACAATCTTCGCTGTCAGGATCAAAGCCATACAGTCCCCTATAACCACAGCCTGCATCTCGGAATAGAATAATGAAGTGTTTGGCACTAGACTTGGCTATCTCCTGCAAAAACAAAAACATCAAAAGTATAAACTGCAGATTGTCAATAGGAGACCCCATGGCTGACAGTTTCAACTATCTTTGTTACAATTCATCATCTTCTTATTATGTGGAATCAGGACCAAATTGGAGTGAAAGGTCATTGTCATTTTTATCAGTATTTTTTAAGACCTCTACTCTGTTTGCCTGTGATTAAAAAACATACATATGGTACAAATTATACCTCAAGAACTACACAATTCAGGAACTAAATGAGAAAAATTTAACTTACTATCTACAGAAAAATTCATTTTCTCTCACTAACTTAATAAAACAGTCTCAAAATTTTGAAGTTACTTAAATGGAAATGGCAAAAAATCTTATCTCACATGGGTTATCTTATATCCTGAAAATTGTACTCACTTCCCAATCACTTGTGAAACTATTTAACAAATGCAAATGATGAAGGACTAAATCTGTAATCTGATGGCTAACAAATACCTCCCAGCAGCTCTCTGTTCATAAAGCCTTATCTTATGTAACACCTGAACCATTACTAAAAGGGCAGTAACTCCAATTTAATTATCATATTTCAAATAGCATTTGCACTGCTTTCAATGTTACTTAATTGTGGAAATTTGTCAAAATTGATGCAATACTGAAAACCAAAGAATTATGTCTACTACAGTCAGAAGTATGGACCACCTGATTCCAGTAGAGCCCACTACCCTGACCTGCCCACCAACTTAATTTGGGCAGGATACATTAATACATTATGAGAAATCTTAAATAATATCAATGAATCTTCATTAGTTTGGGAAAAGTCAGCCAGTTTTTATGTCCTTCAGCCATTCTGATGTCATTGTACTGACTATTTTGGCCAAAGGGCCTTTTAGCTGTAAGTTACATCTTATAACTTGACCTGTTATAGGAAAAATATTAATTAATTGCATGTTTATCATTTGTCAAACAAGTTTGTCAATATTTATTTTTCAGCAAAACTTTTCTGATAAGCATGTCACTATGCCATCCTTTTCACACAGGCAATTTGTGTCTAAAAGTTTCTGTTACCAAGTCAGGCGAAAAATTACGTACTTTACACTGGCATTTCGTTGACAAAATGAACATTCAGTTCTTTTAAAAACTTAAGTTTATGTTAGTGGTATACCCTCTCACTCTTAGCTGATGAGGCCAAGGGATCTGCCATGACATTATTAGGATCTTATCTAATTATAGCTTGAAATCACCATTATGACCATCATTGTGCCACACTTAACTTACACATGAAAACAAGTAATATACCTCAAGGACTTTGTTCTTCAGGTCTGTGTTCACTGAGCCAGCCAGACAGCAGTGACTTATTGCATTAGTGATAATGTGACGATTAGGACTTGGAACTTGGCTTCACAAACAACTTGGGACCTGAAACACAACACATAAACTGGCCAATTTTAATTAATGTACAGCTGGTTATTTATGACTGGTTATTAATAAATTATTTGCACATTTTCCATGCATCAGTGAAATTTTATAAAATAATCTAGAAATTGAGTATAATGTTCAATCCCATTGTCAATTTTATTTTTTTCCTTAATCCTTATGTTACTAATCTAACTTAATTTCTGTCAATTATTGGATTAAATCATTTTAATGTCTCTCAATTAAATTTATTTCATATTACTTCTCTTGTCTGAAAGTTTTGACAAATATTTAAAGTATTTTCAAAAGGCACACACACCTACTCATGTTTTTACCATACAATTATCAATCTTTCAGTTACATTAATACTACGTAAGAAATATTTGTCATCGGCTAGTTGGAGCGTCCTGTATCTGTGTGTATATGACTTTTCTTACACAATTTCTTATCTGTGAAATTTTATGCCCATCTCATCCTTACCTGAGTATTCTGACCCCTGACCTGACCCGGATTCTGAGCTGTCACTCTTCGGTTGGCGTCTGCCACTACGCCCATACAGGTCTGGAGATGGAGGACGTCGGTGAGTCATCCCTCCAAATGCCAAGCTTTTGTCACCATTGGTCCCAGAACCGTTCAGCACATTACACGACACTGGAATATCCGATCATGGCGGAGATTGGTACACAATAAAACTTCAACAAAAATATGTTTTGGCTTATATAATCAGGTAAAGACTCAATACAAAATTACCATACATACAATAAATATTGGGGTATTTATTTCATTATCTCCAAAGTCCTATGCTAATATTTATTATCAGTTGTTAAAGTTCATAAAAGTGTGTTTAAGGGTAATTTTTCAGATTCAAACAATGGCAGTTATATTGATGACTAAATGATTCAAGATGCAAAAACTATATGCATTGTTGATGTTAATACTGCCTTGCAAAAGGCAGTTAACAAATAAAAGTTGGCTCTTATGCAGTGTTCTTAAAGAACATATGAGTTTCTAAAAAATCTCTACTGTATGTTTTAGGCCTGGGTTTATTGCTAGTTTATTGTAAATTGTTTCTTGTTTGTTATATATCACAGCAACCAACTAGCTTATATTGATGGAAGACAAATGCCTGGATAGGACCAGCATCACACAGCAGGACAGCTGGAAATCCTCCCCACAGGAATGTTTTTGCCCTAACCAAGTCTTGAACCCACATGGGGAAGGGCTGAAAAGTCTTTGACTTGTCCCACTCATGAACTGATTTATGGTACATGTATTTATATACCTACTGGTAGGTGGAAAACTTTAATTTCATTGTACAGAAATAACAATTTACTGCTGGAAGATTTTAATTCAATATTGAATAAGATAAGAAAATTCAAGTGTAATAACATATTTTGAGAAAATGCTTCAAACATAGAAAATGCTTCAAATATGCTTGCTTAAGTTTCTTTTCTTTAACATGGAACATGCATTTAAAGATTGCTAGAAAAACAACTAAAAACTGCCATCACTATATGCATAGCATGCCTGTTGATAAACTTTAAAGAAATAAGACGAGGCAGAATTGCATAAATTTATGCTTTTTTCAAATTTGTTTTCCTACTATGAGCATTGAGACACATGACTCTGTACCTTGGGTTTGAACCCCAGATTAACTGTGTGGTGTAAGTCTTTGGGTAAGACTTATAACTGCGCAATGCTCCAACTAGTAACTAATTAAATACTGATTTTATACAAAAAGTAGCCAGTCAATAGAGGTTTAAATGTTTTAAGAACTTGTTTCCCAACTGAATATAAACAAACATGTTTATAATTTAAACTATTATTTTTTTACGTTTTATATTTTACTTAGACCTTAGCAAAAAGAAGACCTGATATTATTTCCTCAATATATTTTGAAACTTACAAGAATGGACTTAATTAGACAACTTTAAAGGCATTGAAAGGCATTTAGAGCCTCCTAGAGTTTATTTAGAGCTGTCCAATGTACATAAATTTGTCACAGTGGGATATGTCATTAAAAATCCTACATAGGCTTACTGCAATGCCATTGGTCAGCATAAGACTAATCCCAATGACCCCACCCCTTTTAGTCTTTGTCCAGCCAGGTAGACACACCCATTACCTTTCCCCCAACCCATTAACCTCCCACCGTGCCAACCCGGTCATACTGTAGTGTCAACACATTTGGGCGTTCAATGCCTTTTATAATTAGTACCCACAATCAAAAGTTTGATTAGGAATTATGGGATACATCATAAAATTGAATCTTTATTAAACTGATATTAAAGCATGCGTGTAATAGGATTTAGTAAGCAGAAACATTCTTCTGAGTGCAGAAATGCACAAGATGCACAAGATTATCTAAAGCAATCTCAGGATGCAAAAGGTAAGGCATATGGGCATATATAATGGTGAACCAGGTTAAAATAGAAGATGTGAATAATAACTTCAGCTAAGGTACAAGTAGAATGATTGACAGGTCAGGTGAAATTGAGAACAGCTCCGACTCGAAATCACACATTATCATCCAACAATTTTTTGGAATTGGGGATGCGCGCAATCATTGACTGATTAATTATTCCCCCACCCCCAATATTTGACGTCCAAAGTAGAGGTTAAACACAATGCATAGGCACATACAATCAATAGCTCTACTGTCACAAGGTAAGGGTAAAAACCTATGAAAGAATATGTATGAAAGGGTGAAATTTCCAGATATCTGTATGGAATACTTCTACATGTCATGGGATATGTAAGGAAGAAGTTATGTTGCAAGTATTATATTTTCTTTAATACTCATCATGATAGCTTAATAAACGAAGAACTAGTATGTCATTGTTGCAGAAAAGCAGCAAAAATGGATAAGAAGAGCTGTCTGTAGCAAGCTCCACTTTTCTCAGCTGAAGAGTATCATGAAAATGCTGTCAAAATAAATTTTAATGTTATCAGTCCTTTTGAATGAGTTCAGATATTGATAGTGAACAAGTATTTCAAGTATTCAGTGATACTGGGATGATAGTTTTTTCTAAAATGGAACTAATGCCATCATAGATGGGAGGATCATGACTGTAGATCTTCCAGTTTTCTTTGAAAAGTGAAGCTTTAAATGGTTTCATTATGAAAAGATAGAACTGTATATTTCAGCTGCATTCAACATTCCGATACTCACTTGAACGTCAGGAATTAGTTCTATAGGTTGTACTTTCACTTTTACCCATTAAGAACATATTACCAAATAAGGTATCAGATACAGAAAATAATAAATAAAAATACAATAAACATCTGTGTTGTAAAAATGGGGACAAGAATTAAGAAATGTGCTTGATATTGTGGTATAAATACAGATACAAGAATTTCCTCATAAATTTAAATGTCCCTTAAAATATGTCTACAATGTGAATGTCGACATAATGTTGTTTTTTATCTGATAAATGCATATACAGCTGTTATTTTTTAATAACTGCTTAATATACAAGCAAAGTAAAAAATTAAAATGATATTTATAAATGTCCATTTATTTGTGTAAAAGTGCAGATATGGCATGCCTTATTACTTTGCATTGTATTTAGTACAGTTTAAAAAATGTAAGTTTATAAAAACTTGGTGATTATAATTAAATATTGTTGATATCTTGCAGGTTATGTGGATAATTATAATATAAATATGGCAAAAGTTGACAAGGAAGTCACAGGTCTGTATTGCCCTTATTGCCCAGTGCAGCTCTCTATCAAGACTGACAGGGGAAGACAACTTAAAATTAAACAAAAATTATTTAAGAATTATGGCAACCCATGTAATCCTATATGCTGCCCTAAGGAGGCATAACAAAGTTCCAACAGAAATTAAAGCCTTGTGTGCAACATTTTCCAAAAAAAGATGTCCAAATCCTTTAAGTCATGCCCTTTTTTATATCCATTTTTAGTTTATGTTCATGCTACATCACAACAACACAATGGAGGACCATCAGACTTATGTCTCGACAGAACCCCCTGAGCACAGCAGGTCAGCTGGAAGACCTCCCTACATGAAAGTTATTGCCACAGATGGGACTCAAACCCACTGGGTGAGAGGCTGAAGCATTCCAAGTCATTGACTCTAACCACGTGTCTAAGGGTGCCACTTTTAGATCAGTATTGATTACAGTAATGGTTTTCTTGCTTTGATACACTTATGATATAAAATAGGTAACTCTAACCCTTTGGTATCAATATTACACAAATATAATAGTATTTAATCATCATGAGCTACACCATCTGCACCCAAGCCATGACCTGTGACCCCCTTTTTGACCATCTGATCTGAGGGTTACCTGCTTTTCTCATGGATTGTTTTTTCGAGGGATTTATTTGTTTCCTGGCAAACTTAGCTGAAAATCAAAGTAAAAACAAATAAAAACAAAACAAAATCAAACAAAAGTGCAAACACAAGTGCAAAATAAAAATATAAAAACTAATAAAAAAAGGACAAAATTTAGTAACAAAAAACCTTGACAGCCCTACATTGCTCATCTTAGTGCCAAACATTTAGCTCTAGTGGCTATGTTTTTAGACGAATCAGTCTTCTTTGAACAGTCTCAATAACCAAAGGAATATATAATTCAAATATCAAAGCTCTAGCTCTTGTGGTTTCTGACACGAAGATTTTCAAAGATTTCCTATATAGCTATAGCAGGAAAATGGCCATGCCCTTGGCGGCCATATCAGTTGATGGATCAAAATGTTCTGAACATTCTTGATACAGAAACACCCAGGAAACATGGATACCAAATATCAAGGCTCCAGCTCTTGTATTTTTTGACAAGAAGACTTTTCAATAGTTCTTTTATATAGCCATATTCTGAAAATGGTCACTCCCTTGGTGGCCATGGTTTTTTATGGATCAAAGTTCTTTTAACAGTCTTGATACACGGCCAATTAAGGATCATGTATACCACATATCAAGGCTATTGCAGTTTCTGACAAGATGATTTTCTAAGTTTCCAATATAGCCTTAAGTGGAAAACGGCCAAGCGTCCAGGTTTTTGACGAATCTAAATTATTTAGACAATCTTCATACAGGGCCACCCAAAGAACATGTATACCAAGCATCAAGGTTATGTTTTCCTGTATAGCCATATATGCAAAATGGCCATGCTCCTGGTGGCCATGTTTTTTGACAGATAAAAATTATTTGAACATTTTTCTTTCCACGTGTCTGCTTAAGCTTCTGAAAAAAGTTTGGCTGAATTTGGCCCAGCAGTTTAAGAATTGATGTTGTTTGAAAATATTGACAGATGAGTGATGCCGAACGCCAGACAGTGGGCAATCATAATAGTGCACCCTTAGCATAAGGTCAGGTGAGCTAAAAACAGCCAGGCATTCCATTAAGTGTGATATCTTCCTGTATTTAAACTATATTCAGCCAAGAGTCTTTACCCAAAGAGTAAAATGTCACAAAGCAAAATTGCTAAATTTTCAAGTACTTTACATGACAGAAGAAAATGTAAGGCTTGATTTTGACCATCTAATGCTTACTGTCCATAATATTTATTTATCAAATTTCTTTATTAGCTAAAGATGATTTCATGCACATAATCAAAAATAAAACCAAAGAAAAAATAACACTGAATCAACAAAGCAATACATGTAAACAAAACAAGCAATGCTCTGTACATTCTATAAACTATACACAAATATTAAACAACATGCAGCCACATAAATATTAAAGATATCAAAAACTGTCAGACAACAAAACCTGTCTTTATGAGGTTACAGGGAAAATTCATCATGTTATGCAAAAACATCAATAAATATATACACTGATCAACATAACAAACCTTAAAAAAAACTGTTCCAAGAAATAACTTTAGAAACTGTTACCAGGAAACTCAATAGAAGTTTAAAGGTAAACTAGGGAGGGCAAAAGAACTGTTCAGAAGGTTTGGTCATAAAACATATAACACTTGCAACAATAATAATAATATGAAACAATCAAAGTTAGTTAAAAAAGGCTAGATGAAGTAACTCACAAAACAGCTAAGTATGCTATAGTTCTATATTATCATGAAATGGTCCATGCAAAGAAAAATATCACCAAAAAAGCACCAGTTACAAAGTTTGTTAGCTTTCTTACTTTATCATCACAACAATCTTCAAAAATCTTTTCATGCCCACTCAAAGCAGATATACTGCTGCCTTCACAGGGTACAGCATGCCATGAACACCTGGCTTGATGCCATACCCAGTCATTCATATTATCCTAACACCAGGCCGACAAGTTGTAGAACTACCCTTATATTTGCTTGAATGTTAGCAGGAGAGATTTATCACTACCATTTTAACCATTTCATTCATTGTTCACCAATAATTCTGAAAATTCACTTGACTTTGTTGTTTGTCTTTAAAAGAGATAAAAGGATTTTAATAACTGTTTGTTCAACCTGTAATAATAGATTTAAGGCTGAACCAGTCTACACATAAACCATCAGTCGTGCCGATTCTGCTAATGATTATGAATGGTTTAAAAAGGCATAACATGGTGTATAAATGCGGGAAAGGGTTAATGAACACAACCCAGTCTGATTTTGGGCCTATATACCTGAAGCCAACCCTTCACAAAATGCTAAAATGCACTTATTGGTGTGGTGTTCCCTTGCAAAGTGTTAACCAAATAAAAAACAAGTAACAAGGAGAGATCAATGGGTGAAACACACAAATTTAATAGATTAATGGTACCATACTTTCTCACTTATAAGACTGTTTGCTTATAAGATGGGCCCCCTACTTCACCTATGGAATTGCTGGTTTTTGCTTCGACCTTCTTATAAGACGAGGCAAAAAAATGAACAGGAGTGTCGACCAGTTATGCTGTCTCAACAAAAGAGTTAATTGGTAAACAGTGACTGTAATTTTCACATGTAGCTGGATGTTTCTAGTCTCAGCTGCACTGCTATACTGTAGCGCATGGCGGCATGCCATTAATTTCTTTGATCTATGTCACCAAGACTAGTATGACAGTACACAATATATCGGGGAACAGTGTACTGTTCTTGTATACATGCCGCCAATCAATGATTTTGTGGAGAAATGTAATTGGCAGCTGCTTATAAAAACACATTATTCGCTCCCTCACTGTCAAACTGCTCCGATCGATATCACCTTGACAACAGCTTATCTCAGAGTCAGTCAACTTGACCTGTGTAATGAGACAAGTCTACACAGAAAACAACAAGTAAATTACAGCTTGGTGTATCTGGCAGACAGAAGTTGAAAGTTTGTTTCAGTGTTTACTGACAGATAAAAAGCCGTGTTTCATGCAGAACAAAAGGAAGACAGTTGTCACATGTGAGACAGTTATTCTTTGACCGACAGAATTCAAAGTTCAATTAAGGTAAATTACCGGGGGTCAATAATGATGACATGTCGGTTCATTGCATAACTGCTTACAAGTTTATGTGGTATGTTTTCGCCCTAAAACAATGTGAAAACTTTTCGCCAGGTCACTAGACCCTGCCTATAAGTGAGAAAATACGGTAAGTTATACAAACACTGTAACTATTGCATTATTTCTGGACTAGATCTATATAATATGAAAGACAACATAACCAAGCAAAGAAAGATGATTCTTAAAAATAAATGGACACTAAATGGACAACTTGTGAAAACACAAATATATTGGTCAGAATTAGGTTGTATTAACAAGATAAATTAATGCATGTAACTGAGCTCTGGACTAAATCTATATGACAAGAAAAAGGGTCAAGGCACCAAAGAAAGGGACACATACTAGTGCCTTGTCGACGCACCGGGGCCGGACTGAAGAAATCTGAAAACCCACAGACCCATGTAAAACCATAAAAGCACAAAACTAAATAAAAACAGTTTTAATGAAAGTAATTGACATTTGGCTCTAAACATGATTCCAATGGAAATAAATTAAACTCAATAATTTCTGTGAAAGTTTTGATTTTATGTATAAACAAAATTCACCAAAATATAATTAAAATTGCAACATCAATAGCAGCAAAATTACCAAAACACACATAGCAGAACCAGAAGCAGAAACAACAATGGCTTAAATAAACAAGTATGTTCATTACTTAAGCACCATAATACTGTTCTAAACACTATAAAATTGTTTTGTTTTTCCCATTGATTGTAATATATGGGTATGTGTTTTAAAAATATACACTTTAAAATAAGAGACTGTTGTTGTTGTTTTTTCACATATAAAACAATTAAGACTAAACATAACTATAGCTCCGGCAGGTTACATAGAAATAACTACTACGATTCCTAGCTAGGGGAGACAATAAAACATAATATGCCCACAGGCCAGCTACAGTTACCATATGATGTCATTTGCACCAGTGAGATTCAAGACTTTTGAGATCAAGAGTAACATAACGTTACGCTACATGTTGACAATAATGGTTAACAGGGGTGTCACGATATACCGTCCAATCATATAACATGATTACAAATTATCATAGTTCACAGATTTTTCCCAAATGCACAAATCCTGCACCACTATCATAAATTCTATTATGTGTGGTCTTCTGAAGAACTAGTGTGCATCCATGTGGATACAATTTTAAACATAGATCTGTTGCAACTTTCTAATTGTGTATCAATCTTTTATATATTTCCTATCATTTACTTCCGCTTTTTGCTGACTGCTTTACTTTTTTTACAACTCCCACTCAATTACAATGGTAGTAAAAGTGAAACCTGTCAGTATTAAGACTGGTTTACTGAATATTGGAATGATTTTATCAGTAAGCTACGTAAGGTATTGTAATTTCTTATCAACATGGCATTTACTGGCATTTAACTGATGAATTGTAATTTAACTTATAAAAATAGTCAAGAACATAATTATAACACTTTGTTGTATTTTCTACAATCATTATAATCAATTACTCTTACTCGAGCAGTTTAAAATGTGTATACACATTTTGACTGAAGTATTTAACGAAGTGTGTACAAAATGAGAGACCTAATTTATTATAATGAAAAAGTCAAAGGATCACAATGATCCCCAATCCTCTGCAATATATGATGTATTTTAAGACATACAGTAACCTGTGATGTATATGACAAGACAAATTCTATTATCAGGGTAGCATATCCCTACAACACTAAACTTCAACTAATTCTTAGGACATATTTTACAACAGGTGGAGCTTGCTGAGCTGAATCTATACTTTTTGCCATCGCCTGATTTATTTATGCTTAGCAGGCTTACAGAAAAAAATACACTTGAAAGAAAAAAAAAAATCCCAAAATTATTCTGAACTCTTACCAGAATAACACAAAGCATCAAGACATAATGCAAACCAAACAAACATTTACTGTTTCAATGTACCTATTATTGACCTGAATATTTAAATCTTCTACAAAAACAATGAAAATAATGACTAATAACATTACCCCAAAACAAATCTTCTAGACCAAGTAAAAACAAACTCACTCCTAAATGTTTAAAAAATGGTTACCAAACATTTAAAGAAGATTCCTAAGCATACTGATCAAAAGAAGATTAAAACTTCCCCTATTACTAGACAATAATATACTAAACATCCATACAATTATACCTAAACTGCTTGAAAAAGAACAGAAAAACACTACAAATACCTATATACAAAAACAAAAACCATAACCGCTAAGAAATACTAAAACTCCACATATTTCATACTATATGTTAAGCGCCTATTACACACTTACATGCTGTGGCATTGCTTGCCCCTTGTCCCCTAGAAACATCCTCAGTACTGCTGTAGTTATCTGCCCCTTCCACAACATCGCCACCAGGTCCTGCTTTCACAAACATAGGACTTGGGGCGGGGCTTCTGTCTCTGGGGTTTTTCTCTCTTAGCTGGCTCCTCATCTTCTTCTTTCTTCTCCAGGTATTGTTTGAAGATCAACTCACGCCGGGCCTTTTCCTCAGATTTCCGACGCTCAGCTTCTTCTTGGCGTATTCTAAGAGCAAAGGCAAATTACTCAGACATTAAAAATGGCCTTCTTTAGAGTACCCCACAAAGATAAAACAATGCTGTGAGATTACAGCTGGACAATTAACTTGGGTATTATCCACAGAGATGCATAGAGGAGATTAGTCACACTTGAGGCACGTGTGGTTACTGCACTAACTAATGTTAGCAACTCCTATTTGTAATTCTTTCCTGATACCACTACAGCCTGAAGCTGTATAAAGATGGGAAGACTCAACCTACCTTGACTATCTTCTTCTAAGCCATTAACCTCCTACTGTGTTTACAATGTGCACCCAGACATGGCATCATTCCAATTTTCAAATGCCTTATAGTCCACTTTCCAACACAATTCACATTTAATTTTATGCATGTAATTAAAAACATTTATATATTCTTATGTTGATCTTATCTTCCCAAGAACTATCCCTCAATTATTGGTAGATGTTGTTCTTGAAGCAGATATGTGGTATACCTACACTGTAAGCCTAATATCACATTTTCTATAAAAAGCAACACCAAACTAATGTTAAAAAACACACACATGAGTACATAGCAGTGTGTAAAGTTACTTTTTGTAAATAATTGACCCAGATTTACCAGCATAACATTTTTTTTTATATCTGGACTGTCATAAAAGCACAAACATCAACACTCATGTAACTATCCAACGTGGAAAAAACACCACAAGTTAAGAGAAACAATGCTGTTACATTAAAATGGAAAAAATATAATAAAAGATATTAACACATGTTACTAAAAATTGAAAAATACATTTACAGCTGAATTGCACCATAAATCAATATAATGGCCTTGTTAACAATTCCCCTACTTTTCTTTCGTCATTATCCACAAAAATACTTAAGGTGTTTAGATTTACCTCTCTTGTTCCCTCTTCCTGTTCATTTCTTGTTCCTGCCGCTGTCGTTTCTTTTCCTGCTCTTCTTGCCTCTTCAGTCTCATCTTCTCCAATTTCTCTTTCTTCTTCTGCATCTCAATCTCTGCAGTCTATAAAATGATAGGATTGTCCATTGATTTGATATTTCACAAGTAGTTAATGATGCCATGATAACACAGAAAGTGTGAAGTGTAGGAGATGGGTCCTTCTGGATAATTGACTGATGTCCCTAGTTATTTTGTTTGCTTGCTTTTAAATTTCAACAAGTACTGTGAATTTTAAATGGTATTAACACTTAACACAACCATTTGCTACATCTCAGTTACCAGAAGAGGGTCAAGGAAAGCTCTAAAAGAATGCCTGGGTAACTTGGTGTCAAAAGTGGGACTCAGCCCATTTAATAAGGGGCTGATTAATTAAATGTTAGTGGCTTTCAAAGCTCAATCTCAATCACTTATGGGCCTGAATTTAATTCACAAGATTTATATGGTTGGTAATTTTTCATCTTACTGATGACAGCCAAGTATTATTTTCTAAAGGTAGGGGGATTTTTTCTTCAAATCTATAACTATTGCAATTTTGTCATTAGAGAAAAAAAAGTACGGGTAGAATCAGTTAGGCACTGCAGCGAAAAAAGCTCCCTCTCTTGAACAATGTTCAGACCATGCGAGTCTTGGATTTTACACCTGGCACTTTATTATTGAACTACACAGTATGTTTTTTTTTTATTTGGTTTATTATCTCACCAACAGCATTTCAGTCATCTAGAGATGGTCACAGCAAATTAAGAATCTGAAGTTAAAAAGTATCACAGAATAAGCAAAATCTTACCTCGTCTATAGTTGTCTTATCTTGACCTATTACATAACGCACAGATGGGGCCTCAGGTTGGTTGCTAGGCACCTGATCTGTCCTGGTTGCCAGGATGATATCCCCTGACTTTGCTCCATCAGCTGGTTGCTGAGGCTGCTGTGGAGCCTGGTTACGCTCTTCTTGTTCTGCAACCTTCTTGGCAAAGTCTGCTATAACTGAAGAGTTGAATTCATTATCTGACTCTGTACTCTGATTCTGAGAATCCGCCATGCTTGTGTCTTCAGTTTTCAGCCGCCTGTCTGACAACTGAGGCTTCGACTTAAGTCTTCTAGGTGAGTCCTTATCAGTCATGGCAATGAAGAAACCACCGCCAGCATTAACATCTGGATGCTCAGTGACAATTGGTCTTGATGATGAAACATTGTGGTCATGGATTGGAGTCTGGACCAGTTGATTTTGCTGTTGACTAGACTGGTAAAGAGGGAGTATATTCTTGTTGCTGTTGCAATTGTTGCTGTTGTTGCTGCAGCTGAGGATAGACTGGCTGAGTAGTTGGAATGAAGGACATGGGTTGAGAGACAGGGGATGGGAATGGTTGCTGGTGCTGCAGCACTGAGGTGGTGTAAGTACCTGCAATTTGGGAAGTTGGGAGAGTGTGTGGTGGTGAGGCGTACATTCGGAGACACCTAGCTGTTGGTTCGGGAACTGATGTCCTGGGTACATGCCCATTGAGCTGGGGTACACCTGCTGAGGGCTTTGTTGGTACCCAGGTGGCATACCAGGAGTTGGAACCATGGCATGCTGACCAGGTCCTGGTCCCATCAGGTAGCTGCCGTATTGCTGGGCCGGTGGGTGGGATTCCAGACTGGGTGACCATCTGCGGAGAAACGTACTGGCCTGGGTAGATAGGTCCTGCAGGCCCTGCAACACAGGAGGGACTCTGATGCACCATGTAGGCAGGCGGCATTGGCTGCTGATGGGTCATCACTGGTAGTCATCTGCTGTGGTTGGGATGTACTTGGTTGTCGGGGTAAGGTGTGAGACTGATATCTATCCATGGTTGATTGCAAATCTGTTGCAATCTGTCTTGGTTCTGATGAGCTTCGACTTGGCTGACCTTGACCCTGACTTTGTAAAGATCGCGACATCTCGCTGACAGAAGCAGAATCCACCATTGGTCTACTAGGGTAGAGTCTTTTCTCTGAAGTCGAGATCTTTCGGAGGTGACCTTGATCGAGTATTCTCTTCCGCCTGCAGTGACCGTAGAGACTGAGTAGAGTTCCGTGTCATATCAGCCTCCTTCTTTTTCAAGGACAACTGTTTGATCTCCTCTTGGAGATCTGAGAGATTCTGATTCAACAGATCAAGGGATGTATTAAACTGGTCATTTGTTTCAATCTTATTTACCTGACCAGATTCACGACGTTGTGGAGTGCCGCTGCTCAATTCAACTGGATGATCACTTCTGCTTCTTTCTATCGAAGAGCTTCCGTCTATCACCATAATGCACCATTCCACTGCCCATACCAATTCCTGAATTGTCCAATCGAGACTGAGGTTGTCGCTCCACTGACATACTCCTTCGCTCGTGACTTCGACCGTGCCTGATGCGGACTAGACTCCCTTCCGTGACTACCTCCAGCCAGTAAGTTTATCCTCTCCACTGACGTACTCCTTCGATCAAATACAGGCCGTCTCACCACAGGAGAGGCTAAATTTCTTTCATCTGACTCGGCACTTACTTCCATATCGTATGGCACATTTCTATCATATTCCCCAGATGTCAATGGCTGAGCATCTTCTTCCATTCTCGGTGCCACTGCATCATCACTATTAAACCACTTCATGCGGACATTTTCAATAGTCTGCTGAATACCTTCACGACAAAATGGTCGACCAGGACTGTTGCTGGTACTGTGCTGGTGGAGATTTAAGTGGTGAACTTGATGACAAAGACATTCGAGAATCTGGTGTGGTAGAAGCAGAAGAGCCTGTCAGGACATCTGGATCAGAATTAGTCATTCTGGCTGGAGGTTCATCAGCTCCCCTACTGCCATTGTCATCCTTGGGTTTTGCCACAACATGCAGGAAAGCAGCCTTGCCGAGTCTTTGTCGCATCTTCTGCTGCTGAATCTCCTGTGTTTGTTTCTTACGCTCAATTGCTTTCCTCTTTTCCTCTAGTTTCATTTTTATCCTTAGCATTTCCTGACTAACAGGACCATTTTCTCCAACACTTCCAGATGCTTCATTCTGATTTGTCACAGCTTGTTGCCAAGTTGTCTGATTAGGAAGTGGAGCAAAGGTGGTTTTCTTCTCATGACTTATTCTTTGCATATGCCTCCTTCAAAGGGCTATTTTTTGTCTTCTTATCATCATCTTCCTTCCCATGCTGCATATACACAAGCCCACTGTTGTCAACATTACCAAACTGCTTCATCTGTTTTATTTGGGCAAAGTTTGTTGCATTGCCACCAAATTTATTCATCTTTTCACTGCCATCTCTTGGCTGTCTATTAACAATCACAGGTTTCTGGAAGATGAATCTTGCTGGATCAGAGAAATCTGGATCAATTTGATGGACATTCTCAATCATCCCTCTAACTCTGCTTTCACCACCACCACTACTGGTTTCTTTAGTCTTATGATCATGGTGAATTTTATGAGATTCATGATCGGAGAAATCCCCAGAACTCTTACTACTAGCAATACTGCCCTCACGTGACAGTCGCCGCCCTGGAAATGCAGGAACATTATCATCAATTATCGGAATTCCTGCAGCAAGCGCAGCTTCAGGAGTTCGAGTCTGATCTATAACATAACTCTCAGCAACTGTCACATCACTTCTATGACTCAACAATCCAGCATCCTGTGAGTCACTCACACTACCCTTGATGAAAAATACATCAAATTTCTTTGGACTTTTACCCATGAGTTCTGGGTCTAGTTGGTTCTCTTGGTTGTAGAAATCTTGCGACATCTGCAGATCTTCATGAGGCACTGGGGTGATGCTAACATCGCTGCTGACACTCTGGTTTATAACCTGCAAGTGCGGATCTATCTCAACTCTCTTCATCACCTTTGGTGGGGATGGTGTCTTTCTTCTTGGCACTTCATTTCTTTCCCCCTCTTTCGAATCCATGTTGGATTTCTCTTTCGCAGGCTTCAACCTTGCTGGAAGCAGTGGTTCGACACTCTCCTCTCTTGGTGTGGGATCTGTATTTCGTTCTCACACTATTCCTGCACCTATAGACATTCGAGACTGCTGGCCTGGTGTGACACTCTCAAGCTCAAGACTCTCTTGTCCTTGTGCTGTTGTCTCAAACGTTCCTGGATGTGGAGTACCCTGTTTATGTAGACTGAAATGTATGGCGTTCTTCCCTTGATCCTCTGTGGCATCAAACTGTGAAGACCGCTGTGTATCTGGCTCAGATCTATGTGTGCCGACACGTGGTGTAGCGTCAAGTTCACCCAGGTCGATACTTCCGCTAGAGAAGCTGGCATTCATTTCTGAGTCGATGGAAACATTACCAAGCAGGTTACTGCTCCGGTCGCTGCGATCAGTAGCAGACTGGTTCATTACTGGACCCCCAGGGCTGAAGGTAAGAGTAAGCCAGGTATTATGCATATCACATATACAAGGTAACTATATCCTAGTATATCAATTTCCATCCAATAACAAGTTAACTATACTATTTATGTATCCTTTTATAATAATTATCATCTTGATTTCAAAAATAGTTATAATTAAAATACTTTTTGAGTCTAAAAATTATTCTTTTTTGTTCAAAAAATATAAATTACATTTTACAAATAGCCTTACAAATACATGTATTTTTGGGCTTAGATATGCTTACATGTATTTAATCGAGCTCTGACCACAGATAAAGAAAGTTCAACTTTTGAGACAATAAAATCACAACTAAGGTTCAACAAGAAATGTGGCCATGCCACGAAATCAGTTTTCAACAATTGAAAACAAATTATTAAGCTGAAACTGTTTTTTTTATTTTAGTAACAGTGACATTGACCCGGCTGGCCCCAAATCCAATCCCAAGCTAGGTCATTGTGCAAGCTTGCTATATCCAAAGATTCAGCACGATTGGTATATCAAAACTAAACTTATTGACCGGAAACTGTTTTTGTATTTTCAGTAGTGGCCTTGATCCGATTGGCCCCCGATTTGGCCCCAAATCCAATCCCAAGCTAGGTCTTCGTGCAAGCGTGCTATATCCGAAGTTTCAGCAAGATTGGTTTATCTAAACTAAAGTTATTGACCAGAAACTTTTTTCTACTTTTAGTAACAGTGACCTTGACCTGGAAGTTTATGTCCGAAAACCCTTTGTTTGACGCAGCGCGCCCGCCCGCCTGCCCGCCCGTCATACTCCAATCTAATAACCAGAATTTTTGTTGAAAAGCAGGACACATACAAAAATAAAAGATGTCGATTGCATAATACCATATTTTGTGGAATAAACAGTTTTTTTTAGGATCGAAGCATAGGGTGTATCATCCTAAGCAGGGACTCTATTAACAAAATTGTATTATGGTTGGCGGCCAGTCTCTTTTGCAGGAAACGTCAAGAGTGATTCTCTACTGATTGCGCTACCAGGTCTGGTCTGACCAATTTGTAATTACTTGATTTACTAAGAGTTACTCGCCTATGCTTCTTATTTTAATGTTTTTTCCTGCTCCTTTTGATATTTAGCTGTAGCTAAGCGATGATTATTTATCCATGAATTGTTGTTACACAACATAGATCACGCTGACTGTCTTGGTGTGTTACAGGAATACAACTGACATGTGTTTGACCTGAGGATATGGCTTTCTTATGCTTAAGTTTTGGGAAAAAATATTGTGGGGTTTATACTGCTGTGGGGTATTTACTATTAATATATAAAAAATTATGAACAAAAAGGCTAAGCGAGATATACTCCGATGCGGGTTATAATATGCAAAACACAGTAATACTGTAATAAACAAAGGACAGAAAGTCACATTTATGTTAAGCATTGGTGGTTGAGTGATTTAAGGCATAGGTCTCAAAGGGGTTCCAGGTTTGAAGCGTAATACAACCATCAGACTGTCTGTCATATGGCTACTTATATTAGGCTAAGACTCTTTACTTAACAATCCTCTAGGCCTTTCCTACCCGGGTACTGGTTCTCCATAGTTGGTTGTCAAGCAGGGAAAATACACAATAAATGTGATTGTTTGACTATAGACTAATTGGTTTAAACTTTTGATTAATTACAGCATACCTGGCCTCCTGCCATGCCAGAACAGACTGTCTGGGCTGGAAGTGTGGCTTGTGTGCATCATGACTTGTCAAGGAGTGGGTTCTTTGTACACCTGCACTACCATCTGTAATATATACACACTTGGTTTCATTGACTATATTCATAAACGTAATTTTACAAGCATGATTTATTCTGTTTACACCTGCATTGCACTGCCATCTGAAAAAAGAGGCACAATGCGTTTACATTGAGTATATGTGGAAGAATAAATTAAATCATACCTGTAAACATCATGTCATACCAACTTTCAAACTGCTAAGCAGAAATGTGATCAGAATTGCCTAACGGTGTAAACCCAGATCAGCCAGACTGAGCAGCTGTAGCCTGTTAAAGGCTTATGTGAAAAAAAGTGGTTTATATAATATATGCATATTAAATTTAAGCATACTTAAACCTGCAAGCAGGTTATAATCAGGTAACAGTAAACAGTGTAGATCCAGATCAGCCAGTTTTTGTTGGTAACAGTCTCAACTTGGGTCTACAATATATTTGTATTGTTTGACCAAACTGTTTAAGTCGAAATAGGAACTGACCAGCATCTGCGCTGTTTGCTTCCAGTTTTATCAACAATATTTAAGATCACTTTAGATATTGTTAGTAAAAATGAGTAGTGGTGATAAGTTATGCATGTGGTTGTTAGTTTTTATTGTGAGTTTCGTGTTGTGTGTGTGAGCATTATTGTTATTTTATGACTGTATGCATGGTTTGACATACAGCTGTATTGCAAGTATTTGCTTTCGTACATGTATTAACAACACAACCATGAAAGATTGAGGGTTGCATGAGAATGTCTAAAACAAGTTAGTATCATGTTCATGTACCACAATTACAAACATCCATGCACACAAGTACACACAAGGGTAATATGATTGTTAAGGTTATAAACATCGACAAGCTTAGCAAAATACAAATATTGAGAAGTGCAATGGCTATATATAAAAGCATCAACACAGTGTTAATATTACTAGCTCATTCAAAGTATTTAACTATTCAAAGTATTTAACTAACAACTATCCACACAAAGAATTTTTTTCCAAGGTTAGCATTATGTTTTTCTGTTGCAAAAATTTAAAAAAGCAAAAAAGATGAAATTGTGTTAGGGATACGTGTATTATTACCATGTTATTATAATACTGTTAAAAGAACAATCACTGGTGCATTGGGCTCCATTTCATAAATGATGACTTGAAGTTTAGGCAACTTTTGATTTTGAACCATTGAATCCCAAATTAATACCTCTGTGTTTTCAAACACATGCATCTTTACAAGCCAGTAATTATTTACACAATAAATGCTCCTTACAGCCCTTTAAATGAGGGCCTGTAGAAAGTTGAAGCAAAAGTTGTGTTAAATAAAACAAGAACATGAGGGACATAAATAAAGCCACCTGATTATTGTATATAATGGATCTCCTTATAAATGCTTGAATTTATGAATCAGAAAATAACTGGCTAAGGCAGTATCTTTTTCAACTTTCACCTTTGGGGGAAAACGTGATGGGGCCCTTCAAATGTAGCAAACTGCATCCTTTCAAAGTCGTACTGGGAAATTTCAACACTAACCTGTATGTATATATCATTGTTATTATTGTTTGTTTCTTAATTGGGTTTCTCATCCCACCAACAGCATTTCAGTTATCTGGAGACGATGTTCACTTGAATCAGATATAGTGCTGCCTTCACTGTGTATAGCATGCCGTGAACAACTGGCATAATACCATGTCCAGGATTTAACCCGGGGCCTCCCGTACCTGGAGCCGAAGCTCTACCAATTGCACTACCAGGTCCGGTTGTTAATGTTGTATTGTATGTCAGATAAACTTAATAAATGTAACTTGCTTTTATCCACTTAAATTATGCCTGTGATAAAAAGAAAACAAAAGTCAAATAAATGTAATAATACTGAGTGAGAGAAAAAAGATCTTTTGGAGGGAAATTTAGGCAATAAACAGATGAAAAAAATAAATTGAAATGAAAAGAGCCAAACTTTGGTCCAAAGTAGCCTTAAAATAAAAACAGTAAAGATTAATCATTGTCAAACAAAGGCTTTAATATGATGACAATTGTTTTAGTCAATTGTAAAAAATAGTTTCTATAAGTTTCTAGACATTTTCACATTTTCTTAACATATAGAACCAAAACAAAACAAATGGTATTTTTGTCCTGATCTCATTTTGTAGTTATTTAAATGCACTCTCAAAGCATTATCTGAGTATACAAGTAAGCTTTGCAGTTAACAAATTGAATATTAAGGTTTGATAAACTACAAACTCTAAGCAAAATCTTAACAATAAAAAATAAAGCAAGTTCGGGAAAGACCAAATGACTAGCCAGCATAACGCCACATACAGGTCTTTGTCACAGTTGTTCTTGTCATTAAAATCACTGCTACTTTTAAAATAAAAGCCAGTCCATTCATCAGTTTGCTCCACTTTTCTAAGTGCTGGATAAACTGCCAAAACTCTGCCAAAATAAATTGAAAGGTTATCTATCCTTTTCAAATGGATTTCACTTTTGACAGTGAAGAGGTATTTTAAGTTTTAAGTGATTTTTTTTTTTAATTTTTTTTTTAGAAATGTACCCCACCTCACGCCAATAAACAAAAGGGTCATGATAATAGCTTCTTTTCTTCGAGAGTGAAGCTTTAAATAGTCCTTGTAAGAGTGTTACAATGGTATTTCTTTTCTTGCCAATTTATTTAGTGAATACAATTTTCCATGCATCAATCTTCCTAAAATTCTAAAATTACTTATCACATCATATGCCTTAAAATAAAAAAACAACCTGAGACATTAAATGTAAATATCTGCTAAATCTATCCTATTAACTTGACTTGTCAACTTAATCTTATTTCTAAACCATTTTATTGTTAATTGTGAAATAAATCTGTTAACTTTCAACTGATTTCTGCACTTATAAAAATAAACACTGGAAAATCAAGTTCTAATTTTCTGTTGACCTCTCACCTTTAATACCATGGTCATCATGAAAACCCACATGCCCCTGTTGGTGCCTGCGATGTAACAAAGGCATACGAGGGGGAACATGAGCTGTGGGGCTATGTGCACTTGCTCGAAGCTCGGCATCGCCCTTCATGCGCTGGAAGCTCTGTTTAGTAACATTGCTGATAGGAATGCTGGGAATTCTAGAGGCAGACCCAGACTGAAGCTGAGCAGCCGTAGATGGCCGGTCACCTAGAAATGGTGCAGGCGGTTAGTGTGACGTAACCACAGTGAAATTAGACAAGAGTGGGGGATGAGGGTGGAATGGTTGTTGATTGAATGTTAGTGAGGCAGATCTCCAGTTTCTAAGAGTAAATTTGATTTGGAGATATAATGTATCCCATATATATAATCTCAAACAAAGTTAAATTGTTGGCATTCAATAAAATTGATGAGTACTAAAAAACTCTGAAGAAGAAAAATGAAAATGGCATGAAAAATCTTCCAATCAGTTTGGTTTGTTTTTGAAATACATTGCAGCGACCAATTAAGATCATTATAGCAACGCTCAGCTTTCTGGTGGAGGAAGACCTCTGACAAATGTCTGAGTAGAAACACCAACTAAGAAACTGTGAAAGTTAATGAAGATGGGGAAAGAACATAGGTAAAATTAAATGAGCATGCAAAGGTGATAACTGCATAGCATGAGGTTATACAACTTTGCTAGTGTTCAGGTTGTTCCATTTTTGATTTTTTTTTTCGGACTTAATCTCAAAGTTTTTTATTAACTGTAGGCTACATGTTATATGGCAATGAATTCAGGTCTGAGGTTGATATCTGACTGGATAAGATTAGGACACAGATTCAAATTATGACCACTCAGAGTCTTAAAGAACTGTCTCAAACTGTCAGTAGAAGTTAGCACTGATTAAAGCAGTTGCATGCATAAGCAAAGCTGTTGTTGTGCCAAGCATTAAGCAACACTTAAAAAAATGTTATTGATGGCAGAATTAACTTGTTCCAGTATGCCAAGAAAATACTTTCAGCAAAAACAGTAGAAAAAGAATAGTTGGAATATGAAAGGAATGTTTATTTATCATTTACTTACAATGATCAGATATAGATGTTACTTATAAATGCATAATGATAGCCAAGGAACAATCAACCAGACAGCGAAAAGTATAAGCATGACAGGCAAAATATTTTTCCTTTCACAATTGGCATTTAACAACAGGCAGCTATTAGCTATCCCAGATAAATTTCCAATTTTCAGTTAAAAAACAACAACATACTGAGCAGGCAAATTGTGTCAAAGGTTAAAACTGTGATCTTAAAATATAAAATTTAAAAAAAATATATATATAATTTGTCTGAATTTAATAATGCAAACATTAAACTTGATAATAAATTATATCCTTGGGACCTGGTGTTCATAAAAACAATACTGCATACAAAAAACCTCACCATCACCTTTGGAAAGTCCTGCCCCAGTCACTATGGCTAGTGGTTTGATCTCAAACCAGTAAAAGATCTCTGCAATCATCATCAAAATGTTCTCTTTCAATGACTGGTGGGAATAAAGAAGATCCTCGTATGTAAAATGGCACGTTTTATCAGGTAGATGGCGATCACAGAATGATTTGACCAGCCGAAGGTTGTAGAGAGAGTCGGCAATTCCCACATTGGATTTGAGGCACACATCTATAAGTAAGACAGAATTAAAGTATTACTTAATAAAATCAGTTCATATAGTGTCAAATATTTGATAGTACTAAATAAAACTTAGGTATGAAAATAATTAACAAATTTTTTTTACAAGGCAATGGCTCTAAAGAACTGGGAAAAATAGGAATTCATAGGTAATTATGGATTTTCTGTGAAGTCTGTTGATCATAAACAAAGGGTGAATAAATCCAAGCTAGGTATAGAAAGTATAGATCTTATACAGAGGTGTCAAACATGGCTACCAAGTTTCAAGGCTAAACTGTCCTACTCTCAAGTACATTTAAAAAAATAACATCGAAACAAGTAACTAACTGACAATGTTTGTATGCAAAGATTCCATAGAATTAAGGTTTGGTTTTGTTCTTCTACAAAACTTTAGTAAAGAACAATACCTGAGATTATAGGAAGCCTTGCATTAAAAAAAACACTACTATGGGAATTTTAAAAAAATTCCTGTATTAAAAAATATAAAAAAGTTGTTACATCTTTACATAAAAAAGTAAAAGTTGCAAAAGTCTTCTTTTCTTAAGAAGGTAAGGACAATGAAATGTAGTTTTGCCTTAATTAGATTTTTTGTTTAATGTTAGTATTCTTTTTTTTTTCCATTGCGTACATGACTCAATCAGGCAATGAAAGTGACAAAAAGCCATGCAAACATACTTCATCTGGTACATTCTGGTATTTGACGACCCACGTTCTGCTATGATTTCAAAATGCTTATTTAGCAAGGAAGATTAAAAAAAGTTGAATGTACAAGAAATCATTTCACCTTTAGTTTTTGCTTGAAACAATGGTTGCAAGCTTTATAAGTATGTGCACTATGACCAAGTGTTTACAGTGATTATGTAACAATCTGTCATGTACCGTGTATATTGAGGATCTGTGGACAGTAGAAGCTGAGCAGTGTGGCAAGAGAACATCCGTCACTGACATCCTGCAGCAGGCTCTCTATGATAGGAACAGAGATTGAGTCACGGGGCGTCTTCGTGCTTACAATACGCACCTGAAATAAGAGTACATACAATTATAAAATGATAAAATGTGCCAAATCATTGATAAAAATGGTTGTAGACAGCAATATGTACTGTCAAAGGCTATAGAAAATGTGCACCCATGCAATGTGCACCCCCCTGCTTTGGACTTCAAATGTTAGGTAAACGCACCAACTCATAGACTCAGTTTAGAAAATCCGTTAGCCATTAAGGTGTAATGAGCATGAGTCAAGGCTGTTCACAATGTCACTTGTACTGTTCAGACCCCTCAATTATTCTACCTCCTCAATGACTACATAATTATTCACACCTTTTTCATAATTCGGCCACGACTAAACATACTTGATCTGTGATACCTGTAGCAGACACAAGGTTAGTGAAGGTCACTAACTAAGCTTTATCATGCGCCTAAATCTTGATCAGAACAGTTCACTGTCCTTGTGTACATGCCGCCAATACATAATTTCATGGAGACATGTAATCGGCAGCAGCTTTTAAAAGTGCATCATTCACACCCTTACTGTCAAACTGCTCCAATCGATATCACCTTGACAATAGCTTATCTCAGTCAGTCAATTTGACCTGTGTAATGAGGCAAGTCTATGCAGAAACCCCAAGTAAGTTACAGCTTGATGTATCCAGCAGACAGAAGTTGAAAGTTTGTTTGTGTATAATTAGCCGTGTGCCATGCAGAACAAAGAGAAATGTATGTGAGACAGCTAATAATTGTTTATTTTAATTAACACATTAATTGAGCAACATTGCAAACAGCATTGACAATAAAAAATGCATGGAAAAAAATGTTTCTACCCATTACATAGGCTGTACATACATCAATTCTATAGAAATTACGCTTGTACATTCTTATAGTCAATAAATTATACCGTTTCGTAATACAGTGTTTGCTTCCTGTTCATTGCATTTCAATAGTGTGCACAGACAATTCACACTGAAAATCAATATACTCTCTCATGTTATCCCTTTTAAATTAAGGCTTGGGGAAAAATTGGATGCTTTTAATAGCACATAGAATAAGCGCACCTCAGCTTTTATTAAATATGTTACATTAATAAAATCTTGAGGTTTTATTTCATTTGTTTGCATGATACACTTAAAAAAAACATCTACTTCATACAATTATGGCCAGTATGGTGAAAAATCTTAAAGAAGAAAAGTCTATCTGTCATTACACGATGCCTTTAAGTTTATGATAATAGAAATTCAAGAAGGACCAACCACATAAACATGGTCCTAACCACCAGGTCCCTAGAATTCCTTTAGGCAAGAAGGTGCCTTTGTAATAATTATTAAAGGCAATTAATCAGAATCTCAGGATTAGGGAAGACAAATCATCAAATAACATTTCAATATAGCAAAACTTTCATGTAATGCAAGTTTCAACAAACCTTCTGATTGGTCTCCCCTCCCTCTAACATGCCTGCTGCTTGATCCAGTAGCTTCTGTTGTGTGACACACACCTTGTTTATCCAGAACACCACTGTGTCCTCGAGCTCTGACGGCAACTCACTAGATGCATTAAAAGATGCAAACCGGCGCACAGATTGTGTGACACGCTCGACAGACATAATTTCCCGAGCAAAAGCTAACATCAGGGCATCAATAAGGGCTATGTGGGCTTTCTGAAAGAATATGATAAAATTGATTTAGAAATGTTGACCAGAGCTCCAGATAAGATAAATCTGATTTTGTGTTTCCATATATCCAAAGAATCTCAACCAAACCTTATTTCTGGTTGAGACGGTTCTAGAAAGTACCAAGTATTAAGGGTTTGGAGGAGAGACAAAGGGATTAGAAGGAGGTGTACCATTCCTATCTGTGGCTCTGGGTTTAACTATCACTTTATTATAAGGTATTAGATGAAATGACATTCTGTGTAAAATCAGCCATGAATGAAATAAATAGAGCACTTGGTCTTCTAAGCTACTGAAATCTATTGGATCAGTCTTCTGAACTTATAAAAATTCCTAGACTGACAGAGATTTTGGTGAACAAAGACAACAGTCTTCTGCCATTTGGACGAGTGGCTAGAGTCCCAAACTTGCAAAACTACCATGGCCATCATGGCTTCTAATCCCAGTAGGGCAAGAACTTTCATCTAGGGAAATGTTCCAGCTAACAGAGTGCCAGTTGTCCTACCCAGACATTAGTCTAGGATATTCCTTCACTAATAATTAGCTAGACATAGATAATATAACCTTAATTATGTTTGTGATGCAACAAAATTAGAGAGTCAGTACGATTAAGAAAAATTACCTAAATAAGCTTAAGTGATTGTATCAATAAAATTCATTTTTCTACTATCTAGTAACCAACTCACTATTCTAAACGGTGCTGATTGCATGAGAATGGTTTCTGTTACGTCCACCGAGTCGGATCCCACGGCATAAATCCCCTTCCTTGATAGCACCTGAATGATGCTCCAATGACCTACAAAATAGTGGGAGATGGTTATGCATATGGCGTTCTTTTGTTTACACAGGAGTGCTAATAAGTTGTGGCATGTAACTGAGAATTCGTTCATGTCTCAAAAATATGTCAGATAGTGTCTTAATACCAGCCATTATTTCTGCTTTTAACTTTCAATATAGTTCTGCCAAAGGCAGGTTAGGATAATAATCAGTTAATATTTTAATAGCCTATTAAAAATACTTATTTCACACAGGAATCTAGCATGTTAATAAATGGACACGTTCCTAAACAGATTGTTCATGTTATTGACATTAAAATACTTAAACAAAGTAAAGTGAACAAAACTAGTTAGAGTGTTCAAACACGAAGTTATATTCAAACATCCCAATATATTTATGACATGGGAGAAAGAGCAAAAGTGTTTATCCAACGGAACTTATACACATTCATTTGAATTTTTTATTGCAAAAAAATATCATGACTATCAACTACCAGTTCTGATCTATAGCTTCGCCTTTATTTATTAATATTTGTGGTATTACACAAAGCTCAATATGATCATTATCTCTTAGGATTTTCAAAATTCAACAGAAAGCACAAATACTGACTACATTAAATGTAGGATATATCTCATTCACAGTACTGATACAAAGGAGTGTTTTGTCTAGATTAACTGGTAATCAGCCCAACATTTGTAAGGTAAACCAGTTTCCAATTCCTCAGCATTTCCCATCCCTCCATTACATGCACATTGACTTAGTGATTTTAATTTGACCAAATGTTTATAAGCTACCTGTCCACTGTGAAGCTGTCTCACCAAACATATACCGACATGCCTGACAGTATATCTCACTATTAGCTAGGGCATTCGCCAGTCTCGGCTTGATCTGCCAGCCTCCCTGAAATAAATTTTTATTCAGGGATGTATAATGGCAGTACAACAAATTTACATTGAAAAAGACAAATGAAAAAAATTAATTACTGTTATAATTTTTCTTCAGTTTTTTTTTTATACTCATAAACTAGCCCCTTGCCATGTAGATTTCAGTCCTAGCTGGGGAAAAAACTATCTGGTGATCCAAGACAGGCATTTTAAACAAAAAAGGATCATGAAGTTGCTGGAAGTTGCTAGAAAGATCAAACTGTAGATGTATAAATCATAAAGAAAATGTGATAAGCCTTTTACCAAAGAAACTCTATCATACCCAGTAGTTTTTTCTCTATGCATCAACCCCAATAAGTTCTGCATAAGAAATCTTTACTAGCAGCTTAACAAGTGTTGCTTCTAAAGATGAATCTATTGCTTGCTACATATGGATGATAATTACCTCTGCCGTCTGATAAAATGGATCCAAGAAGTCCTTTGGCACATTTTCTCTATAGGCTTTGAACAAAATCCAGGAAAGAGATGCCTTTACTTTTGCCTGAAAAGAAAAAACATGTGCTTCAAGAGTGATTGATAAGTTTGTAGCCTTGAAAGAGTTAAGCAAGCATGTCTTTTTTTGGCCCTACTATTCGCTGACTATTTAATGCTGTGTAGCCGAAGACTGATGTCATTTGGTCAGTTTATGTTGATTAGGTAGCACTCTGAAATAGACAAGGTTAGTGACTTTTGCAAAATGGACAAAATTGCTAAAAAGGTGGTAATTCAATAAATGCATAAGAAAGGTTTAGCATCTAAAGATACCCATAATGATGTGATAGCAACATTAGGGAATTATGGTCCTCGTTATGCTACAGTGAAAAGATAGGTGTCAGAATTTAAGCATGGCAGGCAGAGCCTTATGGATGACCTCGTCCTGGCACTCCTTTAATGGTCAATGAAGTCCATGGTATTGTTATGGCTGACAGACTACTTACAACGAGTAGATGAGATTTCACAGGAAGGAATAGAATCTATTCTTACAGAAGATTTTGGAGTAAGAAAGCTCTTAGCCCGTTGGGCACCATTTCTGACCAGAAGCACACCAGACTGTCTTTGTGGCTTGCTTATATGAACCTGTTAGAGGCAGATCCCGCTAACTTTCAGCGACCGTCGAGACTATGAATGAAACATGGGTCCATCATTTCACCCCAGAGGCCAAACAACAGTCTAAACAATGAAAGCACTCAGATTCACCCGGGCCAAAGAAGGCAAAGACTGTTCAATCAGATGGGAAGGTTATGACCTCGGTTTTCTGTAGATGCTGATAGTATTCTGATGGTAGATTATCTGGACAAACAATCAATTGCACATATAATGCATCACTTCTTAAGCAGTTAATAAAAATATTTAACTCAAGCATCACAATAAACTCAGTACAGGAGTATTGTATCACTAATTGTATCACATTTCCCTGTTCATGTGTCTGTATTGTCATGGCTGATGTTAAAGAACATGGCTTTGAATTGATTCAGCATCTGCCGAATTTGAAATAGTAGCTTGACCTGTCTTTAATTAGAGGTAGATGTTGGATAGTCATGTGTTAAAATTCCTATATTGTTCATATCATGTCACTACATTGTCATAATTTGGTGGATATCATCTTAAAAGCAATAGTTCACAATGTTAACAACGTTAAACATAAAATGTGTCATGATTTTGACAGGTTTTAACTACATTTACATCGATTTAAGTTTATTTCATTCTTGGCCAGAGAGAATGAGGGGGGGGGATTAGAAACTATCTCCTAAAAACAAATATGCCAGGTATGTTTTGAGTAAAACATATCAATCATAACTGAGAGTAAAAACTGATATTTAATTAAAAAAAAAAAGCATGTTTACAATTACAGAAAATAAAATATGTGTATAGCATATTCTTCTAAAAGTATTTTTTTAAATATTGTGTTAACCAACTAAAGTGGGGAAATGGCAGATATAGTTTACATTTCAGCAAATATTGGCTGAAAGACAAACTTTAAATTAGGTAAATCTTGTTGCATCAAAAGTTGGATTAGTTATATTGAAAATATGGTTGCTCTATATGTGTCATAAAATCTGGATACAATGAAACATTATCAAAAGATATTACATAAATAATGTGTTGTGATTTCTTAATTTAGGAATGAATGGGGCCTGTA
This sequence comes from Sinonovacula constricta, assembly GCA_007844125.1. Lineage (NCBI taxonomy): Eukaryota > Metazoa > Mollusca > Bivalvia > Cardiida > Solecurtidae > Sinonovacula > Sinonovacula constricta. The sequence continues at coordinate 17,503,572 of CM017555.1, read as the reverse complement.
AAACCTGCTTCAGGCCTGTAAAATTTCTAATGTTACATGCCTCAATGACATGTACCTGTTGGAGGCTAATTTTGCACTCCTGTTTTATTCTGTGCCATGACCAGGATGTTGGCAGCAATGGATGTGCCATAGAAGAACTAGAATGATGTTTCCTGAGGCTCAGACTTATGTAGCTGCATCTTGGAATTATTCTATCTGGCAGCTTAAGCCTTCTTTTCTTTCTTCTCATCATACTGTTAACCAGAAAATGCCTTGCCATAAGTACAATTTCTCAATAGAAAGCATTCGCGTGAAATGGCAGGCTCAGCCTAAAAGCAATTTCCCTTAAGAGCAGATTCTCCACTTCCACAGCTCCTCGTTAAAATGCTTCTGAGAGCTTGTGGACATTGGTGTTCTCCACATATTCTTCAACTTAAGTACCTATGACCACAAGCCCTTCAGCATCTCGGTACACTGCCATGAAAACATCAAGGAGTCATTTTGTAGAATGGTTTCTACAAAATGATTACTGTTATAACTTCACAGTGCATCTAGTTGGAATCAGAGACCTAGATTTGCTTGCAATGTTGTACTACTTCCACTCTGTTTTCCTGCAACGCTGGTTCCGGTTGATGTGTGCAATGGTAACTGGTTCCCAACCACGGGTGCAGGAATAGTTGTACCACTACAATCTCATACCAGGAATAATAATACCATTGTGGATATAGTCGTACCATGTATGAAATCCATATTTAGTGGTGGCATTTACAATCAGTTATTCATGGGATGGTTATATGGCAAACATTAATTATAACACAAATGAAATCTTGACGGTTCTGAATTTTATTCTGTAATCAATACACAGTATACAACTACTGATCATAATGACCTTGACATACTAAAAAGCCCACCATCCATGAAACCTCAACACACTTCAACTCCCAAAAACAAGAAAACACAACAGAAAACAAATAATCATTGTCACAAAAAAACTAAGCTCCCTAATAATGAACATATCTCTGTACTGAACATTAATTGTAGATCAATCAGAAACAAAATCCCAGAATTCTATCTTTTATTAGACCAAACAAAGCCAGATATTGTTGTATGTACTGAAACATGGCTCAAACCAGATATTAATACTTCTGAAAATTTCCCTGAAAACAATCTCTTTGAGGTTTACAGAGATGACAGAGTTGATAACAAAGGTGGTGGAGTCCTATTGGCAGTCTCTAAAAGGTTTATAAGTGAGGAACAACCTGACCTCAAAACAAAGTGCACTGGCAACATAACCTGGGCAAAAATAACAATACCTGGTATTAAGTGTATCTATGTGGCATCACTCTACAGGCCTCATGAAAATGATCTGTCATGCCTCACAGCCCTTTGGGAATCTCTCCAAAAAATACCAAAAGATAGTATTACCTGGATTCTTGGAGATTTTAATCTTCCAGATTTTGACTGGGACATAGAATCACTAAAAAACAACTGCAAATTTAAAACCATATACGAGGACTTCTTAGAAAATATAGTCAATTTCAATCTTAGCCAAGTAGTAAAAGTCCCCACCAGAGAAAATAATATCTTAGATCTTTTCCTTACTAATTGCCCGAACCAAGTGCATTCCACTAAAACCCTGCCAAGCTTAGGCTCCTCTGACCACAACATTGTTTTTCACGAAATTAAAATGAATATTGGAAGACCATACCAAGTGTGTCGAGAAATTAAGTTCTATGGCAAAGCAAACTGGGATCAAATGAAATCAGAATTAAATAGATATTACATAAGCGACTTTGATATGTTGCCAGGCTCTGACCCAAACCAACTATGGGAAAACTTTAAATCCTTCTTAAATTCCCTGTCAGATAAGTTTATCTCAAGCAAAATTGCCAAGCCAAAATGTGACCTGCCATGGCTAACAAAGAAAATTATCAAAAAGATTCATAAAAGGGACAAACTTTACCATAAATGTAAACTCACCAAAGGTTCATCCAACTACAGTAAGCTTCATCATAAATTCAGTTTACTAAAAACTAACATACAAAAAGAAATTAGACAATCATACTGGTCCTATCTAGAAGATGTTATATTCTCTGGTGACTCCCAGGGTGGTAATAATAAAAAATTCTATTCTTTTGTCAAACACAAGAAAACAGATGACCAAGGAGTTTCTCCACTAAAACACGAGGGCAAAACTTATACAAATCCAGCTGATAAAGCCAATATTCTGAATAAGCAATTTGAATCGGTATTCTCAAAACAAAAACCTATTAGCTTGAAACAAATGTGTGAACTTGGCCTGTTTAAGCAAAACATGACACAAAATCAATCTAATCCGGAAATGGAAAATATAGAAATTACTCGTGATGGAGTCTAAAAAATGCTGAGCAATCTCAATCCAAATAAGGCATCGGGTCCTGATAAAATATCACCAAGGCTCATGCAAACACTTAGCAAAGAAAAAGCGCCATTCATAAAAAAAATCTTTAAGGCCTCCTTGGAAGTCTGTATTACACCAAATGATTGGAAATCAGCTATTGTTGCACCTGTTTATAAAAAAGGACCAAAATGTAAAGCTAGTAATTATCGCCCCATATCTTTGACCTGCATTGCCTCAAAATTGTTGGAGCACATACTTGTCTCAAACATTATGAAACACCTTGATAACAATAATTTACTTACACCCTTCCAACACGGCTTTCGAGCCAAACACAGTTGTGAATCTCAATTACTGTCCTTTACCCAAGAAATTTTTGATAAACTAGAGGCCGGTAAACAAACAGATCTCATTGTAATGGATTTTAGTAAGGCTTTTGATGAAGTGGACCACAAATTACTTATATATAAACTCATGAAACTTGGTCTTAACAAACATACTATTCCTTGGATTCAATCATTTCTCGAAAACCGTAACCAAACAGTTGTTGTAGATGGGCAAAAGTCAACGTTTGTACCTGTCATGTCTGGGGTTCCACAGGGCTCAGTACTTGGCCCATGTCTATTTCTATGTTATATAAACGACTTACCTTACTCAGTCAAAAGCCGTGCTAGACTATTCGCTGATGACACAATTATATATCTTACCATTGACTCAGAAGATGACTGTAATAAATTACAAACTGATCTTCTAAACCTTGAAAAATGGGAATCCTCCTGGTCTATGGAATTCAATGCAGATAAGTGTGAAATAATAAGAATAACTAAGAAAAAGAATACTATTCTGTACCCTTACAAACTGCATGGTGTCGAACTCAAAACTACAGAACAAACTAAGTATTTAGGTGTAACTATAAGCCATGATCTTAACTAGAAATCACACATAAATAATATTTCTGCCAAGTCAATGAACACACTTAGATTTATCAAAAGAAATATCAATACAAACAACAAACTTATTAAAGAAATTGCGTACAAAACCTATGTTAGACCCCAATTAGAATACTGTAATACTGTTTGGAACCCATGGCAAAAATCACACAATTACCAATTAGAAAGGGTTCAGAGATCAGCAGCACGTTATGTCCTAAATGATTACTCCCCATACAGCAGTGTAACAACTATGCTTAACCTAGGCCAAAAAAAATATAGGTCCGTTTCCGGTCTCCTTGAAAAATAAAAGAGGGTAGGTAGGTAGGATTATTTTTTTATATATTTTTTTTTATTTTTTTTAGAAGTGTGATAGAATCGTGAGCATGGAAGGCAACTGATTATATATATATATAAATATATAGACACCCTTTCTTCTTTATGCACCTAGACACCTTTTGTCATACACCCTTCCTTCTTTATGCACCTATTGGCTGTTAGTCACCCTCTGTAGTATGCTTGTCTGCTTGTAACATAGACACCTTTTGTCATGCTACTATAGTAACATAACTGCATGGTGAGTGGGTAAAGGATTGTGTTCATCAAGAAGAATGCAATACATAATTTACATGATGTTTGTGCAAAACAGTTCAAAAACAATTTTGTAATTAAATATGTTGGAAACAACTGGAATATCCATTGAAATTTATATAAACTTCTTCTTGGTGAAAATAATCGACCTCTGGTTTCGCTCAATGCAAACTCATTAAAATCTTTTGAAATTAAGATATATTTTGTTGCATTTAGCAAAGTCAGAAGTTTGTATGAAGTGCATTAACCATTTCAGCCATTAACAAGACTCTGCAAGCACAATGCAACCTTGGGGTTCAGACAAGATGATGGAAGACCACTTCAGTGGTTAATGCATTGCGTTTGTAAACCACAGCCTCTCTCCGATGACATGCCACCTTTTAAGAAAAATATTTAAACTTATTTCATCTCTTTTTGCAATTGTAACAGGCGATAAATTGTGGCCCAATCAGGACTCTAACCCAGGACCTCCCATTGAGGTACCATGCCACCCTGTCTAAACAGCCTGCCATTAACAACTTTTCACCAAAAACCTAACCCATTTTCATTTTAATAGAATGTTTAATATTAAAGTGAAATACTCATCAAAGTACTCAGTAAATCTTCATAGTGTTTGATCTTGCATGTACAACTCAAGAACTTGGTCGAAAGTGCCGTGTCCGAAACTTGGTTTGTCCAAATACATGTGCATTTTCTGCGAAAAATTCACTTAAAATGTCAATTCTAGCTAAAAATTGAGCGAAATTACAGTGGCTTGGGAGCACACAACATCTTTACAAAATGAATTCAAAACATTACCTTCAACATCAAACAACGACAAAGAAGTTGGGGTCATCTCCGTCGAGCACTTTATGATGACTTTAACAGTTTTATCCGATTTATCATGATATTGGTGATAAATTTCTTCGACGAGTTTTGAATTTGGAATGCTGGTTATGAAGTTTAAGCCATTTTTATGATGAAAACACAGCTTAAAACGGATGGCCAATACAGACGCCATCGTCAACATGGGCGCCGCCATGTTGAAATACTAAACAGCCAATGAAATCTCCGGATTCGAAATGAACGGAAAGTGATAAAACTAAACGAAAGAAATGGATAAAAACAACTGAATTTGCGCAGCAGAGTTTCCTCTCTTCCCTTAAGGGTTTAAACCAATAAAAAGTTTAGGGTCGGGACCAAAATTAGAGGGTCGGTCGGGCGACCGGAAACAGACCTAATTTTTTTTTGGCCCTACTCAAATGGCAAAGCCTAGAACAGAGAAGAAATCAAGCTTCACTTATCACGTTGTATAAGATCTCTCACAATCTAGTAGCTGTTGACCACACTCATCTTATCCAATCCAGAAATTATAACTTCATTGTTCCCTTCTCAAGAACTCAGTACCACTCTAACTCTTTCTTCCCACGCACCATCAGACTTTGGAATGCTCTGCCTGTTGACATTAAGGCAAGTGCAAGCCCTGAAAGCTTCGCACAAGGCCTCATGTCAATCTCACTCAAACCGTAACCATAACATGTATCTTTTAATATTTTATTTTTAATCTAACTTGTAATATAGCGTCTGGCTTTTTAATTTACTGTCCCCGACCTCCCTGTTATAATCAGTATTGATTGTAGGGAGAAACACATGTAGTATACAAAACGTAAAGAGCAGTCCTATCAAACAATACTGGCTTTAATTACACAGATCGGCTGCTATGGATATACACACAGTTAGTGTAAACTCACGGCTGTTACATTTACTTGATTGTGTTAGCTTCGATTCGCTTGCATAACTTATTAATCGCAACCACTGTTTATGCTTGAATGATACATGCATCGATTATTCTTTTATCTTTGAAATTGTCAGATTATATTAGAACATATCGGCAGTACAGAAAAATTTCTGGAAGTTTTTTTATAAACAATCTTCATGCTAAAAATGTTCCTATATATGTTAATATAAGGTACAACTATTCCCAATACAGTACGCAATTGTAACGGTACGGGATTGTAGTGGTATGACTTGAGCCCCCAACCACTATGGAAACTGTTCATTGTTTTATTAATAGAACAATTATTATTGTTATTAAATCTTTTTGATGAGATAGAGTGCATTTAAACATAAGGCTGTGATCCATTTAACCACTAGTGGTCTTAGCAAAGAAACTGTGGTCTCAATAAATTTATCAATGCATTAAACATGCCCTCATTTAAACTAATCATGTAGAAGTTATTTAAAAATTTTGACTGAGGTAAATATAACAAATATGTCAACAAAAAGTTTACCTTTTTGACGTCGTATTCATCCAGGGGAATAATCTCAATGACATCACCGTCACCAGCATCACTAGTGTCACTTTGCCAGGTCTCCATTTCAACCTGGCACGATTTGAGGAGATTACAAAACGAAGCCACCTTTACACCGTTACCGTAAACATCCTAGACATATCAGAATTATGTCAATAGAAAATACAACTGATGCCATTCAGAAAATTTATGCAGGTGACAGCAGGCTCAAATTTCCAATGACACCGCCATAACGATGACATGCACACAGCTGGTTATCAATACTGGGCGAAAGTGAAATGAAATAAAAACATCGACGATGCCTAACTTGAATAGGTTGCTAAAATGACAAAAATAAATATTTTGTTAGTCACTTCGTAGTCTCAAGAATCTTTCGGCTTCCTGTTGCGCCTGCGCCGTATAACATTTGTGCATCGTAAGTTCTGCACTACTATAAGAATAATTATTTCTACAAAAATATCCACACTACCACTCACCCCCACGGATTTAAATATGTTGCATTATAAATTACGGTTTTACCCATTTCACTTTGTTTTAAAGTTAATTATAAAAAAACTATGTTTTAACTCAATAAATATAGAAAAAAAAACTTAAAAGCAGTAGAAGATTTCGAAAACATGATTGCTGCATTTAACATAAATGTATATTGTACATAAATATGTTTGATATATAGTCAACTTAAGTTTTAAACATTCTCTTTATAATAATCAAAATATTTGTGGTGGGTGGAACTTGAAGCCTAGCCTTGGGTCAAGTGATCATATCTTCATAAGGAGAAGACAATTTTAAAAATAATCTTTCTCAAAGCAACTTGGTTGCAGTTCGTCAAATGTTCATTTTTTTAACATTTTGTTTAAACAAAACAAAAAAACACACACCAACAAACTGTGGAACCATAGAAATATTGGACTAATATATTACCTCTGATCACTAATATGTGAACATGCTGTCCCTTAAGAGTTTTGTCTTAAGGCTGGGAAAATCAAAAGCATTGCACCTTTAATACAACAAGCATTAATATACATCATGTGTATATATTAGTTATTAACAATAAGTCGATTATAATCCAATTATTCAGATATGTTATTTACGTGTGTGTCAAGTGGTTATGTGTGTAATGTAAAAACCAGATTATAGCATAGCAATTTTTTGTAGAATTCAAAATTTGTAACACATAAAGGAACTTCTGCAATAGTTAGTAGTTCACTGTACCTTTTAAAATGAACAATGCTGTACAATAGTTCTATCAAATGTTTGTAGTCTGTTCCTATAAACCACATAAAGACTGGGCCACCTAAGTATTTGTTCCCTAATATCCATGTATTAAACACTTCTAGCCTCAATCATCTTCTTAGGTATTTTCATCTTCTTAGGTAAGAACAAACAACAGACAGATGGAAATTTCTTTTATTAGATGTTATTTTCAGAACAAAAACACAATAATAAAAACAACATATAACATCAATAAGTAGAACCTTAATTTTAATTGTACATAATTCTAACAGCAATTACAACATAAACTAATAGATAGCAAACCATAACAGTATCTACATAAAAGTTTAATAAATGACAAAAGAAAATGGTCCATTGCTGGTCAAAAAAATTTGCAAAATCACAAATAATTGCACTGCTAAGAGAATACAATATGTATTACAATAGGGGAAAACAAATGTTTGACAAATTTTTAAAACTTAAATGTTATTTGTTTAAAACCTTCTATAGGACAACATTAATGACACATAACCATGTTTTCATCTGAATTAAAATAGTTTTAAAAATATTTCTCTTTGTCTACTTACTTTATACTTAAAAAATAATCCTATTCCTCAACAAAATTAAAATTTAATTTAAAAATGATTTCTATTAGTGTTCTTAAATTTAAATTTCCTAATTGATATGAAGATAAATACATTAAAACGAAGTTAAATTTTCATATTGTATTAAGCAGCTTAATCTAATAACTTCATGGAATCCACCCTTTATACTATCACCTATAACAACATCATCTGAATTTTTTTCTATATTCTGCTAAAGTTTGCACAGTTAACAACTTCAAATACACAAATGTGTGATAACTAACATTTACCCAGTTAAACTAAGTTACAAATAATATAGTGTTGTCTAAGCATAGTTACTCATTTGCATGTTTTAGATAGTCAAACTACTATGATTAAATAAAGTGAAAATTAAAAATAAAAAAAACAACATCAGTCCAAATTATACCAATACTGAAGTGACCAAAGCTAACTCATTTATCAAAACATTGATAATGATTCTGTATTATCAAATACAGCAAGTATCTATGACAATAACAGGTAGTGTTACTATTATTAGTTCATCTAATTACATGTAAATGATGGATATTTTACAAACAACATCAATCTGTTATTGTGAAGGCTAAACTGCAGTGGAGGTAACATTGGAGTTAATGATGATTATTATGATGGTGGTGATGGGGATGGTGGTTATGACGGTGGTGGTAGTAGTAGTGGTGTTAGGGATAATGGCTATGATCAGGGTTCCCACAATTTCTGTAGGGAAAAATTCAAGGTCTTTTCCAGGTTTTTTCCAGGTACTTTGTCCATTTTCAAGGTCTATGAATGTGAACATTCAAGAGTTTTGCGGTAAATATGTATGGGAGTTTACAAATGTATGCCAACAAATACTCTGATTTTTTAAATCAATTTCAGTTAAAATGCCTTATGATTATTAAAATGCACTAACAGTTTTCCCGGTAATTTCCCGTTTTTTTGCCTATCATGTCAAATTTAAGGTCTTTTCCCGACGGGAGTGTTTATTTTCGAATTCCCGGCTTTTTCCCGATTTCCCGGTTCTGTGGGAACCCTGTATGATGGTGGTAGTAATGATGGTGGTGGTGATGGTGGTAATGACAGTGGTGGTGATAGTAGTGGTGATGGGTGTGGTGATCGTGGTGCAAGTACTGGTGGTTATGATGGTGGTAGAAGTAGTAATGATGGTGGTGGTGTTAGTGCTAATGATGGCCGTAGTGGTTGTGGTTATGGTGGTGGTGGTGGTTATGATGTGGGTGATGGTGGAAATGTTAAGGATAGGGTGAATAATGAGTTAATGACAAGGATGCTGATGATTGCTATGACAACAACTATGATAATGATGATGAAGTTGGCAATGCTGATCAAGACAACAAAGGGTGATGGGTATTTGCAGGTGTCAATAAATAGAGGCACACTATGGGAATTACAATAACATAGACCATATCTCAATACTAGCAAAAATTAATCATTTCAACTACAAAATGTTTGCTACTCTTAACTGCACCAAATAATTCCAGAATACAACAGTAATACATATTGCAACTGTCCTCATTTAGTGAACCTTTTCTACTGCAATTTAAAGTATTTAACAATATGTTATTTATTTCAATAATTTTAAAACCTAGTTACAAACAACAATGATAACAGATTTTTAACCAGAAAGACATAGAGATAAATATTTCCCCAATACCACTATCATGGGGATAATAACAACATAACAACAACATCAGTGTTTATATAGCATGCTTAATTTGCTTGAAAGGGTTAAAAAGCATGGTCCATTATTACAAAAAACAATGCTGAGACGTATATAAATTATTGAGTATTAAAGTACACTAAGGTCCTGTGCTTCTTCATATGATTTTTAAACAATGTTTAAAGACAATGAAATCTCTATTAAGTAATGCTAGTGTAAAGTGCACTGTGAACACTTGACCTTTATTACACAATAGAACACATGTTTTGTTTGAGATACTATGTGTAAGGAATGTGCCTCAGTATGAAAAAATATGGAACTGTTAATAAAAGTTACATACAAATTGTAGAACCATCCATTATAGGTTCTCTACATGAATGGACTGACCATTTTCGCTAACAATTTTAAGGAGAGCACATGGTTCTATAGAGGTGAATGCGTAATGTCCCATGCTAATATTGAATTAAACTTGCCAAATGACCAAAGTAGTTGATGCACCATGAAAAATCAATCCTAACATACCAACAAAAGTAAGTGAACATTTTGTTTGCTTTTGTATTTGAAATACATGACAGTAACAGTTTAAAAGTTAGAGTATAAAGATACAGTGGAATAAAAATTTTAACACCCACAAAAATGATGTGGTATATTATTGGAATATTTTCCCTGATTTATCTATATCAAAATTCTCAAAAGAATGTTGCTAACAGTGTAAAATGCAAACCCTGAAATGAATTAAATCCAAACTAAAGTTGGATGTAATAACAAAGCGATCTTAGTTATGCATTTTTTTTAATGTATAGGACAAAGGGTGAATAAATCTTGATCCCAAAATGAAAACATGAATCAGGTGATTTTCCAGCACAAACAACCTTACATACAGAAGCTCTTCTTCCCTAATCATATACAAAAGCAGTTTCTCTTTAAAAAGTCACAGAAAAAGAACTATTTTTATTAAATATGTCACACTTAGAATAAAAACAATACAAGTGGATTATTATTAAAAAAGATGGATACAACAAAACTTGTCTAAGTAATACAAGCAAATTATTCTTGTTGGCAAATGTATCTAAAGAAGTACTTTAACCTAGTTTAATGTTAAAAATAAAATATTTTAAAAGAAGACAATAAGAAAGAAATAGCAATATCATATCAATTCTAAATAAATTAATATAAATCTCTAATCTATCAATTTTCAGTAAGTTATATGGTGGTAAAAAGATAAAAACTCATGTCAGACAAATAAATCATTTTAAAGAGATAACAATATATGTCTCATTTTCTACATACCACTATTTGACATAGCTTCCTGATCAGTAGCAATATATCATCTATTTTATAATTTGTACACTAGAGCATGCTTGTAGGTTACAATATATAAACTATTTTATCAGGTGTACACTAGAGCAAGCTGATCAGTGCAATATATTAGGCATTTTATCAGGTGTACATTACAGCAAGCTGATCAGTAGCATCAGCCATTTTATCAAGTGTACACTAGAGCAAGCTGATTAGTAGCATTGTATCAGCCTTTTTATCAGGTGTATAATAGAGCAAGCTAATCATTACCATCAGCCATTTTATCAAGTGTACACTAGAGCAAGCTGATCAGTAGCATTGAATCAGCCATTTTATCAGGTGTACACTACAGCAAGCTGATCAGTAGCAATATATCAGCCTTTTTATCAGGTGTACACTAGAGCAAGCTAATCATTACCATCAGCCATTTTATCAGGTGTACACAAGAGCAAGCTGATCAGTAGCATTGTATCAGCCATTTTATCAGGTGTACACTACAGCAAGCTGATCAGTAGCAATATATCAGCCTTTTTATCAGGTGTATACTAGAACAAGCTTATCATTACCATCAGCCATTTTATCAGGTGTACACTAGAGCAAGCTGATCAGTAGCATTGTATCAGCCATTTTATCAGGTGTACACTAGAGCAAGCTGATCAGTAGCAATATATCAGCCTTTTTATCAGGTGTACACTAGAGCAAGCTGATCAGTAGCAATGTATCAGCCTTTTTATCAGGTGTACACTAGAGCAAGCTAATCATTACCATCAGCCATTTTATCAGGTGTACACTAGAGCAAGCTGATCAGTAGCATTGTATCAGCCATTTTATCAGGTGTATACTAGAGCAAGTTAATCATTAGCATCAGCCATTTTATCAAGTGTACACTAGAGCAAGCTAATCAGTAGCATCAGCCATTTTATCAAGTGCACACTAGAGCAAACTGATCAGCAGCACTGTATCAGCCATTTGTTCAGGTTCACACTAGAGCAGGTTGATCAGTAGCAATATATCAGCTATTTTATCAGGTGTACACTACAACATGCTGATCAATAGCAAGGTATCAGCCATTATATCCCGTGTAAACTATAGCATGCTGATCAGTAGAAATATATCAGCCATTATATCCTGTGTACACTATAGCATGGTGATCAGTAGAAATATATCAGCCATTATATCCTGTGTACACTATAGCATGGTGATCAGTAGAAATATATCAGCCATTATATCCCGTGTAGACTATAGCATGCTGATCAGTAGCAATATATCAGCTGTGATCCTGTGTACACTATAGCATGCTGATCAGTAGAAATATATCAGCCATTATATCCTGTGTACACTATAGCATGGTGATCAGTAGAAATATATCAGCCATTATATCCTGTGTACACTATAGCATGGTGATCAGTAGAAATATATCAGCCATTATATTCTGTGTACACTATAGCATGCTGATCAGTAGAAATATATAAGCCATAATATCCTGTGTACACTACAGCATGCTGATCAGTGTACAGAAGTATTACTCGCAAACTTCATCTTTTAAAACAATGCCTGTTTGAATTTACTTTTTGACTCGGTATGGAAAAAAAATACTAAACAAAACTGAGAAAAAATGTTACTAAGACATAGTCTTCCAGTAAGTATGGATTGAATTTTCACCCATTTAATGAAATGTTAATGTAATATTTCTAATCCATAAACTGATTTTTCTTGGCAAAATACAAAATAAGTTAATTTCCAGACTTAAAAAAAAAGTTTTTTTGCCAAATGGGAATGTTGTGGAACTGTAATGGTCATACCCAAAAGATTGTGGCCTTCCAGAAATTATGCCAACTGTGTGCAACAAAAAGCATGTATAATCTAGCCAATTCATCTATTATTAAATTTATTGTGTCTTTATCACAAAATTGACTTGGCAAAAAACAGTAGCTGTATAAAAAAATGCATCCAAAACTACATGGTTGTTACTTTAAATGACATTGAAGGTATTATTTGCTTAACTGGATGACCAGTTTAAAATCACTGATGATTTAGATGAACAATTCTATTAAACCATAATGTAAATAAAAACATCCATTTACATCAACTTATGGGTCAAGATACATAACTTTTTTACATAACAGCTACTGCAATTGTTTACAATAATGTTCTAAATAATATTTGGTCAACACACTTACGCAGACTTTACCAGGTATGATGGTAGGAACTACAGATACATCTTGACACTGTTCAGTTTCTTGCAACTGTTGGGAGGTGGGGCAAGGATTAAACCTAATTATGACAGAATAAGTTTAAATGGTTTATGTTATTGTAAAAACATACTGCTTATAAGTATACATTATAAATTTCGTAACTTATGCTTTTATTATCATAATTGTTATTTATGTAAAAATTAAAATTTAAACACATTCTTTACTGAAAATATACTGACTATAATTTATAGTATGAGTATAATTTCAAAAGATAAAAAACAACAACATGGATGTTGAGTGAATTGTGGAAGCAAAAGACAAGATCATTTTTCTAATAAACACCTTATAATTTAACATATAAAGCTTAAAGTAAGGAATCATAAAATAAAAACTATTAGTAAATAGATTAAAATGTTAAAATACATCAGCTTACACACACCAAGAGACAAACTAAATTCATATGATGGCGATTATTATCATTATTATAAAAAAATACCATTTAGTCTCCAGATTTGATAGAAATATATATGTGGCTTAATTTTAATGTGATTAAAACAGATGTTCTCTGTGCATGTATATTTTATAAAAGCACCTCTAGAATATTTGGCTTACAAATATATATTTTATCTGACCTGGGGAAAAGGAGAGTGTAAGGGGTATGGAAACAATTATAAAGTCACCTCACTATTAAATATATCTCAAACCTCAAATTTTTCAGTACTTGGACTTTTGGAGTGAGAAGTCAATACTAAGCTACAGAAGTGACTCCCTAATGCATTTGTTAAATAGTGAATGAAACAGAGACACCATTCTATGCATATTAAGGGATGAGTGATGGACGTTACACTAACTGTGACATGTCTATTAATAATTCTATTAAGGCATACCTAAAATGAAGTAATAAATCGCTATATTGCACTAATGTCTAAAATACAAACACAACAAATTATGAACACCCTGGGTTAGTGAAAATCCACACACTCGCTGAGCTTGCGTTGCAGGTCAGGGGAGGTAATTTCAGGGAATAACTGCTCTAATATGACGTCAAGAACTGTGTACCAAAAATGTCTGAAATAGATCAAATTTTATAAATCTCAGAGATTAACCTTGAAATTTGAGAGATATAAATAAGTTATATTAAAATGTACTTAGATCAGGTGTCAAAAAGTCAGTGCTTTATCTTTAGGCATGGCATACCTGTCGTTTAAAAAACAACATTTTTTTCTATGGCATTTTTAATTATGTTGATTAAATGTAGGTATAATTACAAATAAAGTATATATTTTCATAAAAAAATCACCTGTGATTTCTTTTAAATGTTACAACAATGTAAGATTTCCCTTTTCAATTTCTACTAATGTGTGAACACAGGAGGTCTACACCATGAGTCATTGACATCAAGCTGAATCAGGTTAAGCAGGTGGCATTAGTTTAATACAATATGAACAGTGATACAAAGATGATTTAAAGTTAGTAATTGTTTTAACTATGAGTTACTAGTGTGTCCAAAACTCATTTAAAATGGTTCAAGAACTTCCATTTGAAATATCGATACTTCAAGGAAAGACAATTCTAACTTAACTCAGCGGCAAAACTATTCAATCTACTAATTATTGCAATAAACATACTTCTAGTAAACATAGATTAAATAATATAAGATTGTTATATTATAAAAGAAAGTCAAAATGAAGACTGAAACTACTGAAACCCTTCTCCTGCAAAATATGAAAAACCTAGTTAGAATAGCCTTTCACCTGGGGACACGGGCTTTTAGAAGGCTCATATGTCAGGTAATTAAGAGTTATTTACTTTAGAAATCTTTGCTGAAGATTGGACCATAAGTGTGGCCACTGGGCTGACAACATTTTCCAGAATTTTACCTATTGACCTACTGAATCCATGTGATTAACTTCAAAACATATCTAAGATTTCATACTGGCAAACATTCTGACCAAGTTTGGTGAAGATTGGACCATCAATGTGGCTCTAAGTGTTTTCACAAGGTTTTTCTAAACTTTGACCTGGTGACCAAGTTTTTGACTACACGTGACCTTGTTACATACTTACCCAAGATTTCTACCAGGCAAACATTCTAGCCATGTTTAGTGAGGATTGGGCCATCAGGGTGGTCTCTTGTGTGTTCGCAAGGGTTTTCTAAGATTTGACCTAGTGACCCCACGTGACCCAACAACAGACTCAGTCAAGGTATCATGCAGACAAACATTCTGACCAAGTTTGGTAAGATTGTGCTATAAATGTGGCCTCTAGTTTGTTCACAAGGTTTTTTGAAGATTTGACCTGGTGACCTACTTTTTGAACCCACATGACCCAGTTAGGAACTGATTCAAGATTTCATGCAGGCAAACATTCTGACCAAGTTTGGTCAAAATTGGACCCTAAATGTGGTCTCTAGTGTGTTCAAGAGCTTTATCTAAGATTTGACCAAGTGACCTACCTTTTGTGACCCAATGATGAACTCAACTTAGATTTTTTGCAGATAAACATTCTGACCAAGTTTGATGATGATTGGATAAAAACTGTAGCCTCTAGCCTGTTCACAAGCAAAATTCTTGATGCCCTACGACGGCCGACAGCCCAAGGGGTATCAGAAAAGCTCACTAATAAAATACATCAACAAAAACTACCTGTTGAGTTTTTCATATTCTATAGATGCCATGGCTTCATCAACAAGGACATTAAAGTCATCCTCACCCAACAGTGGTCTAAGTAATCCTGGAAACAGAGCAATAACCAATGTCACAAATGAGAGCTCAAAGAAAAATAGGAACTAAAAATAAAATTTGTAAAAAGTCATGTAAGAAAGTTTTTGAGCAATTATAAAAACTATGTGGCAAACTTTTCGCAATTTTAAGTAGTAGAAAGTTAGTACATCATTTTCCTACAGCCATGGCCTTTACAAATATTTTAAGATAGATAGAAGAGTAGGCAAGTGAAAAAAGAGCACAAAAATGAGTAAAAGCACAAATTATGAGAGACCGTGACAGAAAAAAGACAAATAACTTTTGTGAAAGAGAAAGTTTCTGTTCTACCTACCTGGCAGAAACTCTCTCAAGCACCTGGTTGCTTGTTTTTTGCGAACATCTCTCTCATGATCATTGAGTTTTGGCCGACTTTCTATTGAGAGGATATCATTGGGCCAGAACATTGTGTGTAAGGTATGGAGGTAGAATGAACACATGTCAGGGGTCAGGAAAGACTCAAGTTTCATCTTCAGGATTCTGAAAACAACATGAAAAAATATTTTACTAATTTGTTATAAAATCCATGCCATATAACTTAAAATACATGTAAATACATATAGAGTGTAGACTTAAAATATACGATTATTTTTACCTCTTTTTTCTTTATATTTTTCTGTAACAGTGTTATAAATGAAACCTTTTTACGTTTGGTACTTTAGTAAAATGCACGGAACTTAGTTATCTAAACTGTTTGAAGTTTATTGAAACAACTGTAATAATAATGTCTAATAATGTTTAGCCAGAAGTTTCATACCTCTATGACCAGACTTGCAGTTTTATGTCTCAAGCTCTAGATGAACTTTCATGTGAATTTTTTAAATTATTTTCAAAAAGAACAGATCAATTAATATCATATTAACACCTTTTTAATACTTTTAACTCTTAGCCTGCTAATCATGTATTTATAAGGCTTAGACAAATAGTAAAGAACCAGATCAGATCCATTCTAGAAGCTGAACTTATTAGCATGGTACTTAACAAAATACATATGTGTAACTGTGGTTTTCACAATTCCTTGTTCACATGCCTGTGAAGGCCAGCCCCGAACATGAAGCGTGTGGTGTGCATGACGGTTTCCCGACACAGCCAGTTATCTTGACCTTGCAGAAGTTCCGACACAATGTCCAGCACAGTCTCAGACAGGTGACCCTCGCCATCTATGATAGACATCTCAGAACCTGTCAAACAGCAAGCATATCCATGACATTTTAAATACTGGAGTAATAGTGGAGTATCAACAGTAATATATTTTTTTTTAAAAACAAAACGACCATATTTTCTATTTTCTGCTTAATTTGTTGATGCTTTATTCAGTGAATCCATTTTAAAACTAATCTTTGATTTACTATAGTTAATTGGCAAATGTACAATGATTTGAAGTTCAAATAAGAAAATCTGGGCACAAGAGCTTATCAGACCCTTGTATGTTATGTGCCAGTCAATAATCATCTCTCATATTTAAGTTATTTGAAACAGTATAAAAAAACACAGAAAATATGTTCCAAATTAAAGGAGTTAAAATGTTATAAAAACAGATAAATTGTTTATCCAAATCTTAAAGTATATTTACACGACGTAAAAAAAGCACATTTAGTACAAGGCTTTTATTTAACAGCAATAGCAAAATCTGATCCTTACTTGAACTCAGCAAGGGATGTGGCCCTGAAGCAGAAATGTGTATGGTTCCTGGCACGTGACTAGTGGTGGGACTTGCTTCTGGCTTCACTCTGTGAGTAGTAGGTGGGGAAGGACTGTGCTTAAGAGATGTGCAAGTATTTGTGCCTGATTCGAGTCTTGAATGGCTGGAAACTGACTGCTGGTTACTGGTCTGACCCTGCCACCCTAATACACTGGTTCCTGAGGAGGAGAGTTTTAATATATAGGGGTGTAATTGGTCAGATATGAAAAGGGAGGAAAATTTTCAGCAAGGGGTTTGTGAGCCGCATTAGGCCCCCAATGGGGTCAGGGTCCCTTGTGCGGGATGCCCCGGAAAAAAAAAAGATTTTCAGCTTTAAGAAAGGGGTCCTAAATTCTTCCAGAGACCTCTTCTTCAAAATCCCTAAAACATATTTTATCTTTCTCTTAATTTAAACAAGAGCAGTCCAACATAAAAAGATCGTAGATTTTTATCCATCTTTATTTACTTTCAACTAATAAAATGTGTGCTATGAGAAAAATAAAATTATCAACATATACATATAGAGATATATCTGACAAAATTTCAATAAAATTGACCATAAAAACAGTTAATGAGATCAAACACAAAGCCCAGACTTATAAATATAAAAAATAGTATTTCTCTTAAAATATTTAGCATATTAACAAAGAAATGAATATATGTGGCAAGCAATGATTGACAATGTTTATTGTTTTTGCCATAGAAGACATTTTTGGGTAAATATTTAGCTTAATACTATTATATATAATAAGAATTCAAACAGAGTTAAATCTATCTACTTCCTCGACTTTTGATCTTCCTGATAAATTGGGACAGACCTGCATGAATACTGTCATGTACAGTAGTACACCAGCGTTTAAGGTTATGCTAGTCAGGTTAAGGGGTTGTTTATCGTAGAAGTATTAATGACGTATTTTGCATGACATAGCATTTGCGTAAGAGCTAGAAAAGAAAAAAGAAAAGGATCATGCTAGAAAATTCATTTGGTTATTTTTAACTAGGTTTCGTGAATGTTCTGGAGACTTCTGTGTTGTAGAAATTCTTTGGGTCGATATAAGGGCTTGTTAGCCGATTTTAGTTTAAGTGTGGACATAAAGTTTGGACATATAGTTTTGAAATACTGGCAGCTTCATTATTAAACCATTCTGTGTTGGAACTTACGTGAACTTATTACATTCTACAGTGATACAAATATTAAAGTGTAGGATTTGGAATTATATTAATTACATTCCTGTATTGTTCTACCTTTAGATTATTTCAACTGTGCCTTTCTACGAGGACATTCTACCAAAAACTCTTTAGGATTATTCAACATTGGATTATTAATTGGGCTATTAAAGGGACACCTCCTAAAGGGACAATCTGTAAGCTAACATTGTCTGATATATTTGTTATTATTTTGTTACACCATAGATTTATTAGTTTATTAAAATAAAACATTTTTGTACTAGTTTGTTGCTGGCTGGTTCTTTCTGTTATACCATTTTGTCATTTAGTAAACATGCCATTTTATAAATTAATCTTAAATAGCAACACCGGTCTTAACAATACCATCAAGTTAAATTACACTTTCTAACCATTCCCATCTGAATTTGTTTTTAGACTCCGCATCTACATCTATCGCTAAGTGAGAATCGTTCGTACATTCAATAATCCATGATATTGTCATGGGTTTTTTTCACCATCATTTTCTAGTTAACAGTCCCCATCAAAACTTAAACAGATGCGTTATCGCTGAGCTACAGCTTATCCGATTGGATGAAAAGACAGGTAACAACCAATGAAATTGCACATTACAAATCATAAGTTCGTGTAATTCTGTCCTCTCAGCAGTTGATTGTCGCCGCCAAGACAGATTTTCTAATTAGATGAACAGTTGGGTAACAACCAATGAAATTGTGCATTACAAATCGTTCTGCTTGGTTAGCTGAATCATGTTTTAGTCTACGCCAATTCGGAAATGGTCCTTGACCAAGCTGCAGAAATCAGTGTTTCTGTGGAAAAATCACACCCCTGTTGTCATCAACATTTAGATAATGAAAATTTAAAATAATTACAATCGATTATGATGTTGCCTCATCAGAATGCTGCCATAGGCGATTACATGTTAATGTCACTTTTAGGGTCTCTATTCAGCTTCAACTATAACTTGGAACAGGAGACTAATTAATAACAAATCACCTTAAAACAGACTAACACCCGAGACTTGAACCATGGACCTGTTGCCTTCTGATCAAATGTGCTACCGCTACACCACACTGCCATGAATTGTTTTTTCAAAAGAAGTAAGCACATCATTTTACTAAAAGGAAGACATTAAAGTGAAGTGGATAAACAAATAAACAAATTTGAAGACTGATAAATCAATTAAACATATTGTTATCGAGAGAGAAAAAAAACATGCAAAAAAATCAGTTACTTTTAAAACATTTGACAGAACAATTAACATAAAACAAAATAACCTCAAATAAATCATTGAAAACATAATGAATTATCCTTTGATTATACCAACCCACTCCTTTTTTCGTTTTTTTTTTTTTTTTGGTTAAAGATCAATTTAAAATCAATCAAGTCACTCAAAGCAACAACTTTAACTAATTTAGCACCAAACAAAAATCCATTTAAATCAATGACTCACCTAAAGTTACATTCCCATCTGCAAGGAACTTATCCAAGACAGACTCAAATTGGTTTTCTTCAGCCTGCAAAATATAATTTTTAGGTCCGATAAAAGCTCAGCTGTTACCGTAAGTGATTTAAGAGATCAGCTGCAATGACTGAGTTTCATTCAGAGTATAAACATTCAACGGGGAAAGGTCTTCAAGATGGACAACCTTGTAGTTTTGTTTTTCAAACACATTGCAGTGACACAATTATGGTCATAATAATGATGTCCAGATATTTTGGTAGAAGAAGACCCTAGACAAATGCATGGGTAGAACTATAGGTGCACATCTGGTAATCTGCAAGACCTTTCCATAATAACTACTTTGCCCTGACCACAACTCAACCCCACAGGATAAGGATAAGCAGTCTGAAGAGTTGCAAGTCAACCTTTTAGTGTTTCAATGGTTTTTAATATAGATCTGATGTTAATTTATCTAAAAATAATACCAGTATCCAAAGATCTTAATAATAATATATATTTAAACAAAATGAATCATCAACATAAAAATCAAATGAATAATGACATCCCATTATTACATACATGTGAACTCCCAATTTTGGAGGGAGACTCCATCTTCCAAGGTTCAAAATCATTTTAAAAGGATGGGTGTTTTACTTGGAAACAGTTAACTTCCTTCTTTGTTTATATGAAAATAACAAATCTTCCACTTTGCAGTTGAAAGTCTCCCACTTTGACCTCAGAAAAGGTTCACATGTGTGTTAGTATATGTAGCATATCCATAGAAAAAATAAATCTATAAATAACACTTATGGCATATAAAATTTATTATCTTCCTTGTAGGTAGGTATTTTCACAATTCTTTATATAAGAAACGTCCTTAACATTTTTTTTAACATGCTCAAGATAGTGCCTTTAACTCATTTATATCACAAACAATAAGATGAAAAAAATTGTGCAAGTTTCAGTCTTAAGTGTTCTTAAAAGTATAAAAAGTGGAAAAATCTCATTTAATCAACAGTAACTATACAAAATACCTACCCAAAATGAAGGTAAGAAAGATTAATTAAAATGATAAGAGAAACATTCTTCATAAATCAATAGGAAATAAACATAGTATGGCACTCTCAATAATCTACTTCCTGACTCCTAACAATTTCTTAAAATACATACATCTGAGTCTCCACACACATAGTCAATATGTAGCTGATCTGTATCCATGAGGGGCTGTCTTGAGCCTTCTCTCTCCCGAAGGTCAGAGAGTAGCCTTGGCAACTGCTGGGGCAGGCTGGGTATTTCTTGAATACCCTCAATAAACTTGTCAAACACTCCAGACATCGTCTTGGCCAATCGCTGTGGAATACACGAAGAAGTTTTATGTGGAATAGACAGTTTAAAAGAATATATCAGTTTCAACAAATACACATACTAGTAAATAAAAAAACACATTTTTGTCAAGAGTTTTATGCAGGTACATGACACATTGAACTGTACTTCATATATATTAGAAATTTTCCATCACTCTTGAGCAATCAGTCTACTGTTTATGCCTGCAGTTCACACATGATGTATATTACAGCATGCAGAGTTTGGTGACATGCTTAAAAAATGGTTCCAAAATAGCTGAAAAGCATCACAATGTTTTTGATTCTCCCAAATTAAAGATGATTATTATTTTTTTTAAAAACAGCATCTTCACATATAATCTCTAGGTCAGAAGTAAAATTTCATTTAACTATCTATTGTGATTCAACACAGTCTTGCTTGACCTTCCCAAGTGAAAGTTCTTGCCATGGCCTCGACTAGAAAATACGTGATTAGGGGCAGAGTAGTTACAAGTTGGTGACTCTAACTGCATCAGCCACAAGCGCCTCTAGTTCATGATGGGATGGGATGGAATTTGCTGGCATTTTTGTCGATACTGTGAAGCCACATTTCTATCTAGTTGATGATGTGTTAATAACCTGGTTAATTGGCTGTTAGAATCATGACATGTAACTCTAGCATCTCTCTGCGTGGATTGTTGGATGGTGTCACTGAGGAGAATTTCAACAGTAAATAAATAACCTACCTTGTTGATTCCCTGACCAGTGTTCTCAGGCAGTTTGCGTACAAACGCAAGATGGCCATCCCCACTGTAACCTAGAAATTGCTTCATCTCCTCGCCATTACAAAGATCTTTTTTCTTGATCATATCCTGAAGCAAAAAACAAGCATATTGTCAATTTCTTTAACATGTATCTATGATAACAATCAAGGTATTAGGTTAAAAAAATGTTTATCAGGCCCTTGAATCAAAATATATATGCAAAAACAAGAACATTTGAAGATTATTTTGCATATCCTTGTTAAAATATGGTATCAGGTTCATATCTAATTTAATGCAAGATATCAACAAAGATGACTATATGTGCTTTTTGAATCATCTTTCTTTTAATGGTGTCATAACTTATTTCTAAGAACAGGTCATCGCCTGGACAATTTTGTTTGAATTAAAAAAAATCTTTTCATTGCTTGCATTTGAGAAATCCTTCAGGAAGTGCAAGGCTAGAGCTCAATAAAATTGGTTTAAGCACCCCAATCAGATCCTTTTGCTGACTAACCATTCCAAGGCGGTAACTGTTGGTTAGCTCTATATGTTTAATGACTCCTCACAGTTTTGTTCCAACTTTTACATTTGTATTGCATGTGAATACCTAATGCTTTGTCATATTTCCATATTTATGAGAATTTTGTCAAATAAAAACAATGCAAAAAATAAACTTTCCTATTACCACATGATTTTTGGAGAAAAAAAACAACTGCCTAACAAGTTTTCTTTTTTTTGTTTAGCCTTAATGTCAAACTGTTTTCTACGGTCCCGTTTTTTCCCTATAGTTTCTATATAGTTCAACTCCGCTTAACTCAAATTCGGATGTGTCAAATTATCGGATATATCAAACTAAATTCTTTGTCCCCACATGTATAAAACTGTTGAAATCAGTTGGTCTATCTCAAACTTCAAATTGATATAAGATGCAAAACGGCAACAATAGTGATTTTCACACCTACCGTGAAACTCGCAAAGATTTGGGCGCGAGTTTTATCGCCAATTATTGGCAATCAGGAAGTCACGTAATTTAGAGAAGAGGTTAATCGATTATTATTTAATTAGCTGATTTAATGAACAACAATTTCGTTAATCAATTAACGCTGATTAAAGTGTTTCAGTTTGTACTTGTTGTTGTAACAGTTTTTGAGAACTTGTTGACACGGCCTTCTCAACTTGTAAATAAAATGAGAGGTCGCGTTAGTGATTTTATCATTCTTTCACTACCTACCCACAATACACGTACTGATTATTGAATAAAAAAATAAGATTGGTTATGGCAACAGACCAGACATGAGAAAGTGTCGAGCAATCTGATGAAGGACCCGGTCTTAGCACCGGGGGGATAGTCAAATCGACATTAAACTTTCTTGCAGCTGAGCAATCCAGTGAAGGACCCAAATCTGGGGGTAAATTACATTGTAAAAAATCTAATAACACTTAATACATGCAAAACCACACAAACTTGCAGAAACTTAGTTTACAGTGGCAGATATAACAAGGAATTTCAGTCATTACCAGTCATCGAGTAGCAGGTAAGATTTTTAAGATTTACACAAACAATCCTTAAATTCGGATAACTCAAACTTCGGATATCTCAAACTATTTCCTATGGTCCCTTGAAATTTGAGATAACAAGAGTTGACTGTATATAAATAATGTGGTAACCTGACAACTTGTCAGTCCTATCTGATAACCAGCTGCCATTGACGAGTGTCTCTATTTGTTATAAAATAAACAATGAGTAAGATCAGTAAACATCCCAGTTTCACAAATGAAAAACTCAATCAACATTGTCTATCAATTATCATAGATACCCCTTTACCTGCTGGAAACATCATAAGGTCGCACATGTATATAACATGTTCATTGACTGAATGGTGTTTCCAGCAAGGAAATCATTAAGCTATTTGCAAGATTATTAACACATCAGAGAAAACAATCACAAGGCCTGTACCTTAAGAAACTGTTCAAGTAAAGACTTCCTGTTCTCTATTGCTTCCTTCCCCATGTTCCCGAATGGTAATGCTGGCATAATTGTCTTGGGTCTCTTCACATCTATAAGGGTAAAAATTCAGTAAAGTATAAACTGTTCCAAGCAAGAATTGACAAGGCCCTTGCTGGGGGCAGTATGATTAGGATCTACACTATTTGCTGCTGATTTGCTAGATATGTAATGTTACATATGCATGTAGTTGTAAACAAATAATGAAGATTTTATAATGGTCATTAGTTAAAGGCATGAAGTTATAGGTAAGATATATTTTATATTTATACAAATTTCAGATATATATATATAAAATACTGACATTCTTTTATTCATCCATAAATAATATATACAAAACTTGTCTACAATGTCTTTTATACATTTTATACAACATTTATTTTCATCCTTTATCATTATTTGGAGTGTTGATTTTTTCCTGTACTATATATTGACAAACTATGGTATACATGTAATAATGGTGTAGTGTGTTGATGGAAAAACAACACAATATTTATTTGTTGGGTTTATTGTCCCACCAACAGTATTTCAGTTACCATGCTTTCTCACTTATAAGACTATTCGCTTATAAGACGGGCCCTCTACTTCACCTGTGAAATTGCCGATTTTTGCTTCAACCCTCTTATAAGACGAGGTGAAAAAATTAACAGGACCAGTCATGCCGTCTCAACAAAAGGGTTAATTGGTAAACAGTGACTGCAATTTTCACATGTTGTGAAATGTTTCTAGTCTCAGCTGCACAAAAATCCTGTAGCTCAAGGTATGTTTTTGCCCCAAAACAATGAGAAAACTTTTTGCAAGGTCACTAGGCCCACTGTTCACTTGAAGCAGACATAGTGCTGCCTTCTATAGGTATAACATGTCATGAACACCCAGTCATATTATCCTGAGACCTGAGCAACCAATTGTGGAACCCACCTCATGTTTGCTTGATCGTCAACAAGGGAGCTATACCACTACCATTGTTAACAACTTCAGTATGTAGTAAACTTAGAAATTTATAAAAGGGGACTTGCATATAAAAAAGTGGCTATGATGGAAAAAAATGTGGATTCCTCTTCTTTTTTTTTTAAATTTAAGAATTTAAAAAAATACATGTGATCCTATTTCTTGTTGTTTCTTGGGGTTTTTTAATACATGCCAGCAAAAAAATTTATATCATTTTTATGATGTCTAGCTTTTTCAATGGAGTAGAGAGCCTATGCAAATATCTAAGCAGAACCACAGGCAAACCACAGATCAGCTGGAAGACCCACATTAAGTCCTCCACCCTGACTGGGACTCGAACCCGTGCAGTGATGTGCAAGCAATCGGAGATTTACTGATCCATGTTTTCTTGTGGAGTGACAAGTATATCAAAAAAAATCATTTACCTTTGAGACTCCTCTTGTAAGCAGTGTTGTTTTCAACTCTCGACTGCAGGTTGAGAAACTCACTGTAACGCCGCTTCACAACTCCAGTCTTCATCACAAGCTGATCAGAGTCTTCAGAAGGGTAAAGGCCCTCGTACTGCAAATATAATATATTATCATGTAACATCAGGTGACTTAACCCTTTCATTTATTGTTCAAGTTCATGATTTGAACCTTTAGCTATTGTTGCTGATTATTTTTTTAAACAGTTTAAATAGCTTTTCGAATGCATTTATGTTTAGCGTAGATTTATATATCTAAGGCTAAAAAAGTCTACAAAAACCCACAGTGTAACCACTGGCATCATGCATGCAACATAAAATACCTTCCCAGACTCAGCAATGGGCAAATGAATAGTTTCAATGAAAGGTGAACAGCTCCTGTCTTGTGTAACAACTACACATACTAGGAAGAAATTGAAATCTATTTGTGGCATGTCTTATAACACATGCATGCTCATGAATGTCACGCGCATGAGGATAATGCAAGAGGCATAAATCCTTAAATGCTAGTCTTCATTACATATGTCTAAATGCAGGGATTTTTATAAAGTTCCCACAGTAAATGTTCTGTCAGATTTTTTGGTATATACTGTTGATTCCACACATTTGCATACATTATTACTCAGACCAATGAAATCAAATAATTGCAATATGTGTTAAACCATAAATCAATGTATGAGTAAGATTTCAAACAGCATATTTTGTTTTTAGTTGCTACGAAACTGAATTTTTCATTATAAACTCTCTGTCATTGTGTTTTCTTTAAAAATATTGTCAGTCATTTATCCAATTATATTTTTTTACTGTAAGATCATTACTGAGCTCATAATTATTTCCCTCCAATACAGTACATCCTATGTTAAAGTCATATATGGCTTCAGAATGGACCTTTTTCTGTGGCTAAATGTGGTGTGTTAGCTGTATGCTCAAAATGAGTCAAATATAACGTTTATCCTTCTCACTAACTAAAGAAATATATATATCTAAAATCTTACTTTTGATTTTGCCGCCACAGTCAATCCTAGCGGACAATTTCATCAGGGATTTACGTTAAACACAAAGAAAGTAAATGGTGTCATCTGTGTTTTTTAGACCCGAGATGAATTCTAGATTAGTGCTTTTCCATCCTAAGAGTTAATGAACTTTTTCTTTCCAAATAAGACAATGTGGCCTTTCTCTCTTTTGAGTAAGGCTTCCTTCATCCACCATATATACCAATTAAGGGTCACCGATTGAAGTAAATGCTGGTCATGGGATTCTACCAAACTAATTTAAAATCTTTTATTACTTCCAAGTGGTAAAAGATTTTATTAATTTTATTATTATTTTTTATTGATTCATAATGTTAACAAATATGAACAAACAGCAATTATATACATCATATAATGTATCTGAAATGTTATCTGTATTACAATGAATATTTTTTCAATGTAATATTGCACAATGTAATTATTTAAAATAATAACCATGCAGATTTCACTATTTCAGAATAAATTATTTTAATGTTTTTCTTAAAAAACATAGGCATATTTAGTGTCAAACAAATTGTAAAACAATGAGCAAGTTTATTATCCTAACTTTATCCTGGTAATAGACATGTTTTATCAAAACAAAGATTGAAAATACATAATAAACCTTCTCTCTTGTCTGATCTTCCAAGGTTCATGAAGTATACCCCATGCAGTTTACAGATGTCATACTGACCACTGATTACTTATATCCAGCATATGTTAAAAAGAACCATAAAGGCATCTTTCATTTGATGCCACATTGCAAATCATATGACCAGCTAGATACCAACATGAGAAAGTCACATGCTAAATGAAACATGTGTTCCTGGGGCACATGCTGGGACTATATATGTTCCCTCAATCTTGGACTCAGCATCAAACATGCTCAGACATTAAAAGTTGAAACACCAAGATTGAGGCTTGTCTGCCTTTTTCCAGTGCCCCCTCCCAGATATTAATTCAGGAAATCACAATTCCAGCAGTCAATTTATAATATTCGCACTAAAGTTGATAATTAAATTCCAAACCATCTGTAACTTTAAAAAGCCAATTCTTTTTTATTCAGGGTCATCATTTTTTGTGTGTGACAGCAACAAACCACTCATTTTATAAATGACACTTTCCTGATGTTCTTTCCAATTTTGTAATTGATTTTGTTTTGTTTTTGGGATACATCACAGTGACCAATTATAATCATTAGAGCAACATCCAACTGTTTTGGTGGAGGAAGATCCCATACAAATGTCTGGGTAGAAAGATTGGCACACCACAGGTCAGTTGGAAGACTGAACTCATGCCATGGAAGGCTAAGCAGTCAGTGGATTTACAAATTTGGGACTCTATCACTGCGTAACGGGTGTCCTATTTTTTTTTAAATGACTTAGAAGTTAAAGAAAATCTGCATTTACTATTATATATAGTTTGTTTTCTATTCATTTTGTTTGTTTTAAAAAGCCAATTCACTTTTTAAAGCACTTCATGCCATAATATCACACTATTTTGCAACAGTAGAGTACTGCACTATTGAAATTGTTATTGTCTTACATGACGTCGTTCACTGCTGACACTTTATACTTGTTAACCATTGTGAAAACGGTACCCTGTAAAATTTGTGTAAAATATGCATTTAAAAGCACACCATTGGCAGTAGACAGTGATAGAGTAACACGGGGTTGCTGTTGATCATGCAACTGCTTATGCTAATCCCGTTGAAAAAGCGTGAAATTTTCCTGACAGAAAAATTATTCAACGAGTTCAAACGTAGAGGTGACCAGAAGCAGGTTATGTTTAAAACTGAAAATGCCTTTACACCTGATCCATAAGCAATAAATTTTTAACAAAGGTTAAGAAAAAAAGGTTTGGTATTTGAATATTTTATTCAATAAAACAGAATATATGATAATGTGGTAACAGGACGACTCACCGCCCTTACCAACTCACCGCCATTCAAGGTTGGTCGACTCATCGCCGATTTTAAAAAACCGCTGGTCGACTCATCGCCTGTATACTTTTACGGTGATGAATTGATAGTTTTGAACTGTCTGTAGATTTTATCATTATTTTTTTTCCGATTTAAAAATTATAACTCATGTATCATGGGACGGTACAAGTGGTAGCTAATAGTTACGTAGCACTTATTGGGTGGGTCTAAAACGCTTACGCGCTACACTGACAATATGAAAACCATAATAAAACGCTGACAATAAAGAACATATAGGGAAAACGCTGACGCGGGTCTATGATCGATAGGTGTGATAGTTTTGAACTGTCTGTAGATTTTATCATTAATTTTTTTTTTTACAGATTTAAAAATCATAACTCATGTAATAAAATACATGGACTTACTAGGGTTCAGGATAATTATTGCCGGATAGCTAGTAAATTGTGTGACCTGAGGCCGTTTTAACCAGCACCCGTTGGCGGTGAGTTAAAAAAATAGGCGATGAGTCGACCAACCTTGAATGGCGGTGAGTTGGTAAGGACGATGAGTCGTCTAGTAATCGATAATGTGCACTATATAATTTACTGGAATCAAATTTCTAATTTATATATGTATCTATTACTGCCTTAAAAGCTTGAAAACATATTTAATTATATGGAGCTCTGTAACTAAAATTGTAATATTACCTCAATATTGTACAGAGTATAGTTTGCGTCTCTCCCTGGCTCCTTTGCTATCTCTGTCTCCACAATTCTAATGTCTTGAAACAATGAGATCTGATCAGGGCTTGGGCCATCCAACGGAGTTGTGGGACTTGGCTTCTCACTATTTACCTCCCCTGCTGGACTAGCCCCTGGAATGTCTAGAGTTGCCTCCTCTACCGTCTCACCGCACTCTGATGTCAGACTGGAGGATGAGCGCTTACGATCAAGAAATGATGGCCGTGACAAGTTGAAAGGATTTGGGAAGTTGAAAGGAAATATGCTACTGCTGACAGGCTTTCCAAATTCTTCTACAGTTTTATCTTCAAGAGCTTTGACCTCTGAGCACCCGGGTAGTAATTCTGCAACTGGGGCCAACTTATGATTACTAGAAGAATTTCTCATATTGGCACTGTGGTTTGACACATCTGGAATGTTGGTTTGGTCACTGAATGCTTCATCATACTCATCTTGCAGAGTGAACACTGGCGTCTCCTCGTACGAGGAACTAGCTGAAGATTTGGATAAGGGCTCATCATCAAAAAATGATGGACTGTTCTTCAGAGCACATGTATGAGGTCGTGGAGATATTTTGTCTTTGTCTTTTGAACTGAGTCTGTTGCACTCGTTGCAGATACCCTTGCTCACTGCATAAACAACTGTGTCCTCCTTCCATCTAACTAGCATGGGTTCTGAGGATTTTGTAGAACCAATTCTTCTGTCGGTAGTGGTGTCCTTACCAATGTCAGAGTTCATGATGTTGGTCAAGCTTGAGGTTGATGTTTTAAGCTCAATAACTGCTGCTGCTTCTACTGCTGCTGGCAACTCCGGCTGATTTTTTTCTTGTGAGCCGGTAGGAATTGATGCTGCAGCCTTTTCTGCTTCAGTCCTTTGCAACTGTTCCACTACCCGAGTCTTTCTTTACCAGTATGGATTGAATCTGCTTATCAGGAGTTTCTGTTCCAGTGATAATTATCAATGGACTGCCCTCTACACACTCTCCAGGTTTCTCGTCCGATGTCAACTTTACTATGCATTCATGGAGAAATGTTGTTTCACTTAATAGGCTTATAACTGATTGTAACACTTTATGCATTAAGATTTCCTTTAAGGCACACGTTACTGTTTTAGTGCTTGTTATATCTTCAGGTAAAATGTGCATTAACAAAAACTCTGTTATAGCCTTCAGATACATTTTCTCACACTCAGTGTTTTTTGTTGCTGGGTGAAGTTCAATCTTTGTAGCATAGCATTCTTCTACTGATGAAAATGCCATTTTAGTTTGTAATCCTGTTTCTGATTTGCTTGGTTTCAGCGAGCTTTTTCGCCTTCTCATAGCTCTGTACATCAGCTTTGACTGTTTCAAAAGCCTAACATGATTTCTGTACATAATAATTACGCATTCTATAAGGTTTAAAAATTGTGTTTTGCTCACTCTTGTTTGTAGATTGTCAAAGGCATAATAGAGAACTTCCTCAGCTGCAGCAAGTCCTGATTTATCTGTACTAAACAAACAATACCATGACTCGATAAAGTCTCTCTTGACTAATTTTACTAAATGCGTGAGCTCAGAATAAACATCTTTACTGCAAACAATTAAATTATTTGTATCAATTATCCTATTTGTTGGTTGAAGGTCTAAAACTAAGTTCTCTTCACCCTCTTCATTGTTTGAAGTGCCTTGAATTTCTGGAGTCTGGTCATTGAAATATTGGAATGGTACTTCATTTTTGTTCTCTCTGAGGTCTTGTATAGATCGGTCTACCTTTTCTTGCTGTTCACTGTATGTCATCTGCTCAGAAATTTCTGAAACATTTGTGCTGTTTTCATTTTTGTCACATTTGTCTGTGACTTGTGTGTCTAGATAGTTTTCCTGAACAAAAACTGATGACATGAATGGCCTGTAAATACTGTCTAACTTTTCAATCCATATTAAGATGATGTGAGAGGGGAATAGACCTCTTCTTGTGGAGATATAAGCAGACACTTTAACAGATGCATACATTGATAGACCGTAAGAAAGTGCTAGCCCTAGAGACCACCAGTTATGAAGTATTAAAATAAGAACGCCCACGACACACGAAACAAACACAATTTTCTGAAACGGTGTATAATTTCGATGATGCATCAAAAAGTCTTTCAAAAAGTCTAGAAATCGCCACGCACTTCGACTGTCCATTATTATATTTTCTACATGGCAACCAGTCAAGCGATGATTTTGACCAGTAAGTGTCGAGTCTTGTTTTTCATTCCACCATTTTGGATTTTGATTGATCATGTGACTTCAATTGTACTAAAATCAAGCTGGCAAGCAGCATTAACAAACATTAACCCAAGGTAGCCGAAGAAATATTAGAGCAGCCAACATTAAGAATGGTCTATAGAAAGTGTTTTTTTCAACCAAAACTTATTACATTGAATAAAAGTATTTTTTAAGTAAATAAAAGGAACAAATCAAATTATATTCGGATAAAAGCTTGCGTATTAATCCACCGTTTCTGTTACGTATTATATAATTTAAAAAAAAACTCTGTGGTACCGAAGTATGCCAAAGACAAGTTAACTAAACAATAGGAAAAGTTTGATGAGCTGGAAATGAAAATGTTTTTCAAGAAATCAGAGGAGGTCAGCGTTAACGTCGAGGATTTACAGATGTTTCGCTACCGTCTTCCACCCAGATGTTTCGCACCGAGATATATCGCTACCTCGTTTAAAAGCGAGTGTGTATCGGAGTTTAATGTATATGGGAGAGTGTTGTTTTAAGGGTCACTGCATGGGTTGTTTGTATCTTCTTCGACGGTAATTTTGAATTATATAGAAATCTCCAAATTACGACTTGACTGGTAAGAAACCTTTATTTAAATTTTTAATTATCATTATTGATATAATATGAATTAATAAATTGTATTAACATGAAATGTTAATATGTATGTATTCTCATATGCAAGTTGAGAGTTGAGAATATATATATATTTATTTTTATTTATACTTGCAGGTTTCAACAGAACCTTAGTAAATTGATCACAACGTCTATGAGTATATGGAAACCCCGGTTAAGTGCGTAAACTAATTAGGTGTAGAAAACAACACAATAACACAATGTGATTTCAATGTGTAGATATTTTGGCAAATATAGGAGATTTAAGTCAAATAGAAAAAGTAGAAAAAATAAAACGTGGTTTGATAAAGAATGCTATACTACAAACAGAGAAGCACGTAACACATTTTTAAGACACACAACAAAACATGAACAAAGCTTCATTTCTTTGCAAGAAATACACGAATAAAAAGAACAATGATAAACTTTAAAAATGAAAGAAAAAATGTAAAATTGACCAAAGATAACCCTCGGGACTTTTGGAAAACCATCAAAAGACAATACAATGAAAAATCCAGGGTAGACAATAATATTTCTATAGATTATACGGATCGGTCGAAGAGAATAAAAATGATGGGGGATCATTAAATGAACCATACATATGTAGTACAGAATGAGAGACATTAATGATTAGTCTCCCCTGAATAATGCCTAAATGCAAGTAGGTCCTTTCATTTGTTTTACTCGGTTTTTATGCTTGTGCTCTTTGGAGTGTATGTTGACTTTTCTGCCTTTCTTATGATACCCAGGTTAATCATCATCAACAAACACTTCCATTTTCTTTTTTAAATACCATATCTCTATAAATATTTTAATTAAGTTTAAGCTTATATTTATGCAAAAGTACGAAATTTACTGTTTGTTATTGCAATGTCTACAGAAGAACAGGCGAAAAAGTCCAAGAATTCAATTACAAGGACCTACCTACTGTTTGGAATACCTCGGATATTAACTAGCAAGGGAGACAATTTCCATTTTGCCAATTTACCCAATTAGATAAAGAATTTTCAGAAAAAGAAATTAAGAATGCAGTATTTGCACAAAGCAATAACAAAAGTCCAGGCAGTGATAAACTAATAACAGAATGTTTTAAATATACATATGATATCATTGCACCATTTGTTTTCCAAAAAGCTGGGGAGAAGGGATTATAATACCGCTTTTTAAGGGTGGATCACAAGAAGCTACAGAGGAATAACACAATATTTTATCAAAGATTTATTCCAAACTACTTGTTACTCGACTTACTTAATGGAGCGAAATGAATTCAAAAGTTATTGATAACCAATATGAATTTCAGAAAAATAAGTCCAGACTGTATTTTTATATTAAATGCAAGTATAAGCAAAGTATTTTTTAACGTCCACACGGATATCGCCAACAAGGAACTGGTCAGCCTCTATAAAATCCAGGTCAAGCTACAGTGACAGAAATGGGAACAAGTTTCTGTATAAAGTATGCTTATTTATAAAGAATGTAATGTATGTATTATTCGGTTATATTGTAATGCTACAATGACAGAAATGATAACATGCTTAGCTTTAATGTATGAATGCATATATATTATTATTGTAATAATTTAATAGATTGTTAATCAAATATTGGCTGGTTGTGCTGGTCGCAACTTCTGTCGATGGTAGTTGGCGTATCTGGCCAGGTTGGCGGGATTCGGCAGAGAATGGCAACCGGGCGTCAAGTTGTCTTTCAATACTGTCTCCACAATATCCATAGCAGGCCGAAACAGTTCATTCCTGCATATCTCCTTGACCTATGGACATATAAAATTATAAAAAAATATTGAATATTAAAAAACAATTAATAAAATAATAAAAGTAATAACAATAATAATAACAATAATATGTATGTTCATTGTTGTCTATTCTGAATGTTTATATTTTTTTATTTATATATTCTACATTATAGTCATTTGTTTCAAACTTTTCTCTTCATCATTTATAAATATTTATACCTTGGCGGATATCTTCGTGTTGCGCATCAGGCCTGGATCCGCAGGATGTTCGTGGCCGTGTATCCCCCGTATGAATGTATCGCCTCTCTGTGATACAGTAGCGCGACAACGCAGCTTGGCATTTCTAACACAACAATACCAGTATGTGTAGTTGTCCTTCGATCTCTGAAACATTGGAACAAAATGGATTACATATATATAAATATATATATAACATATAATATATAACATATAATATATATATATATATATATACTAAGTTTGACAATGTTATACTGCAACTTTAATTTAAATCATCCATGAAATTTATTTAACATAAATACAGTTTACAAGGTAAATGTGACAAAAATCACCTTACCTTAACAGTGTAGGCAAACCCATCACTGCTTACAAGTTTACGTCCGCCGCGTTTACTGCCCGACGCCACCTCTGTGAATTCCAGTGGGATGTCTTCTGGAACATCGTCATCCAGTTCTGCATCCTGCATTGTCCTGTAACATTTGTAATATGTATTAACATTATATATTTTCATTCATCCTGCATTGTCCTGTACCATTTGAAATACATATTAATATTATATATTTTCATTCATCCTGCATTGTCCTGTACCATTTGTAATACATATTAATATTATATATTTTCATTCATCCCGCATTGTCCTGTACCATTTGTAAAAAATATTAATATCATATATTTTCATTCATCCTGCATTGTCCTGTACCATTTGTAATACATATTAACATTATATATTTTCATTCATCCCGCATTGTCCTGTATAATATTCATGTACATGTATAATAAACATTGTTTTAATAAATATGTTGTATTAAATATTTATTATTAAGGTTTTCATCCTACGTATGCATATGCTGTATAAATTACCATGTTTGAATATAATACTCACTCTTCAAGGATCTCTGTCACTGGAGAGATGTCTCCTGTAACTCTGAATGATTCGTCTGGAATCTGGTCTGGCACATGGTCTTCATCATCAGGCATCATCTCGGTTGCCGCAGTCTCCACCTCCATTTCAGGCTCGCTGCAGCCATGGCATGACCAGGGCACGTCTATGGCATTTCTGGTCATTGCTCTGTACTGCTCCAGAGTAAATCCTGTAATAAACAAAAAACTATAAGTAGATTCACACTGTATATGATAAAATATATAAAATACAATGACAATATTACAAAGTATTTCAAATTGCAATTATTTAGTGATTTAATTAATCTGATTATTATTATGATAATTAGTATTAGTATACAATTATGTATTGTATACTTCTAAAGACTATTCAATTTAAGGCTGGTATGATGATAGTTAAGTGCCAGTTCATTTTAAATGTGTGAATATTTATTGAAGTGTTAAGATTTATCTTGAGATGATGATAAATAGCTTACCGCTATTGCACAACCTGTGCTGCCATTGTTTGCATACGTCACATTGGATAGCATGCTGCCGCGTAGTCACGCAACGTCCACATTCAATGCAATTCACCGACATGGTTGGCAGTGAAACCACTTCTGACCCATTACGACTGTTCCTAAGTGTTAAATATGCTTTGTGTTTGTACCTTCTGGTATTTGTTTGTTATTATTAACATTAATTTTATGCAATAGTGATGCCGCCTAAAGAAACATACGCACATATTTAAAACAGGAGTACCTAATTACGTCGGCATAATACGGTCACTTTCACACCCTGTATTGTTAGTTTATACATCTAACAAACTCAGTCAGCAATCAATAAACAAACTGTCACACGCACCATGATTCATTTAGCACGTTTATTTGTATCATCTTAGATTAAACACGATTCCCGGAGGTGGGACTTTAATCCATTCAATTAGCAAATTTAACACGACTTTACCGTTGGTTGTGCGTAAATGATTGGTAAAAAAAATAAATATTAAAAATGAATGTTTCGAAAACAAAGATCATGATATTTGAAAATCGTGGACATACTAATTATGACTTTTATCTTCATAATTCAAAGCTAGAAATTGTCAACTACTTCAAATACCTGGGTGTCTATTTATTTAAAAATGGTAAGTGGACTCGTACACAGGCCACTATTGCAAAACATGCGTCTAGAGCTTTTCACAATTTATTTACAATATACAATCAAGTAGATCTTCCGGTTTCACAGAAGATTAAATTATTTGATACGCTTATTACTCCAATACTTCATTATTCTGCTAACGTATGGGGTTTCCATAATGCTCCCGACATAGAAAATATACACTCAAAATTTTGCAGAAAAGTGTTATGTGTTAAAACATCAACAAACTTAGATGCACTCTACGGTGAATTAGGTCGTACCTCACTATACGTACATAGAAAATTAATATTGATAAAATATTGGATTAAGCTGATTAAATCCGAGGAAAGCACTATTTTGTTTAAAACTTACAACATGCTAAAAAATAATGCAAACACGGGAAACACATACGGTGAAAATAATTGGGCGTACCAAATAAAACACGAGTTAGATACTTTAGGCCTATCGTATATCTGGGAAAATCAACTGTGAACATCTCTATTAATTACGATTTTATAAATCAGCGAATTATTGATATTTTCACACAAAATTGGATATTCGCGATAAATAATTCAAATCGATTACTCTCATACAGTCTGTTCAAAACGACGTTAACCTATGAAACATATTTAGATGAATTAACCGAACCAAGGTATAGAGTTTCGTTGACAAAGTTTACAGTTTCGTCGCATCAACTTGCCATCGAAAAGGGTCGTCATAGTAATACAGCTAGAAGTGAACGATTATGTAGAAATTGTAATGTGAACCAAATCGAAACAGAATACCACTTTTTACTAATTTGTCCAAAATTTTCTCAACTACGCTCCCTATACTTGAAAAGATTCTATTATACATGGCCAACTAAACAGAAATTTGCTTTCTTAATGAAAACAAGATCAAAGAATATTATTAGAACCGTTTCAAAATTTATATACTTTGCAAACAATTTGAGAAACTAATATCTTTATGTTGCTGTTCAGATAAACTAATGTCTCTAACCCATGTATCCTATCATTTGTCACAATTACATGTATGTTTATAATGCCTTGCTATAAAACATGTATGTTTTAATGCAATAAAAAAATTGTATTGTATTGTATAACTTTTTTACGGATAACATAAAAAAAAGTTTAAAACGAATGCATTACTATATTTACATATTGAATTGATAATTGACGTTGAGGTAGGCTTTAGTGTTAGTGACAATTTTCTGTAATTTTTGCATACATATATATATATATATATATATATATATATATATATATATATATATATATATATATATATATATATATATATATATATATATATATATATATATACGCTCGTAAAAATAAAATTTTAGTACGAACGTTAATAAAAAGGTTTCGCGTACGTACACTCATTCTCGATGTTATTCAACTATACTATTATAAATAAATAATGTGTGCATTAATTCTGATCAGTTAATAAACTCATTAAATATTTTATATACATATTGTTACAGTGCAAGGAGGACATGGATTAAAAATAAGAACAAAAACTTTATTTTAAATATTTATTATAAAAGGCCATGGTGGTAAAACGACAGCAAAGACAATATTTATAATGTTACATTTAATTATACATAATTATACAGCATACACACATCCGTCAGCTTTGATAACTCAATTACGAACTACCGGGTGGCGAAACATCTCGGACCTAGGTAGCGAAGCATCAGGTGCGACACATGTGGGTAGCGAAACATCCGTCAACCAACGTCGAGTATCTGAATCACACATTCTTGGTCAAGAAACTGTCTGGTAATAACCGCCTTGTCACAGCTTTCACAGATATTGGCAAATACCAAAAACCTCAACCCTCGCTTATGCCAGATGTCGATGCGACTCTACGTAGCATAGTACAGTGGAAATACATAATTGTAACTGACTGACCTAACGAGTAATTTCAACCGAATTCCTCTGTCAAAGGACTCCAT
Organism: Sinonovacula constricta; assembly: GCA_007844125.1. Classification (NCBI taxonomy): domain Eukaryota; kingdom Metazoa; phylum Mollusca; class Bivalvia; order Cardiida; family Solecurtidae; genus Sinonovacula; species Sinonovacula constricta. The sequence goes on along the minus strand of CM017555.1, from coordinate 17,465,351 downwards.
GAAGTACTGTGGTATCCTAACACCTTATCGTGGAGTTCGCGTGTATACGTGATGTGCGACGGGAATGCCAGTATCCGAGACCGCATTAGAAGAGCTCATACGTGCTTGTACAAGAGGGATGCGTTTCAAAGCTGGCAGATTACTTGTATTGTGGTGGCAACACACCAACATAACTCATGGCAAAATGGAAACATGCATAGGAAGCTTTTATCAAGCAGGATTGTGTTTTTCTCCACACAAGACAATAATATGTCTAAAGTCTACAACCATTCTAGGGTGGGTGTGGTCCGATCGAAGCATATATGCGAGTACTCGCAGAATGTCCATACTATCAACATGTCCCATCCCAGGTACGTTGCGCTCGTTCATTGGTGCAAACAAAGTTCTCGGCCGTGTTCTACCGAAATGTTCCGAATGAATTTCACCCCTAGAAGACGTCATCGCTGGACTCGAATCCAGAGATCAAGTAGAATGGACAGATTTGCTTAGACTGCTCTTCGACAATACTCAAAAGGCTCTATCAAACAATAAAACCATTCTTCTTCCAAGACATCATGATCAGCTATGGATTGTGGTCGATAACACTGTACGTCATTAGAGAAGGTCAAGTGTACCTTGCAGGTTTCTTCAGGTAGCTGCCGTGCGAGGTAGAGGCTCTGTCTATTGCGGCAGCCGTCAAGCATTTCAGCCCATTCATTATTCAGTCAAATTTCAACGCACATATTTGACAGACAGTAAACCTTGTGTTCAAGCCATTGACAAGTTATGTCGAAGGGAGTTTTCAGCAAGTCCACGTGTGACCTCATTGCTTTCTACCGTCAGTAGATATCAGGTCAATGTGTGCCACTTAGCTGGATCAGATGATATTCCCACAGGCTTCGAATGTCGGAATGCTCCTGAATATGTTGAACCGAAATGTCAGGTGTCTGCTTTTATTATAAAAAACATAGAATTCGGTAGTAAGAACCAAAGCAGTCAACGATGCACACCAGGGTCTCAAGCAGATTCCATTTACAACCGTCTGCTTGCTCGACTTCCAGTCAAAATCCCCCGATTTGCGAAGGACACATACACACCTAAAACAGGTTACTTCAAAGAGAACGACAAATGTCAAAGACATCAAACGGTATCTCGGCATAGCATCCATTGCTAAGCATGTATTGCTGGTTGTCCGCAAGCAAGACCCTTTGTCAGCACCCAGCGAGATGATCATAGTTCGCCGCATGGCTCCTGACGGACTTCTCACAGCTCTACACATAAAACTGGACCATCCTTACATCCTTAATGAAACCAACTTGAATTGGTCTTCAAGAGAAACTTTTATGCTCTAGATATGACAATGGTCCTTGACCGAGTAACAAAATCATGTCACATGTGTGCTGCGCTAAGGAAAGCCCTTGCTCAGCGAGGATCCACCCGAACAATTGGCTCTACGTTTGCAGCAGACGTTCTAAAACGTCATCGTCAGCTCATTTTGTTTGTGAGAGAATCTGTCACATCATTTACCACTGCCTGGATAGTGCAGGATGAAAAACACACTTCTCTCAGAGACAGTCTCACCCAGCTTCTCGTGGATATATATCCACTTGATGGCCCTCCTGCTGTGAGTCGAGTGGACTCTGCCCTGGATTCTCTACACTACGGGACGCCGAAATATTGCGCAGGTATAATCTCACCATCGATCTAGGAAAAAACAAGAATGTGAACAAATACCCATGGCAGAAAAGGCTACAGCAGAATGGAGGATGGGATTTTACGTCAGAGTCTAATTTAAAAAGCTAACTCTTTCTGTAGCTGTAGTTGTTGAAAGACTGAATTGACTGACGACTGTGCGTCACAGGTCTCTCGGTGCGCGAATTCTTTACCAAGAGAGATCAGTTTAAAAACGAACAACTACTACTGTAACTGACAGAGATACCATATTATCTAGACACCAACAGCGTACTGAAAACCACACTTACAGTATGAAGTCCGAATCACGATCAAAAGACCTTCGCAAACTGCCAAACATTAAAACGTGATTTAGTGTACCTATATTCGGACTGAAATAAGTCACATGCCAGAAACATGTATCTTTTTGTCTCGGTTGAAAACGAATGGTGTTACATCAAGATCACAACGAAACAGGGACCCACCTAAATACATCCGGGGACCATGAGTGTTATTTAAATGTTACATGCGTTCTTTTTCAATTAGCTGACTTTCGGGACTGTTCACTATTTCTTATTACTAGTTATTACAGAACTATTTTCCATGCGAGTCAGAGTGTTGTGCGTTTATTCACATACTGGCGCTTATGAAAAAGGCAACAAGGTTACCCTAGCTTCGGAATGGCAAAAGTAAATCTCCGATCGAACACAGACGTCAACTACAACTAAGATACAGCAAAATACTGTAAAGGTCCTGCATATTCGAATGGTATCTGTCACTCACAAGAAATATGACGCAATTAACCATTAGCCAATTAATATGTTTGCAAACAAAATTGAAATAGCCAATGAAAAATGCAGCAATAATACCCAAGCTAGGGGTTGGCATAGGATGATAGCTGGTCAACAAAAGACGTCGGTAACAGTAAAAACACAGAAAATTGCACTAAAACATTGACAGACCCATGTGACTTATACAGCGAATGTGACCCAGTAAACTATACATATTTGTTAACATACCCTTATGAAAATATGCAACAAGGATACCCTAGCTTGGGGAGGACATAACAATATATGCAATCAAAAATACGTCCAAGTCAGTAAATTCATAGAAAATTAATTAGCCTAGTACGTTCATACTGACAGGACTCAGTGCTTCTTACAGGAAATGTTTGTTAAAACACAAGACAAATTGAACTAGTTGAAAAATGCAACATAAATATTCTAGCTAGGGGATGACATGAAGCAATACTCGATCGCTGGATGATGTCATAAACAGCTAAACTAACGGAAAACTAAGCTAACATGTGCAGATTTGACAAGATTCTGTGGATTAAAAAATGGAATGTGGCACAACACACAATACATGTTCGTCAGCACGACAAGTGGAAAAGGGAAACAACAACACTCTAGCTTGGGGATGATATAAGCACATTTCCGATCCAGAACTGACGTCAATTACAATTAAGATAAAGAAAGTTACCGTAAAAGTCCGGGATATTTGAATGGTCTATGTGTTACTCACAGTTTCACCATTCTCTCATTTTGTACCAAATTATTATAATATAAGTGTAGTTTGCACACGAGTTGAATTTTTGAACACACGTTACAGTGCAATGATTAAGAAAGATCCTTTATTCAGTACAAAAGGCTCCTCGGCCTGTCAGTACAAATAATACATAAAAACATTTTAAAAAATAAGTCAATGTGGCAGGTTTTACAAAACACCTTATATAGTTAATTACAAGATTTTACTATTTAGCTGCTACTTTATACGAATACATGTAAATATCATGTAAAGTTATTGCTTATTAATATTAACAGACACTATGAAAGACCGTATAGCTTATACAACATCTTCATGTCTACTTATATTGATAGATAAAACCAACTGCAAAACGTGAATAGAAATCATGCTTTAGTTATATCTACGTCAGTATTTGAGATTATCAAAAGATAATTATCATATTATAGAGCTCCAAAACATTTACACAAAACAATTTTAAACAATAATATACTTTACGTATTTCTCAACATATTTAATACAGTCAGTTCTTTTGTTTATTCTCTCGTTTGTAAAAATAGCTAGATTATTTTATAGTAAACTTTTATTGTCTGTTTTCCTTAATTCTTTAAATTGAGGAACATTATTACACTGTCAAAGATTAAGTTAGTTAAACTTAATATATTTCAGTAGAGTATTACTAGGTTAAAATATAACTACGAGTTGGGGCTGGTTGTTAACGAATGACCCAATCCTGAATCGACAACAATATAGATATCGCTATATGGCATCTAGGCCTTAGTGGTTTATATATAAAATGTGAGTATATTTAAGCTAAAAATGGCAATTTATTAACCTGTTATTTGTCCAAACTGTTCACCTTTAAACTCTCCAACATTCAGTTCAAAACAAACACGAAACATACATGAAGTTTAGGAAATATTAATAATTATTTGCATTTTAAACAATGACACAAAACGTTGATACTCCAATGTTAATTCTATGTACACCCAATGTTGCACAGTGCTGTACCTCTCTGTCCTCACCAATATCAACCTCGCTAATAATGCATATTACAGTCAATATTTAGTGACATAAGTATTGACTATATTTTAAATAAATTTGTGTTTAAAAATGCAAAACATATTTACATCAATTGAATAACTGTATACAAATACCTCCGATATACAAGATTTAGTGTGAATGTGTTGTCAACAATAAAACAATAAATTGTTGTCTTCATGTTGAGAGCATCAAAAGCGTCGCAAGGCTTTTCAACTATTCGTTAGCCGTTGTAGGACCGTGTCGCTTTATGAGCAAAGCTGAATTTCGAAAGCATAAAAAAAATTCGCCCTGCATGACCTTGCCTACCCGCAGCCAGTAAATGCCTGGGAAAGAAAATGCAGTGGGATGGGATTGGTATTTGCCGGCATTTTTGCCGATACTGTGCAGTGACATTTCTATCATTATAGCACAGGGGCATTTAGGAGGTGCCCAGGGACTGAACCCGGCCGGTCCATGTTACTGACCCCGACGAGTCAGACTGTAATGCTGTCCCCTTAGCCTCGAGTGTTAGAAGGGAAGCCACTACTACCAACTTTGAACCTGCGACCTCCCGATCCGCAAACCGACAAATGCAGTGCTTGTACAGAAACACATATGTATGTTCAAGGAGACTAGACGCGTTAATTGTGTCCAAACATGCTTCAAAGGGTAAAATTAATATTTTGATCTGTTTTAACAAGATACGGATAAACAAGATATGTTTTTTTTATCAATGAACATCACGACGCAGGAATATCACTCAGTTATATAAGGGACAGAAGGAGGCAGAACAATGTTATTAGAACGAGTGTTACTTTGGCTGTGCACTGCATACTAGGAGGAGATATCCCGCGCGGGGCCAAACTGCTTCTGCAATCTGGATAACATTTAGATTAGGGTCACAGGGATGTAATGTTAACGCATTAAATCAAAGCCGTTTACTGTAGATTGACTACTGACCAACTTTTAACTGCGAGTAGATTTTAAACTCAGTGTATTTTTGTCGCGTACGTTGGCACTTATAATGTTATCTTAGACTTAATTTTAGTTAATATGCAATAGTATGGAAAGTATTGTATGGTTAATATAAAAGTTTCTACAATATGTTGTAGGTGACTGTGTTGTAGACTTATACGCTTTGGAATCCGTTACAATCGATTTTTCACGGATAAGATTAAGTGACCATTATTGGCATACCTTTAATCGCTTACCAGGTAAAACTTACATCGCCCGAACAGAGCTTTAATCACACATTTACATTGCTTTCTATCTTATTGTCTGCCACATCTGTAATTTCAAGCTGCATTATTGACATCGGCATAATCTTTTTCTTTTGTTGAACAATACCTCACCAAACAGCTGCGAATTCCTTATTCGTGCATGCTACACATTTCCTGTTATTACTTGCTACACAATCGTCCCCATAAAAATGCTTTCTATAAGACGCGCCAATAGAGAGCGCTTATTGGAACAATCGCGACGAAATAAAACATATTAATATATCAAGTTAATCCATGTTCTCTATTAAAGGTAAAACAAGTGTAACAGAAAATATATAGAATTTGAAAATTAACAGAACGGATGTATTGTATACTTTAATGTAGACGTGTATGCCAAATTGTAAAAAAATCTCCAACCTGTTTTGAATTTATGGATACGTTTGTCTTCTAAAATTGGTATTAATGTTGTCTCTTTTTAAGGAATAAGAAAACTCCCAATATTTTGGTATATCATCTAGAGGAGAAGTGTTTTGCTATTGAGTATCATTTGAAAACAAGATATAGCATTAGACAAACCAACCAAGCCTGTTACTTTATTGATTTAACTCAAATTTTCCCAAATATGTAATTAATTGTCTACAAACCCAACCTATTTAGGACTAATTTTCCCATGTTTCTGTTTACGGTGCTTTGTTGCAAAAGCACCGAGCTCTTGATATCCATAAAAGCTATTCTACAGTTGCCAAAAGTATTTTGGTTGATGATGCAAAATATATGATATATATATCGTCCAAATGGCATATCTAAATTAAAGACGACCATGACGACCTCTCGTCAGGTGTTTTAAACGTTGAATATTTTTAAGATTTAGATTCATGGAGGATTGTCGATGGATATATACCAATGGTACCCTTTAGATTATAGATCTAGACGTTTTTGATTTATTAACAGATCTACATTCAGTTTCTTTTATACACATAGATCAGCCATTATAAAATTTCTTTCAATGTTTGCGGAAGCAGCAGCAGCAGAAGCAGCAACATCATCAGTTTTTACTTGATTGTGTATTTTATATCATTTAGCTGAATATACAAACTAACATTTTCTGTAATTATTTTTGGTTATATAGTTAAACAAATAATAACACATCATCTAACTGATTGACTGCTGATATGGCAATGTAGATCAATGATCTTAACGACGTAAAAGTACAAACCGTCGTAAAAGTACAAGAGATTGTGAGATGGCACAATGATCTAGAATGATACTAAAATAGATGTCTACATGGATCATAAGACAAGATAAGATTCCGTCAAGAATAAAGAGCCTGTTCTGCAGACGTGTTAAGTTTACATTGCAGACGTATGGCCTTCTTTCATCCTCACATTTAACCTTTGACTTTATACATGTAACATCATAATTAGCTCATGTATCGCTGTTTTCATTTATTTCACTAAAAACACTATCTAAATTATGTTATTGTGACTAGAGATTGGACTGTTGTAAACTAACATAACATACATAGGTCAAGGGCTGTTGGTATCTCTTTTTTATGTTTACCTCGAGCATTTCAACACCTTTTCACATTTTATTTTGGCCTTCAATCTTATCTTGGTCACGCTACGGCATTTCAGATTAGAACCTGGCTTTCACATCTGCCAAATGGGAACAAGTTACTTTGTCCACATTATTTCACTTGAATTGACCAATTTAAAAGACAGAACCATCCCAATCAGCGATTGTGGCACCATTTAAATACCATTTAAACTATCAACATGATTATCTTGTAATAATAAACATATTTCAAGTCAAAAAGAAAGCATGCTGCAGAATAGCCCGCGAACTTCTGAAAATAGTGTTAAGCTTATCGCTATCATAGATTATACACACAAAAACACAATACGAATTGCTTTGTAAATCTTACATCTAATAAAAAAGGTGTTAAACAGTAAAACTATTTGCTTTTGCGTTTCTCACTCATTAATGCCAAAATAATTCGTAACAAGTAATAAGCCATTAAAGATAACATGTAGCGTTTACTGCAATAGCTTTATTATCAAGAAATTCTTACCAAGCTTTTAAAAAATTCAAACAGTTTCATACTCGTGTGACAGCGTTAGCAGCAAGTGTGTGGGGGGCGCGTGTGTGTGTAGGGGGAAGGGGTGGGGGTGGCGGTGGGGGTCAATCGGCCTAATTTACGCAACTAAGCTTTTGGTATCATACAGTGGTAACTATCCACAATAAACATACGTTGGCACGCGACGCGTTCCTTGCTTCGAAGCGTATGTTTTGACATTGGCGATTTCTACGAATGCGAGTTGCTTTGATATTCATCCGGACTGACATTACGTCAGCATTTGTAAGTAGGTCATACGTGTAGTAAAGACAAAAATGAACTGCCGAATGTGTGACCAAGCCAGTTTAAAGTAATAGATTCATAAATCGTTTAACTACAAAACATAAAAGAGATATGACAATGACTTTCCATATAAAATATATCGACTGACTATAAACATATTCTTTCCGGCCAAATGCACATATATATTTAAGAAGCAAATGAATAAAGCTTGTTTGTTTAATGATTCATTCGCAACATCCTTCCGCATTTTATTTCTGGGAAAATAGACGAAAGATGCCCCAAATGATAATCCTTCACAATAACATTTTATTGATCCATGCCACAGATACATAGAATCAATGATTTCTCTATTAAATTGTTTTTATAAGCAATTGCAATCGTCAGTAGTGAAGATGAACAAGCGTAAAATCGTGTCCATACTCCATGAAAAGAAACCATTAGACATTTACAAACGATACAAGAGAAGCAGTGGCATAACTCTTATCGTGTGCTAGTTTTCATCCAGCTTTTAAAATAGGGACTTCATCGTGACACAATGTCGCGACCTTTAACCAACAGAATAGGCAGATAAAGGAAACCACGTAAATTACTTGGTTAATGTAAAATATATTTGAAACAAATGTGCAAGAAATACTTAATGAGATCTCGTTTTTAATTTTTGTCAAAAACGACTTATCGAGAAACCTAACGTATGCCATGAATAATTGAACCATCACTAATATTATTGTGATGTATGTCTAAAATGACGCATGAATGCAATGTTTAAACCATTCTGAACCTCTTGTTCCATGTTTATGAAAACGGTTCCTGATCATAAGCCTATGCCATTGAAACAATCTCTTTATGTAGAAAGAAGGAACCTCCAATTATTATTTGATATGATATCCTTTTTACGGAAATGTTTTGCTATTGAGTATTTTTTAGAATATTCTTGCCAACCCATATAGTAATTAAAACCAGTCGTTTTGATATCGTAAACCTTTTAGAATACCCTAGGAACCATATTGTTATCAAGCTAATTCATCAATCAACAGTTTCGGCGTATTGAAAACATAAATCATAAAAATAATGTAAGAAAAAATGCCTTACACTAGCTTAGAATGATGTTAAATTTCCCCAGAATATAAAGCGTTGGTAATTTCCCCTAGTTTCGGTATTTTCTTTTTTTTATAAAGTAAACAGTATGTTCAAAGGGTATTTTTTTGACATTATTATTTAAACAATCATTTCTTGTTTAATTTAGAATTAGAATAAGACTTCATTATAAATTTTATGTAATTTCACTTAAATGCATGGCATCAAATGATAATTTGATAGTATATCATTAGTGTTCATGTTTTCCTCTAAAGTTTATTAATAAGATAAAAAAAATATGTACAAACTTAATTTAAAGGTGTGTCAAATGACACATGTATCCTACTGTTTATAAGATTTAATTGGAATTGTTGTCTATTATTTTACTATTATTTTATACAGAGCACAAATACAGAAGTTATAATATTACGATCTTTATGGGGAAACAGAAAGGCACTACATACAACATCAGTTTGCTGTTATTTCTCATACATGTACAAAGAAACATACCTGTAACATAATAAATGTGGCGAACCTAAAAAACCTCTTAAAATATATCATTATGGTTGCATTTTAGTTATAAAAGATGGGTCCTTTCGGAACAATACCGCTACTGCATCCATTTCCGACACTCATTGGCTTCAAGGTAAACTGCAGAAAGTGCCAATCTAATCATATATAATTTTATACTTTTGCCAATTAACATCTGGCAATGCTTGGTCCATATTTTACTTCCAGGTCTGGTTATGGCTGAGCGTTGTCGAGACACAAACGACTGTCACTGGGAACAATGCAACGGCAACTGGGCGGTGGAATGTACCCGGGAACAATGCACTTGCACCCATGTAGACAGTTAGTAACCAAATAGGACCGTCTGTGGACAAGAACTTACGACTTTAAACTCCGGTGTCGTGTGTTCCGTAATCAACAAGTATACCTGGTACAAGTATGTCGGAAGTCTCGCAACTTTTTACTAGATCAACCTCGAAACGTTTGTCCCTGCAAGTAAATATAATAAGTAATACACATTGCTTGCAGCTGCGATATATTCTATACTAGATCACGTGACCTTAGCATCTAATTCCACAGTTCTGTGAACTCGAAAATGATTTAGCTATGTGAAATGCCTTATTAGTCTATTTACACATTTCTATGCCACTGAAGACGAAAACGCGATGTATTCGAAGGAAGATCAAGAAACTTTAAAATCTACGTTGCCATGCCTACGCTGAATAAAATCACGTGATATGTGCGGTGTCAGATATCGCAAATTTAAAATCTTTTTTTCTTACTGACCAAAAATTATCAATTCAGCCTGCACGACTTTGAGTGACTGCGCCCGCAACACATGCCCAGGGGGCTCAACTGTTCACTGTGTGGATAGCCGATGCTTCCCGTAATTAAAGGTTTGTTTGCATGTTGTGCGCGTGATTAAGAAACTATGAAAATGTCCAATAAGAGTTTCCACAGATATTTAAATCTGAACTTACTCCAGATAAAGGCATAAAGAGTAAATGTAAATATATCGCCCAGGACAATAACGGCCATTAGAACTACCCGTGCACACCGTAGAACAACTGGAAGGCATATCCACTTAATTTCTTTCATCGATCCGACTCGATAATTAAATATCAGGTACTAATCTGAACGCTCACAAGTTCTAACAACAGTATCGTCAATGCCAATATTTACTGATAACTGTGCAAGTAAAGTATTATATGATCCAAGAGGGGCGATTTATGACGTACTTACTGAATATTTTTGGAAAAATGCCGATCATGTGATTTACTGTCCATGTATTTTATTGTTTATCTCGTGCCTTATTGTTAATCACCTGACTTATCGATGAGTATGCAGCTTCTTGAAATCATATGACTTATTGCCGCTATTGTGACCTATCGTTTCAGAAAGAATTATGCAAGATGACCTTTCTTTGAAGACACACGTGATCTTGGGTGTAAGCTTACGGGTTCAAGAATAAATTATTTTGCTGTTATAATTATGTTGTTTATTTTATGTTCATACCCGGATTGTCGCCTAATATTGCATTGTATCGATGTTTGTGTAGTAAATATCTGCTCAATATAACTTTTGATTTTCATGTTACAGATTCTACATGAGAATTATGTCAATGTACAGAAGCGTGATTCAAACGTTTAATTGAAGGTTTTATTGTTATTACTAAAACTGTAGTCTTCTATCATAGCATTTTGTATTAATAAATGACCAATGTATTATTCTCACCGATGTGAACCATTTTGAAAGGAAACTGTAAACATATATGCAAACTAAGAAGCCATTTTGGGGTAAAATGTTCATGTTCATTTTATATCTGCTCCAAATACGATGCGTATATTTAAGAAATATTTCAGGGATCCCTTTTCTCCCTAATCGTTTAAATGTGGATCAGGAACATTAAATCAATGTCTTCAGATTATTGTGAATAACACTTAAGTTTTAAATTAAATGAAAATAAATCTAGTAAATTCAGGAAGAAAAAGTTAGGTTTAAGGAGCTTGGTGAATATGACTTCCAGTCAGTTTTCTGTACACCCAATTATTTACATGATTCACTATAATAAAATAATACAATCTTGCACAGACACTCAAGAAAACTTGCTATTTCCTTGTTAACATGGTATAAAACCATTTCAACTACTAATGATTATTATAACATTATACGGTATCATAACTTTAACTGTATACGAAGACAGAACAAAGATGAAATAATGGATTGCTGTAAAATCGACATTCATGAACTTGTCAAATGTAAACATTTGTATACTAGTTGGAACTTCTATAAAGAAAACACTTACTATGAATAACAAATTCACAGAAAATATGTATAATACAATACTGCATGTACATGAGTCACAAGAAATCAAATTACACCCAAAGGACAAGCCAAATTAATATAGATTAGGGATGTCAAAGTTAACCGGGTAACCTGGGATCGCAAGTGCATTAGGGATAGCAAACATTGCTATCCAGTTAACCGTAAAAAATGCACATAACTTTAATATAAATATTTTTAAATGTCCGACTTCGCTATATTAATGTTCGACTCCATCATTCTGTGGTAAATTATATCACGGCGCACAATCACTCTTTCCCAGTCCCTTTCCCGTTTTGACACGATCACGTGACGTTTGCCGCTGCGGAAACTGGGACCAGCTGGCAATAAACACATGCGCCGAATTATTGATAGGGTAATTACTTAGTCCAATTATGAATGACAGTTCCTAACTGAACCTAGCTATAATACGTGCCAATCATGATATCGTGTAACTTAAGTAACATTTAATTTGATCAGACAGTTTAACAGTTAATCTAACACGTGTTATTTTCAAGTTAGTGTATGAAATCAGTAACCAAAATACAGCTTCCATCATTTACAACAAAGTCTTCCTTCCTTTCTCGCATTTTGCTTCAAAAACTGCCAATATTCCTACCACCGATTTTCGCTCGAGGCTTTTGGCGACTTTGTTTTTCTAAAGTCTGTTGTATAGTTTTATACCAAACACACATTAACGTCACCAGATGACATTCCTCAAACAGACCGTAACTTCGATCGTGGTTCTTCAGTACTTTTATTCAACATCGTTTGAGTTTTAAAATTGTGATTTGTTCATGCCTTTTTAAAGTTTTGTTTTTGCGAATTATTTTCCAGAATTCCGCAGTTTAAATCTAAAACATGTTTTAATTTCCCTCCAGTTTCATTTTATTTATGCAAGAAACAGGGAGCAGTCAAAACATGTAAAACTGTTTATTGTTTTTGTCATTTTGTAGCAGCACGAAATCTCTGACTTAACGACTCCTCCCCAACCCCCCACCCCTTACCCAACACGCATTCGTCCACACAGTTCAAACATGTGTCAAAACCACCAAGTTCTTAATGTAATGAGACAACACAATCTAGTAAAAACGAAGTATATTATCTTCAACATGTATATATGCAGCCGTAACACCCGGTTAACCGGATAGTGTTAACGACTATCCGGATATCCGGATAGAGAACATGGTATTCGTTGACATCCCTAGTATAAATAATCTGTGAACAAAACCTATAGAGGTATTCGGGTGTCTATACTATTTGAAAATATTAATACGATATATGTTAATTGACATATGTTGCAATGCCCATATGACTTCGTGATACATTCTTATTCATAACCACAACAATTTTACTTTCAGTGTGGCCAAAATCTGGACTTATGTGCTGTATTAAACTCACCACTGTGCTTTATTATTCACTAATTCAGTCTATTGTACTAAATTTTATATTAAATTAAAAGCTTTCATGGAATATATAAAATATCAAAACTATATTTTGAAAAAAAAAACAAAAAAAAAAACGCACAACAAAAGAAAGATATATGTTCATTTTGTTTAAGGGATGAGCGGATAATTTATTTATTTCTGTGTATTTATTCTTTGTGCATTTCTCAATTAAAGAGGGTATTAGAAAATGAATTTCAAGAGCTTCCAAGTGGTGTATAGCTTTTAATTTTTGGACCACAAATAAAAAATACAAGAAAATATGATTTACACTTCCATACAATTCACCAGAAAATCCCTTGAAGTTACCATCAAAGATGGCTGCCAAGATAAGGAACTTCACTGATGTGGAAACTATCTATAAGCAATCTCACTAAAGTCAGATCTTACAAAATGTAAGATCTGATGACGGCCCGCAAATACCTTCTATTAACAAGAATCGTTTTCCACGATTACTATTTTTATAACAGCCAAACAGAGAGCGTAATGCATAACGTTTTCGGTAAGAGTCGCAAAATGATCGCTATCGATGAAGCTGTAGAAAAGTGTTTGACAAAATTAGGAATTCGCTCGTTAAAGCCACTTCAGAAGTAAGTTCTTGATTGCATTATGGACAAGAAGGACTGTATGGCAACATTACCGACAATATATGGAAAATCAATATCATATCAGTTGTTTCTACCAATAAGGGGCTCAACCATTAAAATTATCAATCGGAACTCCTCTGGTAATTCTGTCCTCGGGACAATCATCCCTCGGATGTATCTAGCGCAATAATACTTACTTGCGTGTCTGCTGCGCTGGTTAAATTAAAATCGGACGATTTAAATTTGAAGCAGCCACCAATCGAAGTTTTACTGGCATCGTTCTGTAGTGAGCTGTCATCCGAGCTACCATCTTTGTTTTGACGTCTGTCTCAAAAGAAATCCCGTTTAGATAAATGGCCGAGGTGATCCGACTACCTACATACATCCGAGAGAAGATTCGTGAACTATCCGAGGTGTTCCGATTGTAAAATTATACGTTCGGAACGCTTCGGATCATCATTTACTTTTGCGATTTTGTAGGCGACAATCTGATTGGTTCGGAAGGTTTTATTGACTCGTCGTCAGATTCTTATAGCGGAGCGATTTTATTAAGGATATGATTGTTATAGGAATCAGATTGTTATATAAGGATTGTTGCATGTATTTCCTTTGATTGACATTTGACTTTGGTTCATCAATTCCATCTTCTCATGAACAGGATGCAGGATGCTACAACCATTTACTCTTCTCTGGTCATTCTTTTCTTGATTCAAAAAGTTTATTTCATTCACAATCAACACTGTTTATGAAGTTCTTCTAATCGAAATAATACCTCTCTCTCTCTCTCTCTCTCTCTCTCTCTCTCTCTCTCTCTCTCCTCTCTCTCTCTCGGACACTATCTGGACATTACTTTTTAATGACGTCACTGCTTTCGTCATATATTATCAAAGAAAACGTCAGCGCTTGGACATTTTTATTTCAATAGATCGGTTTTCTCAATCTCCTCACAGCGATTACGTCACGCGTTGCTACTTAAATCTCTGCCCCCAGCAAGGAGCAAGGATCACGTGACGATAGGGTATCACGTGAAGTAAACATGGCGGCCTCCGTAAACACGCCACGAAAGAAAGTCAATCGTAAAACTTCGGGTATTTCCGTATGGTTCGTAAAATACACCTCGTACATAGCTCTAGAATACACCAAAGTGCGTCGCCTGAGTTATGAAACAGTGTCCGTTCGCGAGAAAGTAACAAATTATATATATATCATTTAGTTGAGTATATCTTGCAATAACAACGATTTTTTTATCAATACAATCTATATGATTTACGGAAAATTGAAAAGTCAACATTAAATACCCAGTATTAAAACTAAGACACACAAAGTAGATCCAAGATGGCGCCTTATTATGTCAGAGGTCTCTTGCATAGCATAAAGGCCGAGGTGATCAGATTGGAAAGAAAGTGTGTCAAAATTGTTTTTTATGTAACGAGAAAAAGCGGCATTTTAATGTAGCTGATTACTAAGACGAGATTTTAATAAATAAAATTAGTTGTATTCTGTACAGTACGGTGAAATTTGACTTTCATAATTTCATACAAACTTCCGCAGTGATTACTTCCCTTGACAGTACATTATATTATTATTTAAGTAGCATGACGTAATCGCTTTGAGGAGATTGAATTTCATATTTTTTCATATTTTAAGTTACTTTTTATTTTTAATATGATAAATTAATATTTTTAAAGGAAATATACTATATTTTGAGGAGATAAGTCCAGAAAAAAAAAACAAAAAAAAAAAACAACAACACTATCCGCCTGTATTTGGGCGAATGACTTGCTGGTGGCAGTAATATAATGTACTGTCAAGGGAAGTAATCACTGCGGGGAGTTTGCGGTTTTCTTTTCATTGCTTGCATTTTAGAAACCTATCAGGAAGTGCCATGTTAGAGCTCTGTATTAAACCGGTTTAAGCAACCCAGTCGGTCCATATTGTCGACTTCAACCGTTCCGATGCGGTAACTGCTTGATTTGCTCTTTTTGTTAAATGACTCATCGCAAATTTGCGCTTACTTTTACATTTGGCTTGCATGTGAATACGTTTGTCATGTGCCGCTTCAAATTTTGATATATGTTGCAATGCTCATAGTACTTTGTCATATTTTATTTATTTATATTTCATGCAGGTTTGAACAATTTTTGTTAATACTGGAAGGAAGATAGCCTGCAAATAACATTTTTACGCCAAAGAGTGACAAAAAGACCTGACTAAACTTATCTCCTTGAGTTATCTCATCTTCACTCACAATTTTCCATCCACATCAATCATCCATGCAAGATTGAAAAAAATGACTCGGAAAAAACGGAGATTTTCCACACATATAATATCCTATGAAACTAAGAGAAGTAACCCTAAAGGAAAGACCATAGACATAAGAAAGATTTGATTTATATGTCTATGGGAAAGACCCATGGAAGAAACACTGCAGTCAGAGTTATCTCGCCTTCATGTCCAACTACATATAAATATCCACTCTCTTAACACTGTCGGTTTGTCACATTTTCCAATGCGTCACATTACCAGACTACTTTAGTTCAAATGGGATTTTGAACGTTAGGTTAGACGTCGGCTAGGAATTCGAAAATAGACGTTTCCATTCGGCAACACAGTGTGCTTGTGAAATTTAAATGTCACGAAGATATGTTTTAATATTGCTAAAGTATATAGTTTCAGTTTATAATTCCTTTAGTTTTTGTCTCTTCGTGTATGCATTCGTTTAGATTCGCGTAATTATCTACCGTGCGTAAAAAGTACAGAAAATTATTCCATAGTTAGTGAGGTAAACTATATGTTTCTTGCTCTATTTGAAAAGAAGTGAATTCTCATTCGACAGCTGAAAAGTTGAATTAAGACAAAAGGGTGCCTAAATCAAGATGCACAATCAAATATAAAAATTAGAGTTACATTTTCTTATTTTACGAGAATAAGTGATACATGTTAGTAGAAAACAGTAAACAATTTAAATAATAATATATAAGACAAAGTCCTATGATCATTGCAACATATACAAAAAAGTGACAAGATACAGGACCAAGGTATTAACAAGCACGCCAAATGTAAAAGTGAGAACAAATCTGTGGTGAGTCATTTAACAACAAGAGCAAACCCGACAGGCACCGCCTTGAAACGGTCAGTCGGCATTATGGATCGACTGGGGTGCTTAAACCGGTTTTACAGAGCTCATACCTCGCACTTCCTGAAGGGGTTTCCAAATGCAAGCAATGAAAAGAAAAGCGGTCCATTTGAATAAATGTCCAAGCGCTGACGTTTTGTTTGACAAGTTATAACGAAAGTAGTGACGTCATTAAAAAAATAATGTCCCCAGTTTTTAGAGGAGAGATAGGTATTATTTCTATTAGAAGACCTACAAAAACGTTAATAGTAAATGAAATTAACTTTTTCAATCAAGAAAAAAATGACCAGAGAAGAGTAAATGGTTGTAGCATCCTGTTTATGCGGAAATGGAATTGAGGAACGAAAGTCCATTGTCCATCAAAGAAAATACACGTAACAATCCTTATAGGATGAATAAAATGACAACATAGATTACATGCAAAGTGAAAAGACACAGGACCAAGGTATTCACAAGCACGCTTAATGTAAAAGTGAGAACAAATCTGTGATGAGTCTTTTAACAATAAGAGCAAACCCGACAGGTACCGCCTTGGAATGGTTCAGTCACTCGTGCAAATACATAATTAAGACATTTCTCCTAGACTAAGATTGGTCTGCTAGAAAACTGGGGAGCGACACTTCAGATGACATAGTACGATGTTGTTATTTGCCACGCGTTCTCTGTACTGACGTTCACAACTTCACAGGGGCCAAAAACCAACTTATTTACTCTGACTTTATAGTGTGTTTGGCCATGTTTTGACAGGCTTTACAACAGTTTTTCTGCTTTACAATGTCTCTGTGACCATAATAATTATTTAGTTCTCTTTCTACAACAGTGACATTTCTGTCACATGACGTCAAATACATTGATACTGGAATCGTCTTAAAAGTGGTATCCAACAGTTTGGTCCAAAATATTTTTTCTCAAATAACCATTGGTACCTGAAAAGGTATTGCAAAATGCTTCTCATTGATGCTAAACATGTTTGTGAACAGTCAATGATAAATACACAATCGTCTTTGCAAACAGGTGATTCCTATCCGAGCCACAGGCATAGCTATTTTAAATTTAGAAAACCAGGAGAACCACTAAATTTTATATCGTTGTCCGGGACATCCGCTCTAACGTCGATATCTTTTTTTTTTTTGGCAGAGACCACTATAACGCTTTTTATCGAGTTGGAAAGACTAAACATTTTATGTTTTATGTTGGTTTTCCGTTGTTGTCTTTTGCGATTAGTACAGTTTAACAATAAAGTTGGTGTTCAAAATTGTCTTTATAACGAAATAAGCATGGGTTTAAGCAAAAAGTATGAAAATCCCCAAAGCAGTGGTTACGTGTATTTAATATATGCCAACTGCCGGATGCCACCTTTAAGGCATATAAAACACTCACCTGTATAGGTCTTTGAATAAGTCATTATTGTCATCTGTTTTGATTTTTAACATTCAGCTATATTTGTATTTTTGTTGCAGTTTATTCAATCTTAAATATCTAGCAAGAGTACATTTGGCAGTCCAAGTATTGCCATCGCCTTTAATAACGTTCTGATAATTTACGTATTTGAATCAGTCTTTGTACTGGATTTAAAGTTGAGATAAAGATATGTGAAACCCTTTTTGGGATATCGAGCAATCGTGTGACCGACATAGGTTACGTTCATGTCTACCAGTTCCGTGTCTGACATGACCACTTGTAACCAGTTTGTAATCAGGCATATAGGCCGTGGTTCCAGTACGGCATATAAAAGCCCCCAGATGTCAGGGAAGCACATACCTTCACTGTACCACAACGAGCACACATCAAACATGAAACTGATTATTGTTTGCATGGCTGTCATTGCAGGTAAGTTAATAACTTTAAATTAAATTGTCAGAACTTAAGTTTTAACTCGTATGTCAGCAACATTTATCCTTTTAATTGATAGGTAATTATTTATTGATCTAATTTATTTTTTGACACCGTTAAACTACTTATTAAAAATGCACACAAATAGCGCATCTATAAATTTAAACTTTCTACGCTTAATCTTTTTTCGGATCTTGTCAACATGTAAACTTTTAAGTTGAATACTTATATCATTTAAGCAGTCATATTAAATTTTTAACAGCAACCATCTGTCATAAGGTTTCGAGCCTTTAACGCTCAGTACACCCTCGAGATGGTGGGCGGGTAGGATGATCAGTCGCTAGATGGAATGGATGTTTGTGCCAACGTCTTATAAACAAATCATTGTGGTCGCATGTTCGTAATAAATGATAGGTCCATTTAAAACAATACTGCTACTGCCAATGGGATCAGAAATAGCTTTCTCTACTGAACAGGTATACTTCAGATATACTTTTATTTCCAACGTCTTGCAAAGCTTGATAAATATTTTGCTATCAGGCCTGGTCATGGCTGAGCGTTGCCGAGACACACACGATTGCCACTGGGAACAATGCAACGGCAACTGGACGGTGGAATGTATCCGGGAACAATGTACCTGCACTCATGTAGACAGTAAGTAATCATCTAGGAAGGTCTGTAATCAATTGATTAATGTGTAACACTTCGGAGTCGAGTATTCCGTAAACCTCTTCTCAGCGAGTATACTTCGTTGTAGGTCGGATGTTCCGCAGTCCTAAGTACTTTTCCCAGATCATTCACGAGACGTTAGCCTATACAAGGGCTGGACTGATCAATGTATACTACACATTTCACAGACACTGGGCTATAAACATTGTTGACTTCCGATTTAACATGTGATAGAGGCAGACAAAGAACACGGGGTCGATCTTTTAAAAGGCATTGATAGATTGTTATATTCAAGTTCAAGTAATACACCTTGTTTTGTGTGGGCGGAGGCGGGGTGTCAGCTATTGTATTTGCTTGCATTTATAAAATATTATTTACTAGAAAAAATCTAATTTCACATTTCTACGCTTATATATATATATATATATATATATATATATATATATATATATATATATATATATATATATATATATATATATATATATATATGATGCCATATGAAGCAAATTAAAAAAAATGTATGAACACATTTCGGTGCCCCTTGACATTAAACTCCGACTTATTCGACGTTTGACCTAACGAACTTAAAACATGACATATTCGATGCCGGATCTCTCAAACTTGAAACCACTTCTCACACATTACACATATGAGCTCGAAACAGTAATAAATTACGATTTTATTGCGCCTTTTTAATGATATTCTCTTACCGAACAAAATTATCAATTTAGCCTGCTCGTCTTTGGGTGACTGCGCCAGCCACACATGCCCAGGGGGTTCAACTGTTCACTGTGTAGATAACCGATGCAGATGTTCCCGTAATTAAAGGTTTGTTTGTTAGTTGTTGTTTTTTGTGTTGTTGTTTTTGTATCTGGTCCGTAGAACAAATCGCCCGAAACAATAATGGTCATAATAACGATGTCTAAATTGTAACTAGTGGAGGCAAATCCGTGGAGATGTCTTAGTAGTTCCATCGGCGCACAGCAGGATGAATGGAAGACTTCTCAACGTGGTCACGATACTTTAAGGTCAGATATCCAGCTGACTTCTCACAAGTTCTAACAATAATACGGATGTCAATACATATTGACGATTGTGCACAGACAGTTATCTTGGATCTGAAAGGGACGATTTATGACGTTTCTTGCTGAAAAAGAAGAATGCAGATAATGTGACTTTTCGACGAGTATTTGATTAATTTTCGATCATGATATTGTCGATCTTGTGTCTTTTTGTATATTATTTGACATACAGTAGATAATGTAACTTATTGTCGCTATTGTGGCGCATTGCTGATCATGTGAATTCTTGTCGTGATGGTTTGAAGAACATGTAATGCATTTTCGATCATGTGTTGTTGTTTTCTTTCAATCGCATGACTTCTCGATGACATGACCACGTGTCTTCTTAAGATTACTGTCGTTCATATGACTTTTTTGACGATATTGTGATTCATCGTTTCAGAAATTTTCATGCAAGATGGTCCTTCTTTGAAGACCCCCATGATCTCTGATGGAAGCTTTCAGGTTTAACAATAAATAATTTTACTGTGATAAACTTGATGTTTGTTTTTATGTTCATACCGATGGATAGAAACGTAGTTTTATTAAAGGCTTAATATTCGTTATTAAACTACACGTAGTATTGATGTCATAGCAGTTGTGTTTACAAATTACCATTTGATTTAAGTTGAAGTTATTACCTTGCATGTGAGAGTCACTTGCATTATTAACATTTCCAACTTTTTGATACGTTATATATTTAATAGAAACTATGTATTTGCAAACATTAAAGCAAACTTTTATTAGAGTGTTCACTTTAAATCTCTGCAAAGATGCAGGGTAAATTTTAGGAAAATACTTGGTCGGTTTTCAATACTCACACTTATTAAATACATATCTTACATAAAACATAAATAAACAACGCCCTGAAAATAACTATTATTCAAAATTATATGCACGTGAGTCAGAAGAAAACGAAATGTCAGTAAGAGGGAAAAGGTACCGCATTTCGGGGCATTATACGCCCGATGGCCCTAATCGCAGTTCACACTATACGCACGAAGGTCAAACGGCAGTGCAAATTATACGCCCGATGGCCAAACCGCACTGCACATTATACGCCCGATAGTCAAACCGCAGTGCACATCATACGGTCGAAGGCCAAACCGCAGTGCACATTATAAATGTACTCCCGATAGCCAAACCAGAGGGCACATTATACGCCCGTTAGCCAAACAACGGTGCACATTATACCCACGAAGGCCAAACCACAGTTCACATTATATGCCCGAAGGCCAAACCACAGTGCACATTATACGCCCAGGTGTCAAACCACAGTGCACATTATACGCCTGAAGGCAAACCATAGTGCACATTATACCCCCGAAGGCCAAACCACAGTTCACATTATACGCCCGAAGGCCAACCACAGTGCACATTATACGCCCAGGTGTCAAACCACAGTGCACATTATACGCCTGAAGGCAAACCATAGTGCACACTATACGTCCGAAGGCCAATCCACAGTGCACATTATACGCCCGACGGTCAAACCGCAGTGCACATTATACGGTCAAAGGCCAAACCGCAGTGCACATTATAAGGTCGAAGGCCAAAACTACAGCGCACATTATACGAATGACGGCCAAACCGCAGTGCACATTATTCGGTCGAAGGCCAAACCGCGATGCACATTATACGGTCGACGGCCAAACCGCAGTGCACATTATACGCCTGACGGCCAAACCGCAGTGCACATTATACGGTCGAAGGCCAAACCATAGTGCACATTTGTATAAATCATCCGTGAACAAAAATCCTTGAATCGCAGTTCATACTATACGCACGAAGGTCAAACGGCAGTGCAAATTATACGCCCGATGGCCAAACCGCACTGCACATTATACGCCCGATAGTCAAACCGCAGTGCACATTATACGCCCGAATTTCAAACCACACCACAGTGCACATTATACGCCCGACGGCCAAACCGCAGTGCACATCATACGGTCGAATGCCAAACCGCAGTGCACATTATACTACCGATGGCCGAACCACAGGGCACATCATACGCCCGGTAGCCAATCAAAGGTGCACATTATACCCCCGAAGGCCAAACCACAGTGCACACTATACGCCCAGGTGTCAAACCACAGTGTACATTATACGCCTGAAGGCAATCCACAGTGCACATTATACGCCCGACGGCCAAACCGCAGTGCACATTATACGGTCGAAGGCCAAACCGCAGTGCACATTATACGGTCGAATGCCAAACCACAGTGCACATTATACGCCTGACGGCCAAACCGCAGTGCACATTATACGGTCGAAGGCCAAACCATAGTGCACATTTGTATAAATCATCCGTGAACAAAAAAATCCTTGAGATATTTAGGTGTTCATACAACTACATATCAATATTAAATATGCAAGTTTGAATAATGTTCGATAAGAACTAAAGAAAGTGGATCGCACAAAACATCAACAAAAAAACGGCAAAAACTCTGGAATAAACTTTTCAACGTGAGTCTCAACTACAGGAACTGAACATTCATATTAATCATCCATACACTATTGATGAAAATTGACTTAGTAATAAAGGGAGGATAATTCCTTCACGAATTTGCTAAGAAAAAGGAAAAAAAAAATACTTCAGAACGAACAATGCAATCTGAATTATATCTCGTTCATGCACAACAACACATATATGTCCACTCTCATTCACTGTCAGTTCATTACATATACCTCACCTCAGGCTACTTTAGGCATCTTAGGACGTCAGATTAAAACGTCAGTTAGAAATTATAGAAAATGATGGAAGTTTAAATTCGGCAACTCACAGTGCTTGTATAATATAAATGGGAAGACGCTGACTTGTTTTAGTTTTGATGAAGTATATGATGTCAGTAGATTTTTCCTTTAGTTTTAAAATCTACTTGTACATGTGTATTCTTTAAATATACGGTGTTGTTGTTTAAATTTGCATACTGGTCTACCTTGGGTACAAAGTACAGAAAGTAATCCATATTAATTATCCAAGTACTATACAGTTTTGAGCCATAACAAATTTTAAATTTAAATACTGAGCATGCATAATCACGAACCTCCGAAAACATAATATAACTCTTTATCTTTGTTGGGTAGGAGGATGATAAATATTAATCATCCATGTAGGGTTGGAAAAATTCCGATATAAAGAAGGACAGTCTCAATACAATAATAATGACACTCGGGCAAATAAAAACGCATGAATGTACGACATTTAAAGGCGACACAGAGAGCATGCAAGATGAAAAAATAAATATAATAATTAGATTAGACTTCCGTTATTGCCAACTACTGTGTTGTAGTTGCTGTCCTCTATGATATATTTGCCATTGCAATACATTGGCAATACGGTGTTTGGGGGTTCTTGTTTAACATAGCTTCTTAAAGCAGCAATTACAGTGATGCTCGCCTTTGTCTGTTAGACAATAATATAAATAAAGACAAGAATGAGCTAGTTTGTAAGACATTCAATGCGCCGTAGAGAGCATGCGCTTTAAACAAGAAGATTGACTACCATGGGAATTAAACACTCTCATACACTGTTAATTAATTACATAAACATTTGACAGTAATGAACTATAACTCTGATAGGAATGAGAGTATTTGCTACTTTGTTTGCTTTCCTTGTTCTCTGCTACTTCTGTATTTACAACCTACATTGCTAACATCGGTATGATCGGTTTCTTTGTTAAGCAAAAACTGTCAGCTGCGAATTCCTATAAATTCCAGCTACTTTTTATAAATGCAACATACACATTATTGTTGCAAGCTACAATGTTACAACACGGAATATTTAGTTCTTTTCTCCGAAATGGTCTCATAGAACTGCTGCGATTTCTTGTTTTGTCGGCTATACTATCGTCACTATAAAATGCATTCCATAAGAGTTGCGCCAACTATGTCAAATAACATACAACAAATAAATCAAATGTATTTAAACAACAGGTATAAGCAACAAAAAATTAACAAATATATATATATATATATACATATACATATACATACAAATATAGTTAAAACATCGTCTAAGCAGGTTTCTTTTTGCAGCTATTGAGATTAACTATCTATTATAACTATTAAAAAGCTAATTATTGAAAACTATTAAAATAGATTAGTTTGCATGTTTACATACTGGTGTTTGCATCGATATGCACAATCACCATAAAACTTTACAAAATTAGATAGATAGCAGAAAACGATAAAATGCTTCATTCTCTCCAGCAGAGACATAATACAGTTATACTCCTAGACACAGAGTCCTTTCCTAGCGGTCTTGGGGGAAAGGGGACGTACACTTCAGATGGCAAAATTGTTGTTCTTGGCCACGACTGTCCTCTTCTAGTGATGTGCTGTGGATTACAATCAACTTACTTGCTCTGATTTTACAATGTGCTTTGACATGTTGTTGTTCAGACAGTATTGCTGCCACGCCACCATTCAAATGTCCATGAAATTCGTACTTTTCATATTAATCGGTAAATTATTCAATCTCTCAAACACATAGCAAGTATTCTTTTTGTTTAAGTCTTGCCAACGCTTTTAATAGCGTTTTGTTAACATTTAGCATTTGAATCGGTCTTTGTGCTTGATTTGACGTTAAGATAAAGATATGGGAAATCCTTTGGGTTGGAAATCGTGAAATCGTGTGACCGACGTGGGATGTATTCATGTCTCCCAGCTCCGTGTCCGACATGAGTAGTTGTAACCAGTTTGTTAGGCATGTTCACCATGGTTCTAGTACGGCATATACAGGCCCCCAGATGTAAGGTCCACACATTCTTTGTAGCTCAACGAGCACACATCAAACATGAAACTGATTATTGTTTGTATGGCCGTCATTGCAGGTAAGTTAACAAAGTGCAATTAAAGTGACAGCGACTTTCTTCTTCTAGTTAAATTTTATCAATTATTTTTCAGTTGTAGATAATACAGCTTTTATTTGAAGTGTCAAGAAAATAAATCAATCTTTTAATTTAAAGGATGAATATTTTAACTTCAGTTGCAGCTGTCAACATTTAAACGTCTTATTTATATGCACGAATTTTTTAAATACCAACATTTCATTATTTTTACATTTTCGTAAAAAAAGAATAAGTCACAGATACATAGCCATCTCAGATTTTTTTTCTGTGAGTTCATAAACCATATCACTACAACACGTAAACGTACATTTTAGGTAAATCCCTCAATGCTAAAATAAATATAAGGCAAATATTAAACACAACGACCAATTCCGCGCTTCCCTGAAAGCGATTGAGAGTGCCAATGTTGTCAGAATAAAATATTTACTGAACCCGTTGCCGCAATTGTTGGCGCCGCTCTGGGGAGCGGTGTCTGGGGAGCGGTGTGTCTTTTATGGAATACCTTCCTATGGGGATAAATGGTGTAGCTGGCAAAAACAGGAACTCGCACCTGTTCCTTGAGACCTTTTTTCAGAGAAAAGAACCGAGCAATCCGTTTTTTAACATTGTAGCTTGCAACAATAATGTGTCGCTTGCAATTATACAAAAGTAGCTAGCATTTATAGGAATTGGCAGCTGTTTTGCGAAGTTTTGTTTAACAAAAGAAACTGAGTATACCGATGTTAGCAATGGAACTTGTCAATACATATGAAGCAGAGAACAAGGAAAACAAATTAGCAAATACTTTACTTCCCATCAGAGTTATAGATTGTTAATGCCAAATGTTTATGTATTTAATCGACTGTGCAAGAGAGTGTTTAGTTCCCAGAATAGCTTTCGTCTTGTTTAAAGCGTATGCTCTCTAAGGTCTCACATCCTAGCTCTTTCTTACGTTTTGAATGTCTGGCAATCTTAACTTTCAGGCCGTGTTATGGCTTAGCGTTGTCAAAACACAAACGACTGCCACTGGGAACAATGCAACGGCAACTGGACAGTGGAATGTATCCGAGAACAATGTACCTGCACCCATGTAGACAGTAAGTAACCATATAAGAACGTCAACGTTAAGTGCTTAAAGCGCGTAGAACTCATGTGACGATTGAAATATACCTATAGTTTAGCATACCATTGGTAAATATGATGTGTTTTTTATGCAACTCTGATAAAAATCATTTGTATAAACACAATATCTGTGTTAGGTTTCCAGTCAATGTATATTTAAACGTTTAATTAAGGGTCACAATGCACATAAGCTAGTTTATAGGGCTGATAAGGTCTATCACATAGAATGTGCCCAAACACATTGTACAGATTAATAATGTAAGAAAAATATAATTGCTGGCTGCTTCTTTACTTTACCACTGTTGCATATTTTAGTGGTAGCTATACCTGGTATGCATGGGGTATTTAATCAGTCAAATCTTTTTGATTAGGATTTAAATGTTATTAACTTATTATCCTTATTTTATAAGATAATGATATACTAATATTTCTTTTTAATATGAAATATATCGTAGAAATCCGAAAGATAAATGTTCTCCATATTCCTTATTTTGTTGGCTGATGCAAAGGTTGTTGTGCCTTATAACCTAAGGTTTTCTAAATGATTTCTAAGCAAACATCTTGTAACTATATTCAAACAAAAATAAATCTTTCCCAGTTTTTTATGTTTATGTTAACTAAAAATCTTCTAGAAATTGTAATTATCTTTACACTCATTTCTATTTTCACATTCTTATTTTTCGGCCCCAACATTGCCTTGCATATTTGTATCTTGTTTTGGATATTACAAATGTTTATCAACTATTAAACCTTATTTTAGATTTCCTTTTCACATTACATAAAGCAACAGCAATAAATTTAGCTATTGGCTTCAGGTGATCACTGGTTAGATTTTTACAACATAAGCGCAAACTAGTAAGACACAAATATTACTTACAATGAAGCCTCTGTGGTCAATCAAATTAAATTCTTTCGTAAAAGTACCAGAGTTTAAACATTTTTGGGGTTAGAAAAGAAAAGCCAACTATGTTACTAAACCAACTAAAGTTACACGTTTATTACTGATAAGACGCGTATAAAGTATGTCATTATGTGGTAGTTGTGTGTAGAAATAATGTTGTCACTTTTAGGTAAAATAAACCTTAAGTAAATGCATGTCCATTGATTACACGAACACTTTCGTAACTAACATTGCAGGAAGAGACATGGACACTTTAAAATCTTGTATGACTGAGCATTATAGAATATCTTTGAAATCTTACTGTTTTATTAAATCGTTTGGATAACACAATTATACCTAAATAGCCATAATACATGACACTTAGTATCATTAAAACATTATCTTCAGTAACTGTGATCGTCCAAATCCAATCTACACCTGATAATTTGTGTTTACAAAAATATGGAAGCAATCGTAGTTCGCACCAAGGCTACAAGTATGCGCATTTGTCCGATAGACCATTTTTGCTACACTGCCGCCGTATATAAGCATTGTTCGTTCAGCATGATATTAACGGATTTTTTCCCCGAACTTTTTGTGTAAATGAATTATCCAAGAAGTCTCCTTTTCGAATTGTCTTTGTTACTTACGCAGCAGAAACTAAGGCACAATGACGCTACCGCTTATCGGATAGCGCGGCATTCTTTCTTGCCAGAGCAGTCTGATTGGTTGTTGCTATACCAACAATCTGAGGTACCCTCCACGTAGATGCGTATCGACCTTTCTG
This sequence comes from Sinonovacula constricta, assembly GCA_007844125.1. Lineage (NCBI taxonomy): Eukaryota > Metazoa > Mollusca > Bivalvia > Cardiida > Solecurtidae > Sinonovacula > Sinonovacula constricta. Next base: position 17,437,314 of record CM017555.1, on the reverse strand, counting down.
AATAAGCAATTTGAGTGGTTGGCACCACGTAAACAATGAGATAACATACCCGCCATGAAGATGTGAAGCGTCCTTTCTGAATAATTGGGTGGCACCCTGCAGACATTGGCATACGATTCCGCCACATAGATGTGGCAGGACAGGTACTTATGCTATAGATTGACTGATCCTATGCCTGATTTTGTTTCTCATAAAATCTATTTATGAACCCTGGTTTGTTTGTAGAGGTTGGCTCTTGTACAGTAGTGTTGTCTTGTACGCTTGCGATCGGAGTTAATATTTTCATCTATTACTTTTGTTGTTTTTAACAAAGTTTTGACAATTGCAAGTTTGGCTTAAGTCACCAATTCACTTAAATCTGATATAACAAGCCCGTTACAGGGGCTAGCACAGTCGTTCTATTGAACCTATAAAACATGAAGCATCGATAAATTGTTATATTCGTAAGTGCCAAGTTATTCTTTAGCATAGCATTTATTGTTCACTTAATAAATAAGGCAGAAACGCAGCAAAAGTACTGTGAAAAAGCATGCAGTCATAAAGCAGACATCAGTCTAATATTGGTTAACAAATGCCCATACGAATATCTAATATCCAACGTACCGTCAGCTAGAAAAAGTCTGACAGAAATCCCAAAGAGCTCCCTTAAAAGGGTATTGGAAATATAATGTTCAGAGATAGATGTTAAGCTGCCATTATTTTCTGTTCACATATGGACAACGGTGGCAGACCTAATAAGACTCTTTAAAAATAATTACTGGTACATCCATATCTACCCATTTTGATAAAATCAACCATTCACCACATTTTCAGAATTTTTTAATCTACTTTAAAGTAGTCGAGCCACGGACCTGGTAGCGCAATCGGTTGAGCGTCTGCTCCAGGTACGGGAGGCACCGGGTTCGATCAAACCAGTTATTAAAAATGGTAGTGATATAGCTCCCTTGCTAACGCTCAAGCAAATACAAGGGTAGTTTAATGCCTGGTTAGCCCGGTGTCGGGAGAATGTGACTGGGTGTGGTATCATGCCGGTTGTTCATTGCATGTTTTACACAGTGAAGGCAACATTATAACTGCTTTAAGTGGACAACGTTTCCAGATAAGTGAAATACTGTTGGTGGGACGATAAACCCAGTAAATAAATAAAATAGTCGAGCATTTTGTTGATCATTACTTTTGCAAACAATTGTTCGAAATTTAAATGACCAGTGTACTGTTTATATGGCTTCGTTGTCAAATGTCAACGCTTCAGAAACTACAAAAATATATATTTTTTGTTCCTGAACATGAAACCGCAATATATTCCATGTATGATCATGCTACTTAAAATCAACTTTCATATGTCCACGCTTCTGAATTCAAACGTGCTATTTGCGATGTCGAATCTCACCAGTTTAAAATATTTTATCACATTTCTACACACATGAGCTCCAAACTGCTAGTCGTTCATTTACACCGATTTTTGTGAACTGAACACTGATTATATTTTCAGCCTGCTCGGCTGTGGCTGACTGCGCCAGTCACACATGCCCAAGAGGTTCAACTGTTCACTGTGTGGATGGCCGTTGCAGATGTTCCCGTAATTAAAGGTCAGTTTATTTTTATTTATTATAACATCGCACAAGTATGGTCATTATAAAACGTTCAGTTTTGACTTTTGACTTTTAAAAATCGCAGAAAATGAAGACTAAGTAGAACTACCGGCGCACCGCAGGGCAACTTGAATACATTTCCACATTATGTAACCTTATCATTTGTTTTCCCACTGACAGGACTCGGTAGTTAAAGGGCAGATACTCAGTAGGATTCTAAAAAGTTATATTATGCAACCTTTTATAGACCATGTGCTTTAATAACCATAATGTAACATATTGCAAATCATGGGCTTTACTGCTGATTATGTAACCTTATCACTTGTAACCAACTGTAGATCATGCCACATATTGTAGATCATGTGCTTTATTGTCGCTCATAATACCTATAGTAGATCATATGGCATTCAACTCTTTGAAGATCCTTTGGCTTATTGTCAATGTTTTGACTGTTTCAGAAAGTTTCATGCAAGATGATCCTTTTAAAAAAGATCGCCATGGTCTTTGATGGAGGCTTGCAGTCAAACAATAAATTATTCTTCTGTTTTAAGCATGTTGTTGTTTTTATTTGTACTATTTATACAGGTTGAAACAAATTTTTTGACACTGTATCAGTGTCTAGGTAGTAAAGACCAAATGAACAAGAATTTGATCAAACCACATGAAGAAGCATTTGATAAAAAATATATTATGACTTCATAGATTTGGGTCACTTGCATTATGCACATTTATGGCTATCAGTGCACTTAAAATATGCAATCAACTTGCTAATTTTCTGAACTCAAAATTCCTTATGTAAGTGCAAAATTCCATTATACTTAAGGTTTACTAACAGAGCATTTGTACTTAAAGGAACACTTGAAAATAGTTTATTTACCTTCATGGTGCTTGGTGAATAAGGCCGCTGGCCAGGTTTCTGTACATAGAACAAGTCACATGCTTTACTATGAGATTTTCTGAGGGACAAAACCCTCAGTATTCAATTGCTCTTTGATCAATGTTCAAGGTAAAAGGCGATTTAAAAATGTCCATGTAAGGTGTCTAAACGTAGCTAGCATTCTCAACAAAGAAACACTTTTGAGCATCTATATATGCCTATTCTTTTTATATTTTGTGTAGCCCGATATTCTGACATGTATGTGAGATTTGCATTAAACACTTGTTACGACCTTTGGCTGTAGATGAATAGATACTATTTAAGATGACAAAATACTATTTATGGCAAACTGGACATTGATCGGGTTATTTGAGATAATCAACATTTTGTTTATGCAAATGAAATACAAATACTCGATTTCAGATGAAGTGAAAAAAAGATATTTACATAATTACATGTATACAAATGCAAAAAAGAACTTGTAATTTCCTTGTAAACACAGAATAATATCATTTCATAATTGTAAGGTCTCCTTGAAAGCGAAGTGTATATTATAAAAGTTGCATTTTCTGCATGAAACATGCCAAACATTCAGGCAGGGTTGGACAGTATATACAGCCCCTGGTTTTTACTGCTGGTTTTAACTGGTAAAAATTAACCTGGTCAATACTGGTCTATTGAACTTTTTTAAGGACCTTTGAGTGCAAAAACATACGATTAATATAAACAATGTTAAAAAATCCCTAATTGTGTCTTTTAAATTGAAACATCTGTTAAGACTAGAATTACAAACTTTGTTTAATATTTTATTGTTTTAATGTATTTATAAGGTAGCCAAAACAAGGTCAGTCGACTCATCAAATGTACATGTAACACAATGTTACAGTAACCAACATATGATAAAAAAAGAGCATATTGCTGGATTAAAGTCAGGGCTGGACAGTATTGACCACCCCTTGTTTTCACCATTAGTTTTTAAAGGTTAAAACTTAAGACCATCCAAGTCAGTACTCCTTATGTGGTCAACAAATGTCAATTCAGCTATTTTAATATGATTTTTACTGCAATTATTTTTTTAATACCATTTATTCAGTTTAAGATTTTATAATTACCATCCATTAAAACATCTTATTTTTTGACATAAGTACATTTATAATAAGTAGTAAAATAGAATTCATATTTAATTGTAGCAATACCAAGTGACTATTATAATGGTAACTAGGTGTTAGGGAAAAGTAATGCGAAGATTTATAACAACATTTTTTATTATCATTTAATTATCAGAACATAGTTTGAATAAACAAAACAAAAATATTTTATTACCCAATTGTTTAACTAAATAGTTTGACCAATGGCCTGGCAAATACTAAAAATCCCAGCTTTTATGCCAACCCTTCTTTCAAGATAAAACAACATTATGCGTGCATTAAAAGGACATGTAGATAAAATCATGGTTGACTGGACCAATAAACATTTACTTTAAAAATGAATTTATATCTTACTTGAGTATTATTATATGTAACGGTAATATAAACAAACAAAAATGAAGAGAAAATTACAAAAATACAAGTAACATAAGTAACAAGAAAACAATTGACTGAAACAAAGACAAACACAGCTGAAGGCAAGTCATTATACAATATATATGATAAGTAAAAAAATGAACATTTATGATAATAATCTGGTGTAAGATTCCACTGCATGAGATAATAAAAAGAACATATGACTTAAAAAGTGCATTCTCCTTCTTCATGAGCTGTACCAATAAAGCACCATTATACACATCAACTCCATGCTGCAATTCGTGCATAAATGTTCTATCAAATATATTTTGGTTCATTTTTGTTTTACTCATAATATACTCAAACTGGCAAAATACATATTTATTGTCTGAGGAAATTGAAATAAAAGTAAATCAAAGGTATGAACAGCTACAGCAGTGTTGAGCCAACCAGAGAGATGAACAACAACTTTATACTAAGGATGTTGTTTCTTCAATTGATAATGTAGGCATACAGCAGAGTGGTTGCAACAGTAATCATACAAATGGTAAAATTACCCAAATCCTGGATAAAAATGTAAATTATATTTTTTTAATATTAAAAAATGTTTTCAAAGTCTAGCAAATAGAATAAATTTAGTGTTTCCCTGGTATGAATTACATGTGTATTTTCTTTCATCAGTTAGAAGTTTTTATGAAATTAAAGCATCAATTACAGTGAGACATGACTTTTGTTTATCATTTTTCGGTCTTTTAGATGGGTACCATTAATGTCATAAAGGAGATCATGAACAAATGCATTACAAATAACTAGCACAAGCAAGAAAAAGCAAACTTTATACTGACAATCATTAAGTACAACATTTATTCTATAAGCAATTTATTTTCATTGAATACCATTAGAGCAGGCCTTTGTTTGCACTTAACAGCTTACAAAACAAATGTTTGTTTCTCGATTTAAAAAGAGGTTATTTCTGATGCATTTACTATTGTTCATAGTGCTGTTAAGGAAAATGTCATTAAATAAACATGAAATTACCACTTACAATTTTCCCATACTGCACATTTGATTATAAATTCATGTAGAAAATTAACCAGTAGTAATTAATAAAATTTTCAGACAGAATTGCAGAAACATAATTCAGACAATCAATACAAGTTTGTCTCCCAGACTTCTGAGTCCTCTGCTCTCCTAGAACACTTGGGGCCAAATGCGATATGCAGTAAGACTTGGCCATGAGTCCCCTCTGCTGATGATTTGCAATTGTTCATCTCCAACTCACTTGCACCAACTTTATTGTTTTGTTGTTTTGCTAAGGCACCTTTGCTGCCATGGCAACATTGACAGTGCCCCTGTTGTTGCTGGGACAACAATATTCATTACTGTTTCTTCAACACTGATATTACTAACAATTTGTTCACATTTAGATGCTATAATCTTTTCAAAACATACACATACATGTAAAGGTCTTTCAATCATCCAGTATGTCTTAGCTTTGTTTTCTTAATAAACAACTGCACTTGTATTTTAATCTGCAATTAAAACAAACTCTTGAACACCTAGCTAGTGTCCTTTTGGTCTTGGCTGTTCAAGTCTTGCATCACCTTTTATTACTTTGAGCTTCTGAATTAGTCTTTCTACTTGATTTACATGGTGTCCAAAATTAATTCACTTGACTTTACACCTGGTTTGTCAGAATGAAGAGAAATTGTATTTTTTGTGTAACTATCTGTTACAAACATATCAACTCTAATTTTTTATTTACTCTGTCCTGGGACTTCAGAAACTATTGTGTCTGAAGCAGTGACAGCGTGGATGTTGCTGTCATGAGATGGTGCATTTCTTGCCAGTTCTTCATCTTTGATGAAATCAATCATAACTTCCTCATCATCAGTTACTTGTATTGAGCCTGGCTGCTTAGAACTGAACAGTGTGTGCAAGTACCTAGTGTTGTCCACCAGTCCAATGTCAGAGGAACTTCTGGACTGTGGATACACTCGGGCTGACGACAAAGTTTTTCGCGACTGTGAGCTCTTTCTCAAGGCCTGTAATGGCATGTCATGTTCCATAGAGTCTAAATTATACCCAGAGATCACAAACTTTGTTGATGGATGTATTGATGGCAGGATAATTTCTCTGTCATCATGTGGACGATACAACCGTGATTTATTACTCCTATGATTTGGCCATTTGTCTACTGTACTTCGCCTGGTGGATTTTGACAGCCTGGGTCTTGAGACAGATATTGTATGTTTGCTGCTATGCTTGGAAGGCAGACCTGAGTTGGAATAGTCCCTGGAGCGGCTGCTCGAGTTAAAGTTACCGCCGCTATCAGCAGTGATGTTTGCTGGGGTGCTGCAACACAGGATTGAAGACTTGAACACATCCATGGAATCTGCCGGGGGATATCCTGGAAACCTGTAGCTGTCCAAGTCTTTTTGATAGCGATCACGGAGCTTCCTCCTGGAGGTTATTAAGGTAAAATAGTTGCAAGGTACTATCAAACATTGATTAACCAGGTTACATATAGTGGATTGCTTACCTGATGTTTTGAAAAAAAGGAAACTGCAATGTACATAAACCATACTTAAAAACACACATTTTTGATAGGTTATTTTTAAAGAAATATGATTGAGTAAACTAAGACATCAAAAGATAGATATACATTTTCTGACATGAATAACAATTTACACTGTTTAAATTTATCTAACTTAGTAATAATGTAATATTAATAATGTATCCACTTTTCTATATTATTAAACAGTGTATGTATGTTGTTTATAACTGACAGAAGTAAATTTGCCAATACTTGATTTGATTATTGTTTTTGTATCATTAAAAAGTATGAACAGTGGTAGTGCCAGACTTTACTACATATCCGTAAGTAGTTAAAGCAGCTATGCTAAATATGTAAAATATTATCCATAGGTTGGAGCGGATGTATAATTGTATATAAAAGATTAAAACCTTAAAACAATGATGTATTTATGTATGTAGGGTGTGGAGGGTGATTACATACAGCCACACATGCCTACTGATGAGGTTAATAAAAAATTGTCAGGAAGACACATACTCCTCTTTCTTTTTGTTGAAAATATCCCCCCCCCCCCCACCCCCAAAAAAAATCAACCAAGTCAAAGCCGATCAATGATTTGATATAAAATATTTACAACCTAAAAATGTGATTAAAATCAGCTGAGTCCTTCAAAAAGCCAATAGTGAGAAACCAAAAAATGAACATGGATATACTTTTCAAGTAAGACATGTTTGCATTGTCTGTGTTCATATAATGTCTGTAAGTGCTCACAGTGTTATCCCTGAATGGAGATGCTCAACTGCAAAACTCAACTTTAAACATACTGTTGGGCAAATCTTAAAAACACTTGACTGAAATAAAAGTAGTTCAACAACTATGCTCTTTTGAAGAAAAAAATGTAGAGAGACATTTCTATATTCTTTTACCTATTTAAGGCAGTCTTTACTTTTCAGATTGAAGGGCAAATTTTGATTTCCTTACATTTGCATTTGAGCACCTTCAATGGGTAAATTTATAGCCACTTTCCGAGTGGTAAAGTTCAACTGTTTGCAGTCCCACTCCCATGGAAATTCCACTTACGTCTTGAATGGCACATCACCCCATTTCGTGAGGAGATAACACAGGATCAGCGCCACCAACACCAGTATTGTGGAAAACAAGATCACACCGAACCTTGAATTTTCATCAAATTCCTTCATTTTTTCTGTATAAAAGGAAAACAAGATTTTTAAAAATTAAAATAAGCTAGAAGTGTATCCATAGTACATAGATTACCTTGCTGCTATTTAGGTTTAAATATGGTTTGTATATATACTGGCCTTCATGATCAAATGATTATGCATTAGAATGAGAAGAGATTCTCAGATTAACAATCATCAATGTACACATATATGTACATACACATAAAAACATTTTAAAAATAACTTTCCTTGAATCATTTCACTGCGGTATATTATGATACCATCTTTAGAAAATTAGCAATAAGCTTCAAAAAGATTCCAACTGACCAGACCTATCCACAATTTGGGCTACCTCATATTTTATTTGATATGACAGACATTTTATGCACAACTATGTTCCAGGTTCACATGACAGTGATGTTGACAGACTTACTAGACTTGACAGTTCTAGTTTTAGGCCTGTTACAAAATGGCAGTTTGTTAGAGTAAACTATAACTGATAGTTCCATGTTCACTGCCAAATAGTTTGCGGCAATTTGCAGTCTTATATACAGGTGACAGTTCCAAGTTAGAAGAGAGATGGTTTTGTTGGGAAGTTTGTTTAACAGAAACATGAAGTTGAATTTTCAATGTTCATGTGAAAAATGATGTTTTTGGCAGATTTGTTAAAGACCTACAACAGCTCATGGTTTTCAAGAGATGGTGCTGTTGGCAGATTTGTTACAGACTTACCTACAATTGACAGTTCATGGTTTTTGAATCAAGGTGCAGTTGGCAGACTTGTTACAGACTTACCTACAATTGACAGTTCATGGTTTTTAAATAATGGTGCAGTTGGCAGACTTGTTACAGACTTTCCTATAATTGACAGTTCATGGTTTTTGAATCATGGTGCAGTTGGCAGACTTGTTACAGACTTTCCTATAATTGACAGTTCACAGTTTTTGAGAGATGGTGCTGTTGGCAGATTTGTCATTGACTCACCTACAATTGACAGTTCATGGTTTTTGAATCATGGTGCAGTTGGCAGACTTGTTACAGACTTTCCTATAATTGACAGTTCACAGTTTTTGAGAGATGGTGCTGTTGGCAGATTTGTCACTGACTTACCTACAATTGACAGTTCACAGTTTTTGAGAGATGGTGCTGTTGGCAGATTTGTCACTGACTTACCTACAATTGACAGTTCACAGTTTTTGAGAGATGGTGTTGTTGGCAGATTTGTCACTGACTTACCTACAATTGACAGTTCACAGTTTTTGAGAGATGGTGCTGTTGGCAGATTTGTCACTGACTTACCTACAATTGACAGTTCACAGTTTTTGAGAGATGGTGCTGTTGGCAGATTTGTCACTGACTTACCTACAATTGACAGTTCACAGTTTTTGAGAGATGGTGTTGTTGGCAGATTTGTCACTGACTTACCTACAATTGACAGTTCACAGTTTTTGAGAGATGGTGTTGTTGGCAGATTTGTTACTGACTTACCTACAATTGACAGTTCACAGTTTTTGAGAGATGGTGTTGTTGGCAGATTTGTCACTGACTTACCTACAATTGACAGTTCACAGTTTTTGAGAGATGGTGCTGTTGGCAGATTTGTCACTGACTTACCTACAATTGACAGTTCACAGTTTTTGAGAGATGGTGTTGTTGGCATGTTTGTTACTGACTTACCTACAATTGACAGTTCACAGTTTTTGAGAGATGGTGCTGTTGGCAGATTTGTCACTGACTTACCTACAATTGACAGTTCACAGTTTTTGAGAGATGGTGCTGTTGGCAGATTTGTTACTGACTTACCTACAATTGACAGTACTAAGTTCAAAGGCCAAATGGTGCTGTTGGCAGGTTAGTTACAGATATACCTATAGGTGACAGTACTAAGTTCAAAGGCCAAATGGTGCTGTTGGCAGGTTAGTTACAGATATACCTATAGGTGACAGTACTAAGTTCAAAGGCCAAATGGTGCTGTTGGCAGGGTCATTACAGACTTACCTACAGGTGACAGTACTAAGTTCAAAGGCCAAATGGTGCTGTTGGCAGGTTAGTTACAGATATACCTATAGGTGACAGTACTAAGTTCAAAGGCCAAATGGTGCTGTTGGCAGGTTCATTACAGACTTACCTACAGGTGACAGTACTAAGTTCAACAGCCAAATGGTGCTGTTGGCAGGTTAGTTACAGATATACCTATAGGTGACAGTACTAAGTTCAAAGGCCAAATGGTGCTGTTGGCAGGTTCATTACAGACTTACCTACAGGTGACAGTACTAAGTTCAAAGGCCAAATGGTTCTGTTGGCAGGTTCATTACATACTTACCTACAGGTGACAGTACTAAGTTCAAAGGCCAAATGGTTCTGTTGGCAGGTTAGTTACAGATAAATCTATAGGTGACAGTACTAAGTTCAAAGGCCAAATGGTGCTGTTGGCAGGTTTATTACAGACTTACCTACAGGTGACAGTACTAAGTTCAAAGACCAAATGGTTCTGTTGGCAGGTTCATTACAGACTTACCTACAGGTGACAGTACTAAGTTCAAAGGCCAAATGGTGCTGTTGGCAGGTTAGTTACAGACATACCTACAGGTGACAGTACTAAGTTCAACAGCCAAATGGTGCTGTTGGCAAGTTAGTTATAGACATACATACAGGTGACAGTACTAACTTCAACAGCCAAATGGTGCTGTTGGCAGGTTAGTTACAGACTTACCTACAGGTGACAGTACTAAGTTCAACAGCCAGATGGTGCTGTTGGCAGAACTGTTACAGACTTACCTACAACTTTAAAGGCCAGGTGGTGCTGTTGGCAGATTTGTTACTGACTCATCGACACATGACATTTTCATGTTTAAAGAACAGATGGACAGGTTAATAACATAATTACATACTATTAAAAGTTTTAGGTTTGTTTAAGACTTACCTCCAGTTGACAGATCCATGGTCCAACGGCAGATGATGGGAATCAAAGGTGTGTTACACAGACAAAATGTGCCACCAGACATGTACATGCAGGTCTCTACTTTGGTACAATTTCGGAACACACAGGCTTCACGGACTGTCAAACAATGAAAGACATTAATAAATAGTCTTCCCTGAATAATACCTAAAGTAGGTCCTTTCATTTGTTTTACTCGGTTTTTATGCTTGCAGCCTATGGTGTGTATGTTGACATTTCTGCCTTTCTTGTGATACCCCGGTTAACAATCATCAACAAACACAAGTATTTTAAAGAATTTTAATATTTATGCAAAAAGTAAGAAATTTCACTGTTTGTAATAGCAATATCTACAAAAGGACGGGTGATTAAGTCCAAGAATTCCAACAAAAAGATCTCCCTACAGTTTTGAATACCTAGGATATTAACTTACAAGGGAGACAAATTCCATTTCACCACTGTACCCCAATTAAACAAGGAGAAAAAGTTGTAAACAAACAAATGCTCAGTAAAGCAAAGTTAGTAATTGTCAAGGAGGTATTTGAGTTATTAAAATGACAATAGCATTAGATTTATTTATATAACCATATTGGATTTTTTACCTCCTATCATTTATTTTCAATAGGCAAAATATACTTAAGAAAAAAAGTTCCGGTAGTGCACTGGTGGTCGTGTCCGCTCCTACCACAAGTGCACTTCCAGGGATTATGACTTTGACCTGTAAGTGTTACCTTGACCTTCAAGTAACCGACCTAGGTCTTGTGCGCAACATGTCGTCTTCATGTGTTTGACATTTCTGCCAGGTTATTTCAAAATCCCTCCGGAAATGAGTTACTGAGCAGACACGACTGCCAGTGCACTACCAGGAAATATGACTTTGACCTGTAAGTGTGACCTTGTAAACGACCTGGGTCTTGTGTTTGACATGTTGTCTTCATGTGTTTGACATTTCTGCCAGGTTATTTCAAAATACCTCAAGCAATAACAGAGTTAATGAGCCGACACGACCACCAGTGCACTTCTAGGGATTATGACTTTGACCTGTAAGTGTGACCATGACCTTCGAGTAATGACCTGAGTCTTGTGTGCGATATGTCGTCTTTATGTGTTTGACATTTCTGCCACGTTATTTCAAAATCCCTCCAGAAAGAGTTACTGAGCGGACACGACCACCAGCGCGCTACCAGGATTTATGACTTTCACCTTGTGTGTGACCTTGACCTGCCAAGTTATTTTAAAATCCATGCAGAAATAAAGGAGTTATTGAGCAGACATAAATATCGGACAGACAGACGGATGGACTGATGGACAGACTGACAGACGGACAGATGTACAGACGGTTGGACTAGTATGTGTATTGCAACAAAATCCCTTTAAAACTGCCTACATTTTGAACAAACACCATTTAAAGGATCTTCTTTCAGAAAAAAAGCCCATTGTAATGACCTTCTGTTAGAGAAAAGCCCATTGTAATGACCTTCTGTTAGAAAAAAGCCCATTGTAATTACCTTCTGTTAGAAAAAAGCCCATTGTAATTACCTTCTGTTAGAAAAAAGCCTATTTGAGTGACCTTCTGTTAGAAAAAAGCCCATTGGAACGCACCGCAGTCGGCCCTTTTGCTGATTGACTGTTCCTAGGCGGTAACTGATGGTTTTTCTTCATGTGTGTTATGTCTCGTCTCTGTGTTTTTTTCACATTTACATTTACCTTGTTTGCCTTTGTCTACTGGTAGATAATTTTTTTAATATCTGTGGAAATTACGATAGGACCTTTTCTTATTTACCTTCTATTAGAAAAAAGCCCCTTGGAATTACCTTTCATCAGTAAAAAACCTATTGTAATGACCTTCTGTTGGAAAAGAGCCCATTGAAATGATCTTCTATTAGAAAAAAGCCCATCAGAATGATCTTCTATTAGAAACAAGCCCCTACCTTTTAAACAAAGCCAATCGGAATAATCTTCTATAATAAACAAGCCCCTCCTTTTTAAACAAATGCTCAGTGGAATGAAATACTGATGGACAATGAGAAAGGTTCTGTTGCAACAAATGGCCATTTGAATGCTCTATTTGAGACCAAATGCCCTACTGAATGAACTTTTGTCGGAATAAATACCTATTGTAACAGAAAACAGTGTTGGATCAAATGCCTTTTTGATTAACTGCTCTTGAAATAAATCGACGATGGAATACAGTCTTAAACACAAGCAGACACCCAATGGCTTGTGGCACATAATTTCTGTGAAATCAGCTGCTATTCTAACCAATGCCTCTTTGAACGAACTACAGTTGGACAGAAGGCTTGTTGGCACAAATTACTGTTGCAACTAATGCCCAAATGAATTACCTGCGTAAATAAAGTGCACTAACTCACCATGTTGACAATTTGATCCTGAGTGATGTAATGGACACACACAAAGGAAGCCAGTAGAGGCTTTGGTCTCCCCAAGGGAGGGTTGTTGTATGCAGGTGCCACCATTCTTACAGGGTCTTGCAGAGCACGTAATTTCTGTGTACATAGAGAAACAGACACAAATAATGACCAAGATGTATTAATAAAATAGCAAAGACAAGCAGTGTAGTTGGAACAAGGGGGTGGATCAAAAAGCTCAGGAATTTATGCATGTTTTAGAAGTTTATATACAGAAAATGTTTTGAGAAAGTATTAACAGAAATGTGATTTCTGAACAGGTACTATTTCTTTAAAAATATAAAGCACAGATAAGAAGTGTAAATATAATTTTAAAATATTATCTTTATCACAGTTTAATCAGTTTATATTATCACAAAATCCAAATGTATTAATGTATTTGTTAAGGCTTACCTTGTCCAGCAAACAAATCATCAAGTGGGTTTGTGGTTGCTGAAAACAAAACAAACTGTAAGAAACCAGATAACAGAGCCATTTGGCCTAAAAACAAAACCATCCAAACAACAGCAAAACCTTGTCGATATTAAAAATATTGAAAATGCTGTCAATCTTAGTGTGGGCAGTCTGATGTTTGAAAGTGATACACGTAAATAAACCGTTTTTCCATCATACAACACATCAAAATGAAATAAGATGTAACAAAAAAACATAATGATGTAGACCAGTGTTTGGAAATTTCATGTTTTTACCATGTTTATGCCATCTGGGTGGACTAATTCTGTGTAGAGAAGGTTCAAAGACCACTATCTTTTTAAAGAGCCAGACAACCTATGGTTGTCATTGGATTTTTCAATGGGAATAAAAGTATATTTAACAGAGAAATGGACATATTAATAGACGTGTAAAGCAGACAAAACATGGCATGCCTTCATGTTTATATTGGACCCTATAGGAAAATAATTAGGGTCTGACCCCTCATAAGTAACCTGTGCTGTATCACAGGATTTAAGTTAATGATCTACCTAAGAAATATTGACATGAACTTAGTTGAATCAATATGAGTAAAGAGTAACCGTCCCTTTGCACTGCACTTCAATATTTCATAAGGTAATTAAGGTCCAAGTTATGAGTAAAACTTTTGTAGAGCATTTAAGGTATGCAGACAGAACTTATTTAAACAGTTCAAAGAATTATTTTAATGCTACATTACAGTTTACTCTTCAATAACCTTGAATAGATATTTTTTTTATTTTTAACAACTTTTCATGAGTGGTTGCACAAAAGTGTTTATGTTAGATTTTTAATTGCACAGAATTGAGATGTTTAGTTTGTCTTATAGACTAAAATTTTGCTGACTTTTTTGCTCAGCCCTTGTCCTGGTATGTCAAATGGCTGTGTGCACTGTTTGAATCTCGGTGTACAAGCATTTTAGAATTAATAGTGTAATCTTTGGGGTTTTCTGTTTCACTTAATTTTCATTACTGATAACTCCTTCATTTTGAACATTTAGATATGTTCATAAAGTACTTACATAATCCACGTTTTTTGTGACATGTAAGAAAAATCTAACATCATTTATTATATATTGAGAAAACAAAAAATATATTTCCATTCTGTGCATTTTTTTTATATTAAGTAAGCATATTTAGCAGAGCATTACCAGAAATATCCCAACAGCCTAGTCTAGGTCAGATTTTTTCAATGTAAATAAGACAAGAAGAAACAAGACAAAAAAACCCAGAATTATTAAAAATTAAAATCTTCACATATCTATGTTGCAGTGTATGTTTACTATTAATCAGAACTCCCTGGGTAATTCTGTCTTTGGTAAGCTCGATCCTTAGGTGTATCTGGTGCAATATACCAGAACTGCGACTGTCTGTTTACCAGAAAAGATTATGCCTAAATTGTAGTTCACAGGGAAATTCATGAAGTAAGTTGAAGTATGTCAAAAATGAAGTACAATAAAAACAATGGCATCCGTCTCGGGATGGAGTTTCCAGAAAAAGGGGAGTAGTTACAAATATCTGCGAAGAAAGTAATTTCACTTTGGAAAATTGATAAGATGACCAAGCCGAGAGGTGATTTATAAATTATCCCAAGGAGTTCCAAATGGTATTTGAAATGTGTACTTGCAGTTCCATTATTTGTTGCCTTTGTTGCTTTCTTGACAGGTGGGATGCCAAATACATCCCCGTTCACACACAGCGGGCCATTTTGGGTCTTCCGACAATTCTTATATAACTCAGTCGGCATCAAATCTGCAATAAATTAGATAAAGGTGACTTCTATCACATTACATTTTAATAGAAACTTGCACAAAATCTTCTAACATCTACATGCAATAGTGCCTAGACATACTGCTAAAGACTCATCATCAAAACTGCAGCTCATGATCATACAGCTGCTTTTATCAGGAGCAGGCTGATCTGGATTTACACAACATGTCATTGTTGAATTAATTTGATTGTACTGGCAGGCTTATAGGTATGATATTTTTTGTCTCGGACTGATGACTCATATCTCTTGTTTCATAAGACATGGCTTGCTGCCATACCCTGCTCCTCCTCCTCACCTCAGATCTCCCTCCCTCCGTCCCTCCCTGCTTAAGCGCCTCAGAGAGCATGCACTTTAAATGAAAAGATGAACAGCCTTGGAACTAAACACAGGCCTAATGCTGTTTTTTCCATTACGTAAATATTGTGAGATTAACAAACTGTATCTCTGCTTGGAACTAGACCATCTGTTAGTTTGCTTCTTTCCTTGTTGTCTGCTACATGATTTTTTTTGTAACTACAAGCAGCATTGTTAACATAGGCCTTCTCTGTTTTATGTTAAAGATGATCTCTAAAAAAAAAAAGTTGCAAATACCTATTTATGCCTTCTACACTTTTTATAATTGTAACTACTATCCCCATCAAATGCATTTCATATAAGGCACTGCTCTTACCAGTGGCACCAACTAAAAGTTGCTGATCAGGATTACAAAGAGTTCACAATAATGGAGATATCCAATTACTACAGCTAATTTCTGTACATGAATTTGTTAATTCAACTGCCAATTTAAAAATTGCAACACTGCATCTATAATTGACATGTGTCTTTGCAGAAATTTTTACAAGTATCCAAATCACATTTCTCGCGTACAATTTGCAAGTTTCAAATCTCAAGTCACAAAATGTAGAAGTAATTACTGATATGTACTATGCAACCTGAAACGAAAGGACAACAGGTGGTGATAGTGAATAAATGTAGATGACATTTATCTAAAAATAGAACGAAAAAATGTATGTATGCCCTTATTGTTGATGAAATAGAAATGCAAGGTCAGATCAGAACAGGTGGGTTGGGGGGGTTGGGGGGGAGGTTTCTACTTGGGATTTCTAGTTATTGAAATGCGCACATGCTGCTTATTCCAAAGTTCACTAATTTTAGTTTGACACAGAAAAGTGTCAAATTCTTACCACTTAAGCATAAAACAAAAGGATTAATGCTATGACGTCTATGTCACTATTCTGGGTCAAATCTCCATTAATCTTATATTGTTTTCTGTAAAGGCTTTTTGGAAAAAGTGATACACTAAATAGCTGTTAACTGTTAATTATGAGAGAAAATGCTTTAGTTGGTCCAAAATTTAATGTCGCAACTTTCTTATCTCTTTTCATTACTTTGTTTAAAATTGATATTTTCCTGGTTTGCTTTTTTCTAAAACTAAAAAGCCCTCAGCAGTTGTTTGTTTGAACCCATTGATACTAGTTTGTTCAAAAAGGGTCCCAAAATATCATAATACATTATACTTCATAAACATATACAAACACATGTGCATAAGAAGAAGTACTTATTCTCAGTATTTTTATTGTATACACTAAATGCTGTTTTTCAACTGATCAAGGACACTTGGCATTAGAAGTGCCATTAAATGGATGTGCAGGCACTAAACAGGCTTCTGGTATTTGTAGTCTTATGCTTCAGGCATTTTTCCAAAAGTATAAGTTGCAAGGCTACTCTGGGGAATATATAACAAATGGCTCATTTTAAACAGATAAGAACAGTAAAAAACTATCAAAACACACTAATTTATGGTTACTTTTAGGATACAAGAGAGCCATGATGGCTCTTAATCGCTCACCTGATGACACAGGCTTTTAGTAGGCTGAAATCTGGCATCAAGTAATTAAGAGTTATTTACTTAAGAAATCTTTGGTGAAGATTGGACCATTATAGTGGCCATTGGGTTGATAACATTTTCTAGAATTTTACCAATAGATGGTTATCGATTTTTCACCAAGGTGCGCGCGCACCTGTTTGTCCGCCATCTTAGTGGTAAGGTGAATCAACATATCAGTACCGTGAAAGCGCACTTTTTTTTTAATTGACCAATACAGGCAATGAAGACCATGATTAATTCTTGTAGTGTTGTGAACTGTCACAAAATATATAATTCGGATCAGAAATATTTTTTTCTCATTACCAGCCGTCAGTACAAACCAAGAGAAAAGGACGAGAGAACTTTCGGACGTCAAACTTTCACGATTTAACAGAGCATTCATTGTAGCTAAGCGTTTTAAGTGTTTTGGATTGCATTAAAAGTCGAAAGAAAATATGTCTGGGGAAGTATATTATAATGTTAATTGCTATGTTGTTGTTTATTTTATTGTTATTATTAAGATACAGATAATTAACAAACAATTAAGAAATATATTGCTTATTTACTTGTCCTAAATAAACTAAAAAGCTACCAACAGTATCGACAATTTCCATCAAGGTCAATTTTAGACAAAATGTTGTCA
This sequence comes from Sinonovacula constricta, assembly GCA_007844125.1. Classification (NCBI taxonomy): domain Eukaryota; kingdom Metazoa; phylum Mollusca; class Bivalvia; order Cardiida; family Solecurtidae; genus Sinonovacula; species Sinonovacula constricta. The sequence goes on along the minus strand of CM017555.1, from coordinate 17,419,529 downwards.
TCAGTGACATAAAAATATGTATGTGCCCCTCACGATGCTCGATGCACAAAATGTACCCCCAGATATTTGAATTTGACCCTTGAAAATTTTGACAGAGGAGTCAATGACCATTGACGTTCAGCATTTATAGAACGCCCTGTATTGGTTGTAAATTGGTATCCGACAGTTTGCTATTATTGTACCCATGTAACAACACACGGTACTACTATTCTGGGAAATTTATACATAATGCTCGAATAAACTTTAGTTACAGTGAAGACTGTTATTACACTAACTGTATTGTTCGACAGTGTGAATCTTAAAAATATCGCATTAAATGTCCATTATTTTTAGGCAAGTTGATGATTTCAGGTTATCTCAGATAAGAAAAACCCTTTATGTAATAATTAACGGGCAATGCGTTATGCTTTACTTTTTACATGGCTGAGAACAAAGTTGGGAGGTAAATTCAACCCCCGGTATTTACCAGTGGTATTTACTGGTATTTACCTGCTGGAAAATACTCCCCAAAGTGGCAAATACTACTATGATTTATTTTACTTAAAATACTGCAGAAATCTTAATTAAGTTAACTTGAAATAATGTATCATATTGATAATTAAAATACTCAGATATTTTAATTAAAATTCTTTTTTAACCTAAAATACACCTGAGAAAGTAATGCTAATCCACCTGCACCTGGCCTTTGACACTCAGGAAGCAAAGCCATATGGTCTAGACTATTAAAACAACAAGTATCAGACAAGGGGCTGTAAATAGCCAGGGGCAACATGGGCAAAAGTAAAATGTCATACATAACCTAGACAGTTTGTATAATTGGTACAAGTAAATGGTTGTGTATTGGGTATGGCATGAGCTAGAGTGTCAACTGTATGGCTTCATCCCTGAGTAACGTTTTTAATTTCTCTTGTCATTACCACTTCCATAACTTCACTCCCCACCATTACCAAGCTACTATTCACCATAAAGCCAAAGGATCCAGTCCGGAATATAAAACAGCATTTTGCGGGATCTTTACAAGCAAAAATCATTTATTTGAATGCATGAGAGAAAATTGTTTCGTCCAAACTGCCAGATACCAGCTCTAATAACGTGTAAGAAACAAACTGTTCTCAAAACAAGCCTGAACGAGCTGTTACAGCTAACTATTTAAAATGGTTTTGCTTTCACATTGACATTTGTCAATAAATAATAGCACATAGTGTTTTTATTTTTATTATTGTCCTACCTTTCAGCAAATTTAACAAACTTACATCATATTTGAATAATAATTTCACAGAAAATTGAATTCAAGTTCCAGTACTTCTTTTAGAACCAAACCATTTCTGAATTAAAAACAACACATTTTACGGTAACAAATATTTAATGACAGTAAATTCATCGATCAGTAAACAGGAAAAGCAGTTAAGAAACAAACAGACTGCTTAAGAAAATTGGAGCATGTAATGGTATTCGATTTCATATAATAAATATGACAACCATAACATGGGTTTTAAGGAACTTAAAGCAATGAAAAAAATAGTATAACATGATGTAAAGAATTGAAAACAATACACATAATAAATGACCCTGTTTTAAAACTAAAGTTTAGCAGTGCCCTTGTCCAAGCAGTTGCTGGCTTGTAACTCCACAGCCTCTCAGTGCATGAGTTCGAGTCAGGGTCGTGGTGGTTTACCAGCTAACCCGCAATGCGCAGTGGTTCTACCCTGGCACAAGTCTAGGATCTAGCTCCACCAATATTTAATCGGATGTCGCACTTTGCTGAAACACTAGATAGTTCACTATGTCTGGATATGATCATATGCAATGTCCGACTGCAAGTCATCAGGCTGTCGTCGAAGACGAGAACGAATCAAAACCGATCAAATTAATCTTCAAGTCCTTTTCACGCACAATAGCTCCAGTGTATTAATATAGTCCTATTGCACTTTGTAACCTAATACACACGACATCTTTCGCGAAATAATCGATTTAATCGTCGAATTGTAGGGACCTAAGCAGACACTAGTAAACAATGGCTTTACCACAAATATGGCGGACCGCATTGCATGCTGGGAAATGTGTGACGTCATACGATAACCATCTATTAACCTACTGAATCAATATGTTTCACTTCAAAACATACATAAGGTTTCATACTGGCAAACATGCTGGCCAGGTTTGGTGAAGATTAGGCTATGAATGTGGCCTCTAGTGTGTTTGCAAGCTTTTTATAAGATTTAACTTAGTGACCTACTTTTTGACCCCACTTGACCCAGATATGAACCCATCCAAGATTTCATGAAGGCAAACATTCTGATCAAGTTTAGTGAAGATTGGGCCATAAATGGGACCTTTATTGTGTTCACAAGCTTTTTCTAAGATTTGACCTAGTGACCTACTTTTTGACCCCACGTGACCCAATAATGAATTCATTTAAGATTTCATGCAGACAAACATTCTGACCAAGTTTGATGAAATTCGGCATATAAATGCGGCCTCTAGTGTGTTCACAAGGTTTTTCTAGGATTTGACCTAGTGACTTACTTTTTGACCCCACGTGACCCAGTTACAAACCCATCCAAGATTTTATGCAGACAAACCTTCTGACCAAATTTGATGAAGATTGGGCTATAAATGTGGTCTCTAGTGTGTTCACAAGCTTTTTATAAGATTAAACCTAGTGACCTACTTTTTGACCCCACGTGACCCAGATATAAACCCATCCAAGATTTCATGAAAGCAAATATTCTGACCAAGATTGGTGAAGATTGGGCTATACATGTAGTCTCTAGTGAGTTCACAAGCTTTTTCCTAAAGTTTGACCAAGTGACCTACTTTTTGACCCCACGTGACCCATTAACAAACTCATCTAAGATTTCATGCAGACAAAACATTCTGACCGAGTTTGATGAAGTTTGGTCTATAAATGTGGCCTCTAGTGTGTTCCCATGCTTCTCTCAGCACATAAATACAACACAGATAATAAAGCCACCCGTACATTATATAATAGCCTATTGTCAATACACCAGTAATTCATAATCATCTTTATGTTGTCTAATTTTTAATCCTTTTTAATCTACCAGACACTAGGCAACCCTCACGCCATTAATATAATACTGTGATATTTTATTTTAAACTCCCATACTTTAATGCTCGCCCTATAACAATAGTTAGGGCGAGGGTAAACAAAACCAAATATTGATTGATTCCCATGCTTTTTCTAAGATTTGACCTAGTGACCTATTTTTTTGACCCCACGTGACCCAGTTACAATATCATCCAAGATTTCATGCAGACAAACAGTATGACTAAGTTTGGTGAAGATTGGCTATAAATGTGGTCTCTAGTATGTTCACAAGTTTTTCCTAAATTTTGACCTAGTGACCTACTTTTTGACCCCAGGTGAACCAATAATAAACTCATCCAAGATTTTTATGCAGACAAACATTCTGACTAAGTTTGATAAAGATTGGATAAAAACTGTGGCCGCTAGTGTGTTCACTAGCTAAAATGTTGATGACGCCCGACGAATACAGACGAAGCTGTATCACAAAAGCTAGGTGAGCTAAAAATGGTGGCCATAAGATCCATGTTGCTGGTTGGTCTGATTGTAATGTGCAAATAATGTGCAAGAAATGTGCTTACATTTAAACATACAAATGAAATATAAATTGTATATCTTGATATTATAAAAACTAGAATCTGGTTTAAGGTTTTAAGTAAGTGCTAACATTTTTTAAATTTTAAAAATGTACAAATTAACAATTTAATATGAAATTGTCTCACAAGAAACAAGTAAGTAATTTGAAAAATGCCAGATATCCCCTTTCATAAGCAACTGCAAAAAAGCATCTAAAGAATTAACTATTTTCTTAGAAGCTCTCTGCAAAAGGGCCAACTAGGGTGCTATATAAAAATTGTATTATTTTCTGTAAATGTGAAGAATGAAGCAAAAGGAAACATTTTAACCCAGTGCATTTGCTTCTTAAGATATTGACAGCACACATCTAACAATAATAATTATTACTGTATTAAGGTGGTTTGTTGGGATCTTGCAAATGGCTTATATAACAATTAAAAAAACAAACAATGGCAACGCTACATCACAGAGTAGTTTTCAAGAAATGCCTATCCACCCAAAACCTTAGTTATTGGAGTTGAGATTTTAGAATCATGTGACATTAGTGATGCATTCATTACTTTCACTTTGTCTTGCGCGTTTCTTGCTCAAATAGTAGTGGAATGTGTGATACCTACCTTTCTCACAGTATATTCCCTGGAACTTGTACGGACAGATACAGCGGAACACCATTCCCCGCAAAACAGTGCATGTCCCACCATTGCGACATGGGTTTTCTGTACAGGGGTTGATTGCACTGCTAGAATTGTTGTCCCCTGAAGAAAGATCACGTGTAAAAAAGAGACATTTGCGTAAAATATATGCTGCCGCCCTCGATACCTGGTTTCAGCGATTGATCCCAAAACCATAACAAAAATCACGTTCATGGTTAAACTTTTTTATACCACTGACCCCAATCCAAAAGAGTTCTTCTAATCATCATTATCAATGTCATGTTTTGGGATTGTTGGCTCATGCGTTATGCAGGTTTTGATTGGAACAAAAAAAAAATGTCACTGTGACCTTGAACTTTTTTTCATTGACCCTTAACAAGACTAATGTTCCTAACAAGTTTAAGGAATGTGGGCTTATGCATTCTTTAGATGTCAATTGGAAACTAAAATCATGATAATAGTCATTGTGACCTTAACCTTAGCAGCACTTATCCCAAAACAAATATTGATATTTTTTTTATCATGATCAGTGGTTCTCCTAAGTTTAAGGATACTTCAGATATTGGTTGGAAAGAAAAGTGGTCTACGAACAAACTGAAAAACTGGGTGAAACATCTGCAAGGTCACAAAGACAAAAATGGTAGTTTTCAATTAAATAAACACATGCCAATAAAAGAAGACTGAAAATAGAACTCAATTAATTTTAGCTTTGCATGTATTGAGATCTACATGTGTTGCAACCTTTCCTGTGGAAAATCTATTCTCAAAAGCTGTGCAGGATCTGTTCAGTAACAATAATTTATTTGGTTGTTTAAGACAAAAATGGGATACCACCTTTAATATTATACTATTGATGAACTACAAATCTTTCTAGTTTTTAACACTCAATTTTAATTATAACCTTTTTAAAACAGTATTAAATCCAATATTAAATACATGTTTAACCTTAAGCATTTCATATAGTCCAGCAGCTAAATATGGTTACCATGCACACTCCCCTAGACTGTTTTTCATGGATACCAAAAAGTTTAATAGGGTGTCTAGCTAGAAACATTATCTCCAATGTACTCAAAAGCAAATGCATTTGGGTTATATGTTAATGGCTTGTATGGCAACCATCATGAAATTTTGATAGGCAGTTTGTTATAACTTATAACTTTTTTGTAACTGGTGATAGAAGTATAAAACTGGTGCTCAATTAAAGGCTATAGAATGGCCATTATGGTCATTTGTCAATTATGCTAATTGACAATTATGAATATTTATAATTTTAATGGGAATCTAAAGAGTTGTGGCTATCACATAACTTAGATTTGACATAATTCAAAATGCAAATTAGCCAACAAGAATATTCATATATCTAAATAAGAATCTAAAAATAGACTTTATTTTTGAAAAGTTGATTAGATTCTTTTTATTTATAAGCAATATTAAAAAAACCTCAACAGTTTCTAAAGTTTTATACATACCACTTCTTGTCTAACACTTGTTGGTTAAGGTTTCATATAATTTGGTTCATTTCATGATTTTTTACGACTTTAAGCTCACCTGAGCACAACATGCTCAAGGTGAGCTTATCAAATACTGATTCGTCTGTCATCCGATGTCCGTTGTCAACACTTGAACAGGCTAGAGGCCACAGTTTTTATCAAATCTTCATCAAACTTGGTCAGAATGTTTGTCTGCAAGAAAACTTGTTTAGTTCATTATTGGGTCACCTTGGGTCAAAAAGTAGGTCACTAGGTCAAATTTTAGGAAAAACTTGTGTACACTATAGAGACCTCATTCATAGCCCAATCTTCACCAAACTTCATCAGAATGTTTGTCTGCATGAAATCTTGGATAAGTTCGTAACTGGGTCAAGTGGGGTCAGAAAGTAAGTCACTAGGTCAAATCTTAGAAAAAGCTTGTGAACACACTACAGGCCACATTTATAGCCCTATCTTCACCAAACTTGGTCGGAATGTTTGTCTGTGTGAAATCTTGGATGAGTTCATTTTTTGGTCATGTGGGTCAAAAGGTAGGTCACTAGGTCAAATCTTAAAAAAAAGCTTGTAAACACACTAGAGGCCACATTTACTGGCCAATCTTCATCAAACCTGGTCATAATGTTTGTCTGCATGAAATCTTGGATGAGTTAGCTATTGGGTCATGTGGGGTCAAAAAAGAAGTCACTAGGTCAAAACTTAGAAAAAAACATTTGAACACACTATAGGCTATATTCATAGCCCTATCTTCACCAAACTTGATCTGATTGTCGGTCTGCATGAAATCTTGGATGAGTATATTATTGGGTTATGTGGGGTAAAAAGGTAGGTAACTAGGTCACATTTTTATGAAAACCTTGTAAAAACACTTGAAGGCCACATTGATGGCCCAATCTTCACCAAACTTAGGCCAGAATGTTTGCCAGTATGAAATCTTACATATGTTTTGAAGTGGGTCATGTGGATTCAGTTACTAAGTACTTTTTCAGAAAATAATATCAACCCAGTGGCCACACTAATGGTCCAGTATTCACTTAAGATTTCAACAGTAAATAATTCTTAATGCCAGATATTAGTCTACTAAAAGCCTGTGTCTTCAGGTAAGCAATTAAGAGCCATCATGGCCCTATTGTTGATTTATTTCCATCCAGATTTTGCTCATTCAATGTTAATGCACAATTTGGCATGATGGTCTACGTTTCATATGATTTTGTTCATTTTATGTTGTTTTTTATGATTTTTAATTTATTTTTTCCAAATTATGCTTATTCAATCTTAATGCATAATTTGGCCAGAAGTCTACTCATAAATTACCATAACATTGAAGAATAATTTTATATTGTTCCTTAAATGGAAGCTATCACTGGACTTAGAATTGAAATAATTAATTAAGCAAGTAAACCAACAAAACTATTCATATATCTTAATGAGAATCTAAAAATAGACTTAAATTTCAAAATGTTTATTAGAATTTATTTGATTTAAAAGCCAAATTTAAACCAACTGAACAATTTTTAAAGTTAAATAGACACCTCTCTTAGCCTGACACATTTATATTAACTGAGGTATTTTTACGGTATTTTACAACTTTTAAAAAACATCCTATGAAATTTTCATCATGTTTCACGTGAAGTTGATAAGAAGCCTGCTTGTAAACAGGGGAATTTTACTGTATTGCTTATAACTAACTGGTAGAATCAGTTTTAGTCCATCATTATATTGAAGACTATCTCTAAGCCACTATTTGAAATAAATAGTATGCAAGTTAGCCCTAAAAAATATCCATGAATCTGAATTAAGAGGTAAAAAAATGATATATTTTTTTAATTGCTATATTTTTATTCTAAGTCATATTCTTATGATAAAATAGGTCTATTATTGACTAGTACGAATTATATCTCATGGTTATTAATTCATAATATTGTTTTACTTCTTATGATAACTAATTCATTGTATTTTTAACCGTTTAAGTTATAGAGGGTTTTAAAATGTCTTCTTGGAAATAGAAAACAATCATTTCTCCCATTACAAAAAGCTTGAATGTCTTTTCAGATATAAAATAATTGTTTTTTTTTAATAATATTTTCAGGGGTGATTATTACATTATAATCAAATTATATTAAAGAAAAATGAGGAATAAAAAAAGATTAAGATGAAGGTGATATGATAAAACACTTTTCTTCTGGTATCTAATATTTTTCATCTTTCTTATCAGCTAATGGTACTATTAACTTACCATAATTATATATGAGCCCAGCCAGAGAACACATCTGTTTTTCTTTATTTAGCCTTTTATTTGGATTTAAGAAAATGTAATCCAGATACAAGTGGAAGTTAAAAGGTACATATGACAGGTCTTCCTGATGTCAGTTCTGAAAATTTTTACTGTATATGTTTCAACTGTTTAGTATTCTATGCTGAAAAGTAAACAAATAAAATAATGTCTAAAAAGAGAATAATTCAATATCAAATATCAATATAAAGTGAACTTAAAAATGATAGAAATTTATAAAACTTAATAAAAAGTTTAGCAGTTCCCCCAATCTTAAACTTAAAGATAAAGTCAAGAAAATTATGTACTTCATTCGTTAAGAAAATTGGAGAAAAAATTAATTAATTTACTAAAAACAATTTACACATTTAACCCTATTTCATTTCAATAAAATTATATTACTTAGCTTATAAGGATATGAAGGTGTAGCATAAAAACACTTATAGATTAATAACTAGAAACTTTTATCTACATGCAGAAAGATTTTAAGTTAAATGCTTGAGATCTTATGTAAAAGTATGAAAAGGGAGGGAAAAAAATACAAATTTAATAATGACCGAAAATTTAATTAGAATATCTATTTTAGTGTTAAAGTGCACAGTGTAAGGTCATAATTAAGGGTTTTGAATATTCCTGAAAACTAATATGAATATGTTCAAATCTTAGCTCAATGATGGCCTTCAGTACCAGTCTAAAACTGTTTTTTTCCATATTATGAATAATTATAAACTGGCTTTTAACATATTTATGTGTTTTAATTTAATGATAAAAACTCAGACAAAATTAATTTAAAAATTCATACAAAATTTAAAAATGGTCTAGTTCATGTAAATCATACACAAACATGTATCAGACTAAGAGGGGTGCCTACTAAACTTTTAAAACAGTACAGTTTATTCAAACATGACTTTTAAATTAAATGAATTATAATTAACTTGTAAAAAATTGACATCTATCTTTAGATTCCTATTAATATGTATGAATATTAATACTGGCTACTTTGCCTAATTAATAATTTTAAATCTAAGTTAAGTGATAGCCTCCACTAACAATAAAGAAATATTCTTCAATGTTATAGTAAGTTAGACGGAGACTTCTAGACTAATTACGCATTTAGCCTGAATGAGCAAAATTTCATCTAAAAAAAAAAAAAAAAAAAAAAAGAAATCATAAAAAAAATCACAAAATGAACCAAATCATATGAAACTTAGACCAACATGTGTTACACTAGTAAAGATATGTATATAACTTTAGAAACTGTTGAGTTTATTTGAAAATTGCTCTTAAATAAAAAGGATCTAAGCAACTTTTCAAAAATAAAGTCTATTTTTAGATTCTCATTAACATATATGAATATTTATGTTGGCTACTTTGCATAATTAATTATTTCAAATCTTAGTTTAGTGATAGCTACCACTTTAGGAATGAAACAAAAATTAGTCTTAAAGTTATGGTTAGTTATAAGCAGACTTCTGGCCAAATTATGCATAAAATTGAATGAGCAAAAATTGGATGAAAATAAAAAAATCATAAAAAATCATAAAATGAACCAAATCATATAAAACTTAGACCAACATTGTATTACACGAGTAAACATATGTATATAACTTTAGAAACTGTTGAGTTTAAGTATTACTTTTAAATTAAAATAATCCAGAGACGTATAACAACATCTCTGAATAATCTAATAAACTTTTCAAAAATAAAGTCTATTTTTTTTATTCTCATTAAAAGTTTATAAATATTAAGTGCTAATTTGCAAAATTGACATATGACCATAATGGCCATTCACTTACCTTTAACATAGTACCGGTTTTATACTTCTATCGCCATTTTTGAAAAGTTTAATCATTTTTCTAAACATACCCTACTATCATAATTTCATGATGGTTGCCACACAACCCATTAGTTTTTATAAAGCTAGACACCCTAACAAACATTTTGGTACCCATGAAAAAGTCTAGGACGCGTGTGCAGTAATCATACCTAGTTGCCAGACTAATTATTTTAAAATGACTATTATTTAATATTACCCATGATTACTAGATTATATGTAGACATGCTGTTCTACAAAATATTGTGCTGTCATTTAGGTGGGAAAAATGAAAAGCCTCACAATGCTTTCTGTCAGGATGCATTCCAACAAACTCAAGCTATTAGCATGGTGTGTCCTTAAAGGTGTTGTCTGACAGTCATATTTTCCTCTCATGCAACCAAATAAATTACTGTTACCTCAAAAGATCCCATGAAATACTTTTTATTTTATATACATTAAGCATCACAGAAGAAAATGGCCTTTTTTGATAAAACTTAAAAATAAAACAAATATTTTGTGCAATTTTAACAAACATAACCAGGAAGGCCAATAACACAATGCATCTACTAGACCTTAAGTAACACAGGCTTACCGCTGTCTTGTCGTATTGGCACGGTACACAGGTCTCTATCACTCATTTGTATCTGTTTACAGATACATATGCCCCAGTCACCTGCTAATCCTTTTTTTTTGTATTCCAGAGGAATGCAGGACTTCAATGCAGAACACTCAGATTGTTCACAGTCAAATATTTCTGAAATGAGAATTATAATTGAAAATAAACAGTCAAAAGATATTAAATAAATGAAACATAGAGCCAGAACTCATTTAACATCAAGCCAAGAACAAACATATCTTCGCTTTGAATCAAAACACACTATAATGTTAAATCATACTGTATACTAGCATGGACAAAAACATTTAAAAAATACAACAACAAAGAGGCAAAAAGCCAATATGTACAACTTGGCTTGGTATTTTCCAAACCTGTACATTAAATCAGACTTGATTGTACTAAGAACAATTAAATATCTTGAGACGGTGATGTTTTAGGAAGATATAAGTGCTGTGATTGTGACAGTCAAAAACCCCTAACATGACACCAGCATGTGGTGGAATGCTTGGGGGTCTTTGTCTCATGTACACAGAGTTAGTGTTTTGGACTTGGACAACAGGTTTTCAACGATTTACCAATTTAACACAAATTATTAAGCCGAAACTGTTTTTTCTATTGTTAGAAACAGTGACCTTGAGCCGACTTGCCCCAAATCCAACCCCAAACTAGGTCTTCATGCAAGCTTGCTATATCCAAGTTTCAGGAAGATTTGTTTATCCAAACTGAAGTTATTGACCGAACACCCCGTTTTATGCAGCCCCCCCGCCCACCATACCCCAATCTTATAACCAGACTTTCATTGAAAACCTGGTTAATAAGATAAAAAAAAAAGTAATTTTACTCAAAGAGTACTAAAATTGGTACATGAGTTTCTTGTCAATTTTCCGATTGAGTACTTGGTCATTTTCTTTATAAAAATGTAGTTTTCAACTAATTTTTTTGAAGAAACTAAAAAAGTATTTGACTTAGCTAACTTCTAAGCTTTTATAAATAAGGGGGCCAAGATGGTCCTTAATCGCTCACCTGATGACACAGGCTTTTAGTAGGCTCAAATCTGGCATCAAGTAATTAAGAGTTATTTACTGGTGAAGATTGGACCATCTGTGGCCACTGGGTTGATAAAATTTTCTAGAATTTTACCAAGTAACCCACTGAATCTACATGACAAACTTCAAGACATATGTGAGATTTCATACTGGCAAACATTCCGGCAAAATTTGGTGAAGATTGAGCCATCAATGTGGCCTATAAGTGTTTTCACAAGGTTTTTCTAAAATGTGACCTAGTGATCTACTTTTTGACTCCACATGACCCCATAAAATAGTCGTCCAAAATTTCTGATCAAGTTTGGTGAAGATTGGGCTATGAATGTGGCCTCTAGTGTGTTCACATGCTTTTATTAAGTTTTGACCTAGTGACCCTTATTTGACCCCTTTGTGATCTAATAAGGAACTTGTCCAAGATTTCATGCAGGCAAACATTCTGATCAAGATTGGTGAAGATTGGGCCATAAATGAGGCCTCTAGTGTGTTCACAATCTTTATCTAAGATATGACCTAGTGTCCTACTTTTTGAACCCATGTGACCCAGTTACGAACTCATCCATGATTTCATGCAGACAAACATTCTGACTAAGTTTGGTGAAGATTGGGCTATAAATTTGGTCTCTAGTGTGTTCACAAGTTTTTCCTAAAATTTGACCTAGTGACGGACTTCTCGACCCCAGGTGACCTGATAACGAACTCATCCAAGATTTCATGCAGACAGACATTTTGACCAAGTTTGATGAGCATTAGCCTATCAATGTGACCTCTAGTGTGTGCACAAGCTTTTTTTAAGATTTGACCTAGTGACTTATTTTTTGACCCCCACTAACCCAGTTACAAACTCATCCAAGATTTCATGAAGACTAACATTCTGACCAAGTTTTATGAAGATTGGGCTATAACTGTGGTCTCTAGTGTGTTCACGAGTTTTTCCTAAAATTTTACCAAATTTTACTTTTTGACCCCAGGTTACCCAATAACGTACTCATCCAAGATTTCATGTAGACAAACATTCTGACAACGTTTGATGAAGATTGGATAAAAAATGTGGCCTGTCGTGTGTTCACAAGCTAAATGTTGACGACGGACACCAAACGCCAGGCGACGCAGTATCACAAAAGCTCCCTTTGAGCACGTTGTGCTCAGGTGAGCTAAAAAGTGGCAAGAACTCTACAATGAGTATACATCAGAAATATCAGATCTCTACTTTTGCTGGCAGCCTTCATTCAAAAAAGGGCAATCTAAAGAACATTTGTTAGTAAGATCAAACAAAGGCAATGCAGATGATAAGTGAAATAATAAAACTTAGATAGTTACAATAAAGACATGTTTTAAGTCTTTTAACAGTAAACATTATCACCATTGATAAATCATCATCATTAATTATCTAATATGCAGTTGTTCAGGAAGGCCCAACTTATTCATCATCCCTCTGACAATGGCCACTCTGATTCATCATCCGTCCAACAATGGCCACTCTTGATTCATCATCCTTCCAACAATGGCCACCTTAATTTATCAGCTTTCCAACAATGGCCACTGTAATTCATCATCCCTTTGACAATGGCCATTCTTTATTCATCATCCCTTGACCATGGCCACTTTTGATTCATCATCCTTCCAACAATGACCACCTTAATTTATCACCTTTCCAACAATGGCCACTGTAATTCATCATCCCTTTGACAATGGCCACTCTTTATTCATCATCCCTCGACATTGGCCACTTTTGATTCATCATCCCTCCAACAATGGCCACTGTAATTCATCATCCCTTTGACAATGGCCACTCTTTATTCATCATTCCTCGACAATGGCCACTTTTGATTCATCATCCCTCCAACAATGGCCACCTTAATGTATCATCCCTCCAACAATGGCCACTGTAATTCATCATCCATCTGACAATGGCCACTCTTAATTCATCATTCCTCCAACAATGGCCACTCTAATTCATCATCCATCCAACAATAGCCATCTGATTCATCATCATTTCAGCAATGGCCACCTTAATTTATCAGCTTTCCAACAATTGCCGCTGTAATTCATCATTCCTCCAACAATGGCCACTGCAATTCATCATCCCTCCAACAATGGCCACTGTAATTCATCATCCCTCTGACAATGGCCACTGCAATTCATCATCCCTCCAACAATGGCCACTGTAATTCATCATCCTTCCAACAATGGCCACTTAAATTCATCATCCTTCCAACAATGGTCACTGTAATTTATAATCCCTCCAACAATGGCCACACTTGATTCATCATCCCCCAAGCAATGGCCATCAGATTCATCATCCCTCCAACAATGACCACTTGATTCATCATTCCTCCAACAATGGCCACTCTAAGTCATCGCTCCTCCAACAATGGCAATCTGATTCAACATCCCTCTTACAAAGGCCACTCTTGATTCATCAACCCTCCAACATTGGCCACCTTAATTTATCACCTTTGGCCACTGTAATTCATCATCCCTCCAACAATGACCACTGCAATTCATCATCCCTCTGACAACGGCCACTGTAATTTATCATCACTTCAACAATGGCCACTGCAATTCATCATCTCTCCAACAATAACCACTGTAATTCATCATCCCTCTGACAATGGCCACTGTAATTCATCATCCATCCAACAATGGCCACCATAATGTATCATCCCTCTGACATTGGCCACTCTTGATTCATCATCCCTCCAACAATGGCCAATTTTAATTCATCATCCCTCTAACAATGGCCGCTGTAATTCATCATCCCTCTTACAATGGCCACTCTTGAGTCATCATCCATCCAACAATGGCCACTGTAATTCATCATCCCTCTAACAATGGCCGCTGTTATTCATCATCCCTCTAACAATGGCCGCTGTAATTCATCATCCCTCTAACAATGGCCGCTGTTATTCATCATCCCTCTAACAATGGCCGCTGTAATTCATCATCCCGCTAACAATGGCCACTGTAATTCATGATCCCTCCAACAATGGCCACTGTAATTCATCATCCCTCTAACAATGGCCGCTGTTATTCATTATCCCTCTAACAATGGCCGCTGTAATTCATCATCCCTCTAACAATGGCCACTGTAATTCATCATTCCTCCAATAATGGACACTCTTGATTCATCATCCATCCAACAATGGCCACTGTAAATCATCATCTCTCCAACAATGGCCGCTGTAATTCATCATCCCTCTAACAATGGCCACTGTAATTCATCATTCCTCCAACAATGGCCACTGTAAATCATCATCTCTCCAACAATGGCCGCTGTAATTCATCATCCATCCAACAATGGCCACTGTAATTCATCATCCTTCTGACAATGCCCACTCTTGAGTCATCATCCCTCTGACAATGGCCACTGTAAATCATCATCCCTCCAACAATGGCCAATTTTAATTCATCATCCCTCTAACAATGGCCGCTGTAATTCATTATCCCTCTAACAATGGCCACTGTAATTAATTATCCCTCTAACAATGGCCACTGTAATTCATCATCCCTCCAACAATGGCCACTGTAATTCATCATCCTTCCAACAATGGCCGCTGTAATTCATTATCCCTCTAACAATGGCCAATTTTAATTCATCATCCCTCTAACAATGGCCGCTGTAATTCATTATCCCTCTAACAATGGCCACTGTAATTAATTATCCCTCTAACAATGGCCACTGTAATTCATCATCCCTCCAACAATGGCCACTGTAATTCATCATCCTTCCAACAATGGCCGCTGTAATTCATTATCCCTCTAACAATGGCCACTTATTCATCATCCCTCCAACAATGGCCGCTGTAATTCATTATCCCTCTAACAATGGCCACTGTAATTCATCATTCCTCCAACAATGGCCACTGTAAATCATCATCTCTCCAACAATGGCCGCTGTAATTCATCATCCCTCTAACAATGGCCACTGTAATTCATCATTCCTCCAACAATGGCCACTGTCAATCATCATCCCTCTGACAATGGCCACTGTAATTCATCATCCCTCCTACAGTGGTCACTGTAAGTCATCATTCCTCCAACAATGGCCACTGTAATTCATGATCCCTCCAACAATGGCCACTGTTATTCATCATCCCTCTAACAATGGCCACTGTAATTCATCATTCCTCCTACAGTGGTCACTGTAAGTCATCATTCCTCCAACAATGGCCACTGTAATTCATGATCCCTCCAACAATGGCCACTGTTATTCATCATCCCTCTGACAATGGCCACTGCGATTCATCATCCTTACAAAAATGGCCACTGTAGTTCACCATCCCTCCGACAATGGCCACTGTAATTCATCATCCCTCTGACAATGGCCACTGTAATTCATCATCCCTCCTACAGTGGTCACTGTAAGTCATCATTCCTCCAACAATGGCCACTGTAATTCATGATCCCTCCAACAATGGCCACTGTTATTCATCATCCCTCTAACAATGGCCACTGTAATTCATCATTCCTCCTACAGTGGTCACTGTAAGTCATCATTCCTCCAACAATGGCCACTGTAATTCATGATCCCTCCAACAATGGCCACTGTTATTCATCATCCCTCTGACAATGGCCACTGCGATTCATAATCCTTCAACAATGGCCACTGTAATTCACCATCACTTTGACAATGGCCACTGTAATTCACCATCCCTCCGACAATTGCCACTGTAATTCACCATCCCTTCAACAATGGCCACTGTAACTCAATATCCCGCTGACAATGGCCACTCTTGATTCATCATCCCTCCAAAAATGGCCACTGTAATTCATCATCCCTCCAACAATGGCCACTGTAATTCATCATCCCTCTGACAATGGCCACTCTTGATTCACCATCCCTCCAACAATGGCCACTGTTATTCATCATCCCTCCAACAATGGCCACTGTAATTCATCATCCCTCTGACAATGGCCACTCTTGATTCATTATCCCTTAAACAATGGCCACTGTAATTCATCATCCCTCCAACATTGGCCACTGTAATTCACCATCCCTCTGACAATGGCCACTCTTGATTCATCATCCCTCAAACAATGGCCACTGTAATTCATCATCCCTCCAACAATGGCCACTGTAATTCATCATCCCTCTGACAATGGCCACTCTTGATTCATCATCCCTCCAACAATGGCCACTGTTATTCATCATCCCTCCAACAATGGCCACTGTAATTCATCATCCCTCTGACAATGGCCACTCTTGATTCATCATCCCTCCAACAATGGCCACTGTTATTCATCATCCCTCCAACAATGGCCACTGTAATTCATAATCCCTCTGACAATGGCCACTCTTAATTCATCATCCCTCAAACAATGGCCATTGTAATTCATGATCCTTCTGACAATGCCCACTCTTGATTCATCATCCCTCCAACAATGGCCACAGTTATTCATCATCCCTCCAACAATGGCCACTGTAATTCATCATCCGTCTGACAATGGCCACTCTTGATTCATCATCCCTCCAACAATGGCCACTGTAATTCATCATCCTTCCAACAATGACCACTGTAATTCATCATCACTCCAACAATGGCCATTGTAATTCATCATCCCTCTGACAATGGCCACTCTAAATTCATCATCCCTCAAACAATGGCCATTGTAATTCATGATCCTTCTGACAATGCCCACTCTTGATTCATCATCCCTCAAACAATGGCCACTGTAATTCATCATCCCTCCAACATTGGCCACTGTAATTCACCATCCCTCTGACAATGGCCACTCTTGATTCATCATCCCTCCATCAATGGCCACTGTAATTCATCATCCTTCCAACAATGACCACTGTAATTCATCATCCCTCCAACAATGGCCACTGTAATTCACTATCCATTCAACAATGGCCACTTTTGATTCATTATCCCTCCAAAAATGGCCACCTTTATGTATCATCCCTCCAACAATGGCAACCTTTAAGTATCATTCCTCCAACGATGGCCACCTTAATGTATCATCCCTCCAATGATGGCCACCTTAATGTAATGATTTATCAAGTCTTGAAACAGTAATTATTATCCACATTGATAAATCATCACTAGTCACTCTGATTCACCATCACTTTCAACAACTTAATTTATTATCCCTCCAACAATGGCCACTCTTGTTTCATCATCCCTTCAACAATGGCTACCGTAATTTATCACCTTTCCAACAATGGCCCCTGTAATTCATCATCCCTCTGACTGTGGCCACTCTAATTCATCATTCTTCCAACAATGACTATCTTATTCATCATCCCTCCGACATTGGCCACTCTCATTTATCATCCCCCTGACAACTGCCACTCTGATTTATCATCCCTATGACAATGGCCACTCTGATTCATTATCCCTCCAACAATGGCCATTCTGATTCATTATCCCTCTGACAACGAATACTCTAACTCATCATCCCTCAAACAGTGGCCACTCTGATTCATTATCCTTCCAACAATAGCCACTCTGATTCATCATCCCTCCAACAGTGGCCACTCTGATTTATCATCCCTATGACAATGGCCTCTCTGATTCATTATCCTTCCAACAATGGCCATACTCTAACTCATCATCCCTCCAACAGTGGCTACTCTGATTTATCATCCCTATGACAATGGCCACTCTGATTTATTATCCTTCCAACAATGGCCATACTCTAACTCATCATCCTTCCAACAATGGCCACTCTGATTCATCATGCCTCCAACAGTGGCCACTCTGATTTATCATCCCTATGACAATGGCCACTCTGATTTATTATCCTTCCAACAATGGCCACTCTGATTCATCATGCCTCCAACATTGGCCACTCTGATTCATCATCCCTCTGACAATGAATACTCTAACTCATCATCCCTCCAACAGTGGCCACTCTAATTCATCATTCTTCCAACAATGGCTATCTTATTCATCATCCCTCCGACATTGGCCACTCTCATTTATCATCCCCCTGACAACTGCCACTCTAATTTATCATCCCTCTAACAATGGCCACTCTGATTCTTCATCTCTCAGACAATGACTATCTGATTTATCATCCCTATGACAATGGCCACTCTGATTCATTATCCCTCCAACAATGGCCATTCTGATTCATTATCCCTCTGACAACGAATACTCTAACTCATCATCCCTCAAACAGTGGCCACTCTGATTCATTATCCATCCAACAATAGCCACTCTGATTCATCATCCCTCCAACAGTGGCCACTCTGATTTATCATCCCTATGACAATGGCCTCTCTGATTCATTATCCTTCCAACAATGGCCATACTCTAACTCATCATCCCTCCAACAGTGGCTACTCTGATTTATCATCCCTATGACAATGGCCACTCTGATTTATTATCCTTCCAACAATGGCCATACTCTAACTCATCATCTTTCCAACAATGGCCACTCTGATTCATCATGCCTCCAACAGTGGCCACTCTGATTTATCATCCCTATGACAATGGCCACTCTGATTTATTATCCTTCCAACAATGGCCACTCTGATTCATCATGCCTCCAACATTGGCCACTCTGATTCATCATCCCTCTGACAATGAATACTCTAACTCATCATCCCTCCAACAGTGGCCACTCTGATTCATCATCCCTCTGACAATGAATACTCTAACTCATCATCCCTCCAACAGTGGCCACTCTGATTTATCATCCCTCCAACAATGACCATCTGATTCATCATCCCTCTGACAATGGATACTCTAATTTATCATCCATCCAACAATGGCCACACTGATTCATCATCTCTTCCACAATGGTCATCCGATTCATCATCCCTTTAATAGTGGATGCTGATTCATCATCTGTCTGATTATGGATACCTAATTTATCATCCCTCCAACAATCGCGACTCTAATTCATCACCCCTCTAACAATGGCCACTTTGATACTGCATCCCTCTCTCAA
This sequence comes from Sinonovacula constricta, assembly GCA_007844125.1. NCBI lineage: Eukaryota > Metazoa > Mollusca > Bivalvia > Cardiida > Solecurtidae > Sinonovacula > Sinonovacula constricta. The sequence goes on along the minus strand of CM017555.1, from coordinate 17,400,115 downwards.
TGACCACTCCAATTCATCATCACTCTAACTATGGCCACTCTGATTCATCATCCCTCTAACAATGGCCACTCTGATTCATCATCACTCTAACAATGACCACTCCAATTCATCATCACTCTAACAATGGCGACTCTGATTTATCATCCCTATGACAATGGCCACTCTGATTCATTATCCCTCCAACAATGGCCATTCTGATTCATTATCCTTCCAATAATGGTCACTCTGATTCATTATCCCTCTGACAATGAATACTCTAACTCATCATCCCTCAAACAGTGGCCACTCTGATTCATTATCCTTCCAACAACAGCCACTCTGATTCATCATCCCTCCAACAATGGCCACTCTGATTCAACATCCCTCCAACAATGGCCGCTCTGATTCATCATCCCTCTGACAATGAATACTCTAACTCATCATTCCTCCAACAGTGGCCACTCTGATTTATCATCCCTATGACAATGGCCACTCTGATTCATTATCCTTCCAACAATGGCCATACTCTAACTCATCATCCCTCGAACAGTGGCCACTCTGATTTATCATCCCTATGACAATGGCCACTCTGATTCATCATCCCTCCAACAGTGGCCTCTCTGATTCATCATCCCTCTGACAATGAATACTCTAACTCAGATTCATCATCCCTCTGACAATGAATACTCTAACTCATCATCCCTCCAACAGTGGCCAATCTGATTTATCATCCATCCAACAATGGCCACTCTGATTCATTATCCCTCCAACAATGGCCACTCTGAATCATTATCCTTCCAATAATGGTCACTCTGATTCATCATCCCTCTGACAATGAATACTCTAACTCATCATCCCTCCAACAGTGGCCACTCTGATTTATCATCCCTCCAACAATGACCATCTGATTCATCATTCCTCTGACAATGGATACTCTAATTTATCATCCATCCAACAATGGCCACACTGATTCATCATCTCTTCCACAATGGTCATCTGATTCATCATCCCTTTGATAGTGGATGCTGATTCATCATCTGTCTGATTATGGATACCTAATTTATCATCCCTCCAACAATCACCACTCTAATTCATCACCCCTCTAACAATGGCCACTCTGATACTGCATCCCTCTCTCAATGACCACTCCAATTCATCATCCCTCTAACAATGGCCACTCTGATTTATCATCCCTCTAACAATGGCCACTCTGATTCATCATCACTCTAACAATGACCACTCCAATTCATCATCACTCTAACAATTGCCACTCTGATTCATCATCCCTCTAACAATGGCCACACTGACTTATCATCACTCTAACAATGGCCACTCTAATTCATAATCACTCTAACAACGGCCACTCTCATTTATCCCCCTGACACCTGCCACTCTGATTTATCATCACTCTAGCAATGGCCACTCTGATTTATCATCCTTCTTCAAACAGTTTTTATATAAAATTATTTTAAGGTAAGAGGGGCCTAAAAGAAGCTATTAAGAATCCTAAACTAAGCATGTCCATAGTGATAAATATCATATATCAGATATAAAAATGAAATATAAAAGAATTTCACCGTCATGTTTTGGAAAAATCACATTTGAATAGGGTGACCCCCTCGCCTTGTCCCAGAACCATTTTTCACAAGTGGTTATTGCTAAAAAGTCTAATTTGGGGGTTCAAAACTATAATATATTTTAGCATCAGTGGTGTAACTTTATAAGCATAACCCTAAACATTAAAAAGAACTCATTTATATTGTTCAAGTACAAACATTTGATGATTTTACACTGAAAAAGGCATCTATACCCCCTCGGAAAATTTCCTTGACACAGAAACATACACAAACTTTCAGAGTTTCTAAATATTTTAATTATACCAGTATATTTATAAAATGCATATCAAAGTTTGCTATATACATAAACCAATCACATAACAAATAATTACAGACTTTCACCGTTTAGTTTTTGAAATATTAGCTTTAAAATTGTCATATTCCAGGTTTTTCTTAACAAAACAACAACAACAAACCTTTAAAAAAAGATTTTCTGTCACAATTGTGCACAATACCTTAATGTTTCACAAAGATCCTTTACAGATCTGATTAAAACTGAATTCTGAATGTGTATCTGTTTACATTAGAACTTAAATTGTTGATTTTAATGTTTTCCGTTTCACATATCGACCTCTGCTATCACTCGGAACTCCTCGGGTAATTCCGTCCTCTACATAATCCGAATATATCCGAAGCTTGCCGGAGATCGCCGAGTAGGTACGATTGCTCTGCTGTCTCTGTCCGCCATTTTGGTATTTTCCGAAAATATAAAGTCACGCTTTGGGATCCCAATTTTTTGGTAAATATTTTTTTATTTAAATTATTACTTGTTTGAAAAAAATATTATCAATATTTGCAAGACACAGAAAAAATAATGATTAAAAATGTTTGCTACGATCAAATCCGATTAGTTCCGGAGAACGTGTCGGATACTGCCGAGGGCATTTACGAACTCGATGTCGCCAAACATCGCCGTTTCAGACAGCATTGGCTATTTAGGCCCCTCTTACCTTAAATGTTTGGGCTCACACCACCTTCACAATACAGCAACTTCATTAATGGATAGGCTATTTATATTCCTTAACCATACATGTTTTTCATCTCAAATACACTAAACCAATAATGTTAATACAGCTGCACTTCTGTTATTCAAATACTTTAACCGTGAGACATAAGGAAAGGTAATTGGTGGAAAAGAAATTAATAATAGAATAAATGCCAATCAAATAGACATGAACATGATATCATTGTCAACAAACTGCAACAAAATTACAAAATGGTTACAAGCACATAGTATTAAATTACATAGCATTAAATTGTACCTTATCTGGGTATTCCCCAATTGCTGGGTCCCTCTCCAGATTACTCAGCTAAGACCACACCAGCTATGCTTGCCATTTCTCAATTGAGATCACAGTAATATCGTTCAGCATTGATACCTATCAACACTGATAGTTTGCAATACCGCTGTGAGACAGGGTGCATACAAGTCAATGTTTAACGGGAGTGGCACTCTGCTTAATTGATTATGCATCATAACTGATTGTCAAACAAATAAACACATCATATCTAATGAACAACTTCAACCAACCAATTCATGATGCCAAACATCAATGTTACTGGAGTTACTGCCCTTCACAGTTTGACCGGTATCAATATACAATGGTCGATCGGTGACGCTATCGGGTTTTGGATAGGATATGTGAAGATAGTATTCAAACTGTACGTTGGGGGGACCAAAATTGACTTCAAATAATGCAGAAACTTTGAATATTGTAAATAAATAATTGGAGGGTTTTAACATTAAATTATAAAGGGAAAAAATCGTAACGACCATTGACTTCGAATAATGCCTCGGCTTTGGACAACCCGAGTTTAAATAACCGAAGTTCAACTGTATAGAAATTATAGTGTCAGCTGTTGACATCACATTTAATTGACTAATTGTTTCATTTTGATAGGGCTTTGCTTGCTTTAATATTATTTTATACGTCATGTAGTTTTGATATATGTGTTAAACAAAAGCTCATCTTATAAATAGCCTTGATATATAAATGTACAATTAAATTAATGTATGTCATAAAATAACACATCAATCTAGTATGTGTTATGTTGAAGTCAATGAATAACTGGACTTTTCCAAAATAATGATGATCCACAAAAGGACAATATCCATTACAAAACTCACAATTAAGATATTAATCTTAATTATCCAACATCAGCAACACCATCTATGTTCTAAAGTGTTGAAACTATTTGTCGAAAGGGTGGCCATACAGTACTTCTTCTTAATGAACCCTGTGATAAGTAACTTTTGGAAATATATATTTTTTATCCAGTTAAGCAAACCCAAAACATTAAAAAAAAGAATTCATATACAATGCTATGTATCTGTTTAACAAAATCATTTTCCTAATCCCAAGTAAGGTAAGTTTTGTTTCTGTTTAAACCAATATGTTTACAGGTGATTAATTAATCAACATGTAATTTCAATATATATTGATAAGTCTCGACTGCACACTTCCATGGAGGTTCCAACAATCAGTTAGTACCTTGTTAATATTATGTCAAGATACTTGACAAAAGACTAACAAAAAAACATCTACTGGGAGGTCTGTGGTTCAAACCTGGATGCTCCAATCCCGAGTTCAATGAAACTAGACACAGATGCTTAGACAGCTTTTACTGTCCCTTAACCAAAATTAAGATTTACAAATGATACTGCTAACAAACATATTCTATGCATATCTACATTTTCAACAACTTTTTGAGAAGATTATATTTAAATCAACTATTTGAGTATGTTACAGCTTTGTGGTTTTAAACAATCTATGTAAAGACTAAGGGAAACAGACAATATTTATCGTAAGTAATGCAATCAATGAAAAATGTGTAATTAACACATGAAAAATAAAAAATGTATGATTTTAATAAAATGAATAAAGATGACCATTAAAAAAAAACAGAAAATGAGGATTACAAATGAAACTGTACGGTTTAGAAAAGACGAACTCCTGTTAGAGTTATCAAGAATGCTTTAACTTTTGAATAAGAACACAAATTAAAAACAAAATGCAATATCTGCTAGATATTTCAAATAAGGCAAAACCTATATAAAGCTCTTCAATTTTACTTACAATGTCAAGTACATCTTCGTCCATCATCATGTAATTTGTAAACCTGGTGTTGCAAGCGGATTGCTTGATGGATTTATTTTTGGCAAATTCAATACTTAATATTCCACAAATATAAAAAGAATGCTTCAACTCTCAGTATTTAATGTCTTTTCTATCATATTAGTCGATTTCTCCATCCATTTTGCATTTAAATTGGCTTGTCAAGGTGAAAGTAGACTTTACTAAAACTTTAACATGTGGAAAAGACATTTATGGAAATCCACAGAGACAAAACAGTGCCATTATGCATAATTGTTCAAGAGTTAGTGTTTTTAATGTTCACCCCAGTAATCCTAACATTATGATGTTAAATCCAGATTCTGAGATACATTTTGGAACAAATATTTCAATAGAACATTTTGTCAACCTGTTAAAAGCGTCATTTCTATCCAACTCAGAGTTTTTAACATCAGCTGACAATTGTTTATTCTACTGCAAGCAAATCAGATCAACTTCCTTTATCAGAAGCATTTTCTATGAAGGGATTTAAAAAAAATACTCACCTCTGTAACAAGTACCGCCCATACGATCAGAAAAACATTCACAGATCCTTTTCCGAGGGCCTTCCACCTCTATCTCTACACAGTCTCCATATCCACAAGAACGTGCTTCACATGGGTCATCTAGAGTAAGACAAAAAAGGGGTCAATATAAAATGGTGATAGTGACATTATTCATTTATTTAACATAAAGATACAATTTATTTTTATATAAAGGCTATGTTGCCCATGTCTTGAATGAAACTATTGCAACTTGTTTCAACCAGTTTAAGTGTCCAGACAATAGTAAAACTCATGTGTAATGTATGACCTCAAGATATCCACAGGGGCCAGACATCTTAACAGAGAGGTATACTCATACAAAAGTCAGTTGTTTTGCCAACTTACCATTGCAAGGCAGTAATATTTATTTATATTATTCCTCTACTCAGAAATTTTGACATATTTACATTTAACTTATATATTTGTTTCTTTGTCTGGTGCTTGATTAAACTTTATATGTTGTAATTCTCATTGGACCTTGTCATATTTTCATATTTAACACATAAGCTTCTTATAGTTTGGCAATTAAATATGATAACTGCACCTTGCCTCCTTTTGAATTTTTTCAAGGGTATCAAAAGGTTTGTGCGTAAGGGTGTGCAGAATCACTGATATAATTAAACTTATTCGAGCTTTCCAAAACAGTTTCCATGGCAACAGTCATGTAATTTTGATGAGATGATAACTTTTTTTTCTCTCTAAAAATGGTGACAGAAGTTTAAAATTCACTCAATTTAAGATTACAGATTGGCTATGAAAATAAGGACACATAAAATGTCTTATTATTAATGAAATCTGCAAATAGACATTAAAGTTGAAAAGTTTATTAGTTATGTTTATTTAAAATTCTTATCTGAAAAAGATATCCGTGGAATTGATTGATACTTCTTAATATCTTACAGGGAGACAGAAAAATATACAGTATGTAGCAAATCAAAGGGCTATAACCTAGTAAACACAACCTGTCACTTGTTGATTTGCTTATATTGTGCAGATCCACACTAAAAGGTGCTTCATATGTTGTCAGTAATGTTGACTTGTGACTAAGTTACTCTATATTACAGCAAAGAAACACAGAGCTTTTTGGTCAGATGACCGGATATTCCCTGACTGATGGGCATCAAGAACCACCTCTAGACAATACACATATATAACCAATTGTTATAGTGACAAAAACACTGACATGAGACATTACACACAATGAGAAAAAACAGCAGTTATCATTAAATAAAATTTAGAAACTCTATAGATTTTCTCACCAAATTCTGTCAATTGTTAAGGCAGTTAAATTGCTTTGTAAATATAACCTCCAAACATATACTAACAATAATCTGTTAAGTACAGTTGACCTTTATAGGCATTATCAACACTTCAAAGCAAACAAATATCTTTAAAGTAATTAAAAATCAACATTTTAAGTTTGCTGCATTGTTCTTGTTAAAACCCAGTAAGGTTAAAATTCTACAAAACTATAAAGAAACACAAGCAGTTTTCAAACTACTGGGACCTTGCTGACATCAAATGGTGACTCATTAAACTCATTTCTCGCTTGTCTGCTAATACTGCAGGACTGGATTTACCGGGAGGCTGAGGGGGCAAGGGCCTTGGCCCCACCAGCTGGCCTGGACATACATTTTTTCTCAACTATATTCCTTGAGAAATAGCCTGATCACACAAATTTTGTAGACAGGGTAGAGATAATCACAGGTATCTCAGCCGCTCAGACTGTCATATACTTAGCCGTCTGAGCAGTAGTTCAGGCCACTCGCCCCCCCTGCTGCTAGCCAAACCCCTGAGGCAATCTAGCTCAAGTACAACATCCTGTGTGTATAGCAATCGCTCTCGACTCCCAGACTTACGAGCTTTTATCGGCACTTCTTGGCGGTGATGCAGATGGCATTGGCCGAGGTGTTACGATTGTTTTTCACCTTGCATTCCAATCAAGATCTTTTGTGAATTAAGAAAATATATTGAGGTCACAGCTTTGAGATGGATGCCGACAAAGAATAGAGCAAAATGCAATTTAAAGTTATATCCATGCAACATGAAAACACAAACAGTCGCAATTGTTGTTAGCATTTGTATGACAAAATCCTTCCAGGACAAAATCATTTCTGTTTATTTAAGCATGGATGTGCAAAATCTAAACTTAAACGAAAGCAGACAAAATCAGTATTCTAAATTATTAAAATATATCTCAAAGCTGGAATTTTATAGCAAAAAATCAAACATTATAATTTTATTTACGAGACTTAACTATGCGAACCAAATAAACAATATTGCAAATGTGAAAAATTTACAGGAGGTCATTTATAAACATCGGAAAATTTACGGAAAGGTTCGCCTTTGCTAAAATGAACACAAGGGATTTAGTTCTGGAAGTATATTGTCCATACTCTATATTTTGGCAATAAGCCAGGCTTAAAAGAATTATGTTTCAAGTTGCAAAAAAAAAGAGAAAAGCAGAGATATATTGCTAAATTGAGAATAATTCTATAATCTAGTGATCTGCAGGAAGCAACATGAGTCGCAATATGTAGTTTTTGTTTTTGAAAATCTCAGTGACCAATTATGATTATTATAGCGGATGTCCAGCAATTTTGATGGAGGAAGATTCCAAACAAATGTCAGGGTAGAACAACTGGCGCACCTTAGGTCAACTAAAAGATCTTCCCCTATTAAGTACTTCTCCGAGAACAGTACTTGAGCCCATGCGGTGAAAGGCTAGACGCTCAGAGGTCAGTCAGTATCTCTATCACGGGTGCCCCTGTGTGCAGTTTCTGTTGGCTCAAAAATGTTTAAACATTTAAACATTCTATAATATGTATACTGGAAAGTGCACTTATCTGGAATTATTTATTTAATGTTTGTTTTGCCCAAAGTACATAATATATATGTTAACTGGAAAAATGTTGCTTTTGTTAACATTTACTGCTGTTATAATTCCTTATTCCAGCAGTAAATATTAACAAAAGCAACTTTTTCCAGTACACATATATATTTTGTACTTTGGGCAAAACAAACTGTTATAATTCCTTATTCCACCTTTATTCCATGATTCTTTTCTAAAATCCAAATGAACAGTGTACTGGAACACTACGTTAGTTTGTGATGATGTGTGCACAGTCTGTTATATTTCGGTCCAAAATTAAGTAAACACTTTGCTTGGTTGGTGTGCTGAAAAGCCATTTTGAAGTTTAGAGAAAATATCTTCACAATGCTTAGTTATATTTTGTTCAATCTATAAAATATTTACTTATAGTTGTATTTCGTCTGGTCCAACATCTAATAAAGCATTCACAGCAAATCAGTTCTGCTTTGTTTGTCAAACCCTTTACTGAAGGCTCCAAATGATTTTTTATAAGACGAGTTTTAGTTGTAACCTCCATAAATACATTCTCGCACACTCATCTGAAATCTCAGTTCAGAAAATATTAATTTATTATTGTTAAGCATAAAATCCGACGATACTGCAATGATTGTTTGCTAAAAACGAAGATAGCAAGGCTGTTTTGTTGTGTTTTTTTCAATTATTTTCATTCACAATACATGCACACGACGATCGATGAGAAAACAGAGCTACACAGGTAATCTAGCTTTTCTGGATCCTGGCCTGTTCTGTACTATACTTACAGAAAAACGTGGCTACTGTGCTAACAGCCAACAATAAGCCAATATTTGTGCACACTGTGTGTATAGGTCATTGGTGAAGTAGCTCATATCTTGTTAAATGAGAATATGATAATGGAAATTTCCCGAGTGAGAGTAGCTCTGATATGTTTTAGGGCCAATCTTGTGTTAGCCTCTGTATGTAGGTCTAACTTGAAGTTAAACAGCCATAGGCAAAAAAAATATAGCAAGCTGATGGTGATGGACCACAAAACAAACAAATAATTGAACATACGTACCTTTTGTGAGATTATATAGGTGATTTCTGGGAATTGGTAGTGCATATCGTCGTGATCTCTGTTGTGTGGAGGCTGAAAAGACCCGATAATTCAACATATGTAAAGCTGATACTCTACACTTGGTGAATATTTTGAAACATCATTTACAGAGTACATGTGTCCATAAAAAATTTGAGTTCACTGTTTTATTAGATGATGATGTATAGTACTGAAACAATATCACATGTGATTATTTAAGTAAAAGAAATTGAGGAAATTCTTTCACAAGAAGATAGATAATACAGAAAGAAAACTGAGGAAAATACTCTTAAGGAATTAAGACTTCCCTGTCTTACAAGACATCTTTTTCCTGTGTAGAATTTAAATTTATACCAGTACTGACATTATGGTTGCAACTAGCATTTAATGAATAAGATACAAGAAAAGCACTTAAATATGAACTTTTACACACTATATATACCGGTATTAATACAAATAATAGTAAATTTCTAGATTGTGGCTGAAAATATCAAAAATGCAAGATTTCAGCATTGATATACATTTTTATGATGCTGGTGCCATTGTGTAAATGTTTAAGACAAAATACTATTTTATTAAGGTTTTCATGCTCCAAACCCAGTATTCATTTTCTTTTCATTGTATTCATTACATCATTAAATTTCATGCATTCATTTTCAAGCCTTTTAACTTGTTACTTTGCTGTATGCAATTATATGCATTGGATATCTTATTTTATTTTCCTGCTATGCATGTGCTAACTAGCTACTTCTGCATCTGCCATTCTTTTGTCTATAATTATTTTGTTTCTAGATTATAAAACTTCATGTCAAGTTGGTTAACTATTTCTTCTAATGTGTCTCTCTTTCATACCTATTGTCTGATGACTTTCATTTTGTCTAGGATGCTTAAAACCCACAAAGGTGTTTATGCACTTGGAGATGTTGAGATATACAGCTATATAAGTAAGTGACCAGTTGGTGTCTGTGGTAGCATTACCACACCCTCTCCAGTCAATGAAAGATTTTGAGTACAAATAACAAACCATGCTTTCTCACTTATTACTATTAGACTATTAGCACTAGGAGGGCCAGCATACCAATAAGCCGTATCTTTTAGCCAATCAATCAATGAAAAAAGCTCCCCCACAAGAGTCGACCCAGCATACTAAATCAACAGACCTTTTAGCCAATCAATCAATGAAAAAAGCTCCCCCACAAGAGTCAACCCAGCAAACTAAATCAACAGACCTTTTAGCCAATCAATCAATGAAAAAAGCTCCCCCACAAGAGTCAACCCAGCATACTAAATCAACAGACCTTTTAGCCAATCAATCAATGAAAAAAGCTCCCCCACAAGAATTGACCCAGCATACTAAATCAACAGACCTTTTAGCCAATAAATCAAAGAAAAAAACATCTCACAAGAACCCCAATGTTGCAGAGGGCCCATGGATCTCGGTCCCTTGGTGACGGCCTACCACCCTCGCTGGCCCAAAGGGCTGTGCTCCACGAGCCTAAAGATCTCCCCAAAGCTACGTGGGAATCAGTCCTCGGCTTTCTCTCGGAGAAAATATCGTTTTGCAGTTTCTTCGTTAGACCGTTAAAGCCGATACATCATATAGACCACCAGAATAAGTTTGGCGACAGGGGTAATGATCTGGAACAGATTGATGATTGTCCAAGCCTTTAATACATACACAACTTTGATTAAAATGTCAACATACCTTATCTTTCCTGGTATGCTGGGGAGGGGGTCACCATGTGTACTACACACGCAGCTCAGAGAGATGGAGTATTCAACTTTTTGGAAAGCTCCGCTAGCGTTTTTTTGCGACCTTCTTCTAGGAATTTTTTTTCGAAGCTCCTCCATGTTCTCCTGAGATGCCTTTTTGGCACGGACCTCCCATTTCAGGTCTCCAAACTTCTGGAGCTCATCTAGAACAAGCCTGTACTTGACGACGGAAATATTCCCGTCTGCCAGGGCTTTGCTTATGATGTCGGAGATGGTATTCAGCTTTGCTTGGGCCATCGCCTCAATGAGTCGATGCTAACGAGTTTATGGATAGTTACCTCACATCCACCTTGCCTATAACAGAGAGACCCACGCAACCAAGAGACCCAATATTGAGCCCTACAGTGATCAGAAGGGCAACTACCGACGATATGAGAAATACACCTCCGATTCCAAGCCCAGCACCAACGGTCACCAAAGCAGTGTCGGTGCCATCTACGGAATTCAACACCCTCTTGTATTTCCTGCTGAGGCTAGCTCTTTTTTGGCTTCTCGCATAAACTCTGCCTGGATTCGGGTTATCTGCTGTAGACGTTAAGCGTGCCCATCACCTTCAGTTGGCAGGGTAGGATACATTGGTGGGGCTGTTGGAATTACTCTGTCCTTCATGTCCGGTACAATGTTTACCCCCTCACATCTCTAGTTTAGTTGGAAAGTTTTCTCAACGGAATAATTGCTTGGATTCTTAGTTATTTCGTAACCGTCTTGAAACTTTCCACCTACTGTAACGCCCACATTCGCCATCTCTTCTGAGCCGCAGACAAAGACATAGCCAGTATCTTACTTTTTTTCATCATGATAAGCCCACTTTACTAAGGCTATTAGTACAATCCGAGTTTGATCCAAATGACCATTGAAATCCTAAGGGCCCGCACTCTTCTGCTAAAATGGTAATAATGGGCTTATGAATTAACCTGTCAACGTATGTTTTGTTTGCAGCATCGTTTGAACGAACTGGAAGATCCAAATTCACTATCCGGTGATTATTAAGATTAAGGTGACCTTTCATAACCGTGTCACTGTTTTTTTCAGGAGGACTTCATCCTTTAAGCACCTCCATCATTCATCGGCCATTTTGCCGAAACCGCATCTGTAAGTACTTTGAGGTCGCCCAGGTTCATGATCTGACCCCCATTAGGTCTACATCACCATTCTGGTCCTTTTTTATGCAGTGGGACAGATCAGGCGCACTCTGTAGCGAAGCAACTGCATCGACGTAAGCCCAAGTAGCATAGACTGCACTGGGTTTCCACCCCACACCACGCCCACCAAAGATACTCATTTCACCTCAAGGACGACACTCACTGGCAAACCGTAGTTGTCTATTTTGTAACCACGTTTGTCTCTAACAGAGATTGTGAGCTCAGAGATTGTCCCCTGTCTCAGGAGCTTGAACTCAGGATTAGGGAATATGGATGATTTGATCTTCCCATAAGACCAGCAACTGACAGCAACAACAGCGAGCAGACTACTAGGGGCCCCGTTCAAGGAGTTCTTGGCGGTGTTCGTCTCTTCTAGGTGGATAAACAACAACCTGTGCGGGCTGAAATTTACAGGACGGCCCCCTTGGGCACTTCGCCCTGGTTGGAAGGAGGGACGGGTCTGTTCGAAGCCTAGAAGCTCCAGCAACCCTTCCGAGATTCGAACGAGCCCTTGCGAAGAATGAACATCGAGATGGAGTATTCCGGTAGTTTCATCAAGCATTAGGGTTAGGCCACGGAGTTGGACGCTGGCTCTAAGGTTGTACCAGCCAACCGTGTACCTGACTGACTGCAGACCGATCTTCAAACTTCCATCCCTGTTGTCTATGGGCTGTTGAAGAAAGGTCGGGCCTTTAGTGATATCGGCGATTGTTTGAAACGTCTTGCATATGATAGACAATCTTCATGGACGCCTTTACCTTCAATAGCAGCGTAAAGTATAAAGGGATATCCACGGAACCTTAATGCCAGAAACCTGTCCATCCTTAAGATCATGACAGGCCCCAACCAGTTCTTCTCTGCCATCCTGCCCAATATCTGGCAACACTACCGACTGCCCAAGATCACAAAAGAAGCCACGGTTCAAGATTGGACCAATAGCCTGATGAAGTTCTGGCAGAACCAGCTGAACTTTGCCATGTGGTCACAACAGCAGGCTGCGGGGTCTCATTCAAAGACCACTTGAGCGGACCAGAGGGGCGTGCAACCCCCCTTATTCAGTCTGTCTACCTCTTCCATGTCTACTACACCACCCTTTGCATGCTAACGGAAATGAAATGCGCCCTCCCCCAGGATTCGTCCTGGGATCCTGTGAACAATACTTAAGACAGGAGGGCGTATGAACGGCTTTGCCAGGAATTTGAGGTCGACCCCCAGACAGACTGGTGACAAAAATAGTACTCCAACAGCCCTGGCCTGGGGGATGTCCACACCAGAGGGCATGTTATGTGGTCCCAGACCGACTTCTGACACGACAGTGAGGAAAAACATGTTGCCAGCCAGTAGTCTGGAAGCCTAGATCCCGAGCGCATGACATTCAGGTTGGAGGTCTCTGGAGGTCATCATTGCAGGGTTTCGTCTTTCGACTATCGGCCGCCTAAAAAGGCCCACATTGAGTTCATCAACAAGATCCAGGAGTTGATGGCTCTTGAAGCAGGTTCGTGCTAAATGTCTTGAAAGGCTTCACTCAGGCCAGCATGGAGTGAATCAACGACTTGATCTAGACCTACGTGTGGGCTCTGTTCGGGTCCAAGGCCGAAACAAAATCCCTGATCACAGGCAGCTTCGAGGTGCAAAAGTAGTTCCTAGCCATAGTGGAGGATGCAATCAACTCTCCGGTTAACATCCAGGCAGCTATCACCCGTTACCAAAGCGTTCTGCAGTACGCCGGGAGCGAGCTCAATGTTGTCTTTGGAACAGGATTGTATATGGCTCTGAGTAACATGCTTCTAAACATCAATCCCGGGATTGCTGGCTACAACAACAGGATAATAATGGCTCCAGCCGACTTCCCACAGGTAGACTCGATGGAAGCAAAACCGCCTGGCAGCAGTGAAGCGGTAGCTGCTGTAAAGCAGGCAGTGGCGAAGCTGCACAAGCACACTCTAAGGAAAGTGGCTTGTGCTTCGCTAGCCACTCTTGGGCTGCAACCAGTATCAGACCCCCAATTGCGAGAAGTAGAGCCCAGGTGTGTTCAGCAAGCCATCCCACTGCCTTGCCTGCATTCGACAACAGTCATGAAACCACGCTGACAATGATGCGGGGGATAGCAGCCACGGCCTTCTCCGCTAGTTTTGCGAGAAGAGCGCCAATGGCTTGCAGCAAAGAGTTTCCTGAACCTGGCTGATCTGCCATCTGAAGGCTTCTCGGTTGGATGAAGCCGCCTCGAGCCATGCGGCCTGCTCATCCTAAAGGTTTCTTATTCTCTCCAAGATACGCCGCTTCATCTCTGGGTCATCAGTCTCTCTTAGTTTTCCATTCTCTGGATTAAGATGCCAGTCGATGTCAGAGAGTCTGGCTAGGTTGTTTACAAGTTCTCCTTGTTGGGTTTGCATAGCCTTGTCGAGCCCATTGAATTCCGGGAACCGCATCATTGGCTCGGAAACGTCCCAGCCAGATGTACAGTTCTCTATCAGTCTGCTGTATTTGGGCGACTGTTTTGGGGGGTAGAGCAAGAGGCCTATCGCGGAGCCCCCAGTCAGATAACCCTAGTTCATCCTGGACAAGAGCCCGACCGCCTGCCCTTGTTGCTATAGTGGATAATGCTAGGGGTCTTCCAGTACTTCTGCTGACCAGATTAATATCCCCTTCGATTGATTGTAAACTTTTGGTAGTTCCGAACCAAAGTAGGCTGACCCTCACCCAATCTGTTGTAAAAGTCATCAATGGTTCCCGTAAGTAATTCAGTGGGGTAGTTGCAATAGTCGTCCGTGGCAGAATTCAACGGCACCAGCCAGTCACCGAAGTCTTGTAGCGGAATGCCCTCGTCGGACATTGTATTGAAGACACGGGTGGATGGGTTCAATACAATATGTTTCAAAGCACTTACGGTCGAAAGCTCAATCCGCATCGGCGCCTGAGAGAGCCCCTAGGGGCCAAGGGCATCCGCCAGTTGGTTGAGATCACACACAACTTATCCACAATCAATCAAAATCAGCAGCTCTTAGAGAGGTTTCAGAATCTCAGTACCAACAATGTCATTGTTCCAGGAACAACCCGTTTAGCTTTCCAAATCAAGTTGGTCTCAAGAGAAGGTAATTGCCCATTGGTTAATAATTTGGGTAGGGCGATCATTAAGAAGACCCCAATTAAGATTTGAGGGAAGGAGGTCATAAGTCTCGACAACAGTGATATATTCTGATGTTACACCGACCTCTGGAAAATGGAAAACGAGCGGGCTAATGCTCAATACCAGGGTATTGACATCACGGATGAAAGAACATAACTCAAATAAGACACGATGCCGGAAACAAGACTGCTCAAGTGAAGGATACAGCTATCACCAAGGCTTACGACAACCATTTCTCCATCCAACTCGATTTCAAACTCTTGGAGCGTCACATTGCCCTTCTTTCAATCTGCTTTTGGCCATAGACTCAACTCAAGTATGAACTTACGTTCAATGATCATGGGCGTGTTGTCAGGGCGGCTGGCGATGATAATGCCAAATACTCAATCAAGGGAGTTGCCCTGGAGTTCGAGATAGTGACCAACTGGGAGTTGGACGAAAACATCCGCAACCAGTACGCGGGAAGATGGCGATCCTCTATGACTGGGTGCTCCAGCACAGCAGGATAGTGGCAGATAAGTCCGACAAGCTGTGGAAAATAAACCTGAACATCCCCACTTGTTTGATGAAGGGGGTCATAATGCTCTTCGAGGAACCGACTCAGCCCTCTAAATGCCAGTAAGCCCAAGATCACGAAAGTGGAGGTCACTGCCAAGGTCATCCCGAACCAGCTCTATGCTCAAAGCATGCGCCCTTACCAGGCGTGGGACGAGGTCAGAAAACTTATGGCGGGTGGAATAAAACCCCAAAGTGGCCATGGTGGCCTAGGACCTTGGGCTCCACGCCTGCAACCTAGGTAAGTACCTCACAGAGAAGTTCCTTCTCTGGCTAGACTTAAGGTCCAGCGATGACAACGGCTTGCATGGCCGCCAAATCAAAAATGCCAGCAAGAGGCTCACAATTCAGCTCGTCAAGGAAGTGGAACCTTGGGTGCATTGAACATATACCTCCTCGTCCTCATGGACGTGCAGCTCAACATTGAGAATAGACGCTTCATATCCGCATTGTACTGAAGAGCCCCACTCTGCGATAATTTGCAGCATGGCTGGCTGCGGAAAAAACGCAATTCGTGCTTGACCTCCTCGAGGGCCCATTCCGCGGACGTTTCGATCACATCGTCATCCTGTCCCACTACAAGGCATAACAGGACTTACCAGGAGTGCCCATGGGTGTGGACAGACAATGAGGTTTATGTTCTAGATCCAGGTAAATGACTTCATGACTTGTTGTGAGCTCTCAACCAAGTGTTTCAGGGTCAGCCGACATTGTATGTCATTGATGACATGGCCACCAGCAAACAGCTCACTAAGAAAAGGACATGCTCTCCCAGCCGGCATTCAGAGGCCGCCATGCCAAGCAATCAGTCTGGGTCCTGGCTCAGAGGTATAATGCCGTTCTCAAAGATCTTCGAGAGCAAACGTATTGGGTCACTCTCTTCCACTGCAAGGATCGTGATAGTTTCGACAAGTGCTTGCGTGAAAATGACATCATCCCCGCAGCCTGCCTTGCGGGAACAACTTGCCAAAACGAAACATGCGAAGCTGCTGTTAAATACCCCGCAGCCAAGTAGCTATGCCATGTTAACATGAAACGCCTATACATTGCCGCCGCATGCGTCAGAGGAGGAGTGGTGGCTCTTCTTCTTTTCATCAAAATTAGACTTGGTGTTTATATGACTATAGCAATGGAATGCGACGACATTATTGATGAGCTTCTTGCTGACAAGTCAGCGCCGCCTGCGCCGGCCATTGTTTGGTCTGGAGGCGGAGGGAAGGCGCCTGCAAATGCAGAACAACAAAGGTAAACGCAGAGTTTGGCCGCACTTGCCATGGGGGCAGTCAAGGCAGCACATAGGCAGAGAGATTTCTGTAGTTCAGATCGATAGCCTACCCAATGAGGAGATCGGCAAGCTCTGCGCCCGATACGAGGCTTGACTGGGGGCTGGTATGACCAATACTCTTGGTTCCGCAGTGCTCCAGATTTACACTATGGCGGTTAGCCAGCTGCTCCCGATCCCGGCTGGATTTACTGATTGCTGACCTCGAAGCAGATCTGTTTGTTGGGCATGCCCTAACTACCATCACCTGCGAACTATACCACCGCTATGGCATGTACTAAGCACCTATTACAGCAATATTTAGCACTTTTAAACATTGCCAAGCATCCAAGCAAGTATCTACTGAGCAAGACGGCGGAACCTACCACAGCGACGGAGGGGACACAGGGTTTGGAGCCGATGGAGAAGGTACCGTCAGAACAGAAGGATGAGGCAGGGGGGCCAGATGCAAAAAAGTGGAACCGACAAAACTCCTAGATGATTTGCGACACCTTTAGGCGGCGAAGACTAAGCGCCCGGTGAGCAACCACAAGCCACACACCCCATCCAACGAGCACAAACCTCCACCAACTTCAGCAACGCCTCAATGGCTGATAATCGCTGTAGTCATAGTAGCCCTAGCTGGAATCTTTTGGAGGGTTAAAGGCTCCGCTGTACCCCCACCCCCTTTCTGCAAATTGAAGATGGGTGCTAGGGAATATACATGGGGCCCCCATTACATGAACTTACTGCGTTATAATGTCTGCAAATCCAGACGGAAAGGAAATAGTCAATGCAATCTACCATGGCGCTGTGGTAGCGGGTAGCTTTGTCAGCCTCGGCAAGGCAGCACTCAGAGGAGCATACCGTAAACTGGAAGTCACTCCACATAGGCAAGACCATAGTGGACATCACGGCCGCGTTCACCACCAGAGATCTCCTCATCAAGCAAGGGATAATCCTTGCTGACATATTGAAGTAGGGTGCCTATGTATTATAATACCATGGCCAGCATTGCAATGATGTTGGGCGGCACACTCGCCAATGTGGTGGCATTCACTGGAAGCAATCATGTGTTTAGCCTATTAAAGGACTCTGACATCGAAGAAGAACGTCGACGCCATGACCTCGTCATAGATCAGCTTCAGGCAGCTCAAGCCCTTTGGGCCCAAAAGAGGACCCAGGGCATCGATTTTATTCAGGACTTGCTTTGATGGCAAGGACATGCTGGCCAAACCTTCTAGGTTGTAGACGCTGCCATACCGACCAAAACGCTTGATCCAATTGGGCCCGATCCCTGACTTCTACCATCCATCCAATGACCAGCAAGCTAAATAGATTGGATTTATTGTATTAGCACTCAGAGCGCCGGGCTCACGGTTACTACTTAGAAAAGCAGATTAATTAATACTGTCTCCGCTTCTTTTTCCACTCCTTATATACACAACCTTCATGGATCTTCCCGAGGAACCGTTTACTAAGATGCTGGAAGTAGGCTAGGTCGCTCGACGGCACAAAGTTCCTGAGTCCTTAGCTTCCACTTTGATCCATGTCGCACACATAATTCACTCGTTAGCTGGCTGAGGGATGAAAGGATCATGAGGCCTTTCGCAGATAGAATGCTAGCAGGCCCGACTAACCTCTGAGTAACAACTGGGCAGCTACCGTAGCCTTTGGCTTCTGCGTGTTGGAGGCTGATCATATTCTTGGAATATCTCCATGGATCAGAAGCTCGCAAGACTATACTACAGCCATAGGGGTTACTGGAAAGGGATAACAGCGATTCAAAAACTAGCGTGCCACAGCTAGTGTTTCTGATACCAAGGCAGGGGACTTTTTAAAAAAGCAGGCCATCTGGCAAATCTACCTCGCTGCTCCGCGCCAAATACCGAGGCCCAAGTTTGATGTTTTAGTACCAAACAAAGTGCACCAGGCTGATCTCTTATACTTACCACTCGACATGGTTCGTGGGAAGCCATATAAGTATGCCCTGACTGTTGTAGATATGGCCAGCAGATTCAAAGCCTGCTGAACCAATTACTATGAAGGAGGCTAAAGAGGTCGCAGCTGCTCTCGAGCGGATCTACAAGTGGGGCCCGCTGTGATGGCTGAACATGCTTCAAGTTGACCCTGGGCAGGAGTTCATGGGCTCTGTGTCCCAGCTTTTGGCGAAGCACGGGGTTGAGGTCAGGCGCAGCCGTGTGGACATCCACCATTCTCAGGGAATTGTAGAGCGGTTTAACCGGACACTTGCTGAATGCTTGTTCAGGAACCAGTTTGCGGTCGAAATGCGACTGCCAGAGGGCCAGCAGTCAACGGAGTGGGTTGGTAGGCTGCCCTTGGTTGTACCGGCCTTATACAGAGATGAGACCAGGCTTATTGGTAAACTGGCCAGTGGAAGCCATCAAGGCCGAATCGTGACACAAAACCCTCTTCGTTGTTTCTGGCCGTTCGGTTGGCCTCAAGGTACAAAAGCTCCCTTCCAGTGCCAGTGTCTTCTACCTCTACCAGGCCTGTCCCCTATTACCTAATGGATGGACCTGAACGAGGCTTTGTGTGCGAGGAACTCCGGGTGGTGCCCCCAGACACCCAATTACCCCCCGATGGGGTGCTCAAGCATTTAGGGATTTCGATTGCACTCAAGACAGGTCGAGCGGACATTGTCATGGATTGGCCTCTGGAGTTGTCCAGCCGGTCCACACTGAACTGTTGTGTGTCCTTTGGAGCATAAACCCAGAGCAGCTCGATGTTGCATGCTGTACAACCGTTGTTTTGGGCCTCTGTTTCAGGGCCCTGAGGTCTGGGTCCTCGCCCTGTAGTCATCCTCGATCTCCTCATAGTGGTTCACCTTCTGCCAACCAGTGGTGCGGCATTTCTACCGGGATTGGTGGCGGCTGGCCCTGGTCCCCGCAGCAGATGACCGGGACACCTCTTTGATCCAGCCAGTCGAAGAAGGTTTCGAGGATTGGCCGGCCCATGGTACAGATCTCGTCCCAGATTATCACCCTCGGGATGAACTTCTGCCCCATCCAATCTGGGATCCACTCCATTTGCCACTCCAGTGGAAGAAGGTGTGATAGGTCTGGGCTTTCACGCCTTGGGCCCGCATCTCTTTGGCCAGGCAGTGGGTCAGTGTGAAGACCAATGGGCCTCTGGCTAGGAAGAGCTCGATGGCTCAAGTGGTTTTATCTGGGTCCTTCGCCTTGTAGTCATCCTCGATCTCCTCATAGTGGTTCACCTTTTATCTGAGCCTCGGTCGCCATTGAGATAGCTTAAATTATACCTTGACATTGAATCATTATGACTTGGTGCCGTGGATGGTGGCATGTCTTTAGCTTGTGCAATATATATTCAGGCTTGGGGGTGTTTGCAGCATGCTCTACTGGCATGTACAGTTGGCCGCCCTTGTCTCTCCACTGAGCTAGGGCAACGGGGACAGGGTTTCCATTTCTAAGAGGCATCTAGGGCAATGGCCTCCCTGCAGTTGCATTTTGGGGGAGCAGCAAACGCCCAGACCCATTGCAGCTTGTGCAGGGCAACTTACTTCACGTAGATGGAATCGGTTGCCACTCAGACAGCCTCATCAGGCGTGAACCAGTGAGGAATCTCCAGGAGGTTGATGTGGGCATAGGCCAGAATGCTGGCCCTTGGGTGGTCGTACTGCGGCTGGGTGCCATCGTAGTAGGTGAGGATATTACCCAGCAGGCACCTTTCTGGGGCCCCAACCAGAGTGCCTCTTTGGCAGGTATCGCGGACCAAGAAGTCAAGCCCTCCTGGTCAATCTTTTTCCATCGGCCTTGCTGCCCTCGGTAAATTTCCTGATAACACTGCAGCCCTGGTTGTGGTCTTCCAGGAGCCAGACCTCTGTTTGTTTCTGGAATGCGATGGTAGCCACTCAGACCTTGAGAGAAATCAGCAGGCCACTTTCCACAAGGTAGGTGAACAGGGCCAACAGGGCCCAACCCTTCTCTGTGAAATGCTTCCCAAACCAGGCAGGGATGACAGGGTACACCTTTGGCACGAACTCCCACTCCTGGACCTTGGCGAAGCTTGTGCTAATGTCTTCGGGGAGGGTTCCATTAATGGCCACACAGCTCCTTTGTCTAATAGGGAATTTCAATGGCTGCGAGACATCGGACCCCCTTGGCAAAGGCACGAATGTATATTTTTGAATCTTACCCCTTATAGCCACAGGGTATGCAAAGCCCCAGGAAGTTTTTGACGCCTACCCCACAGAATTGGCAAAGGCATGAATGTATAATTTTGAATCTTCCCCCTTATAGCCACAGGGTATGCAAAGCCCCAGGAAGTTTTTGACGCCTACCCCACAGAATTTGCAGGGGCTTGTGCCGCCACCTTTACGAAATCTCATGAGGTGAATTTTGCAGTAGCTATTGAGGCAGGACCTGCTGCAGAGCTCCGTGGAGCCGAGCAAGAGCCAAGAACAATGATCTGTCCCCTTCATGGCGCCCCTTATGTGCTATATGTACCTTTTCATCTAAATGAGTGCTTTGTCCTGCGGGGCTGCAAAAAAAGGGGGTCTCAACGGGCTAGGGCACGGAGGCTGTACAGTGTCTTAGGCTGGTGGGGCGGGAGGGCCCAGTGCTTGGACTGCTTATTACGCCTCATCGCGTTCTGCCTTAGCCATTTCAGATTCAGCATATAGCCGCTCACAATTGGCTTCCGCTTCCTCGGCTCAGGATAGCATGGCCTTTGCATCAACTCGTAACTGCATGGCTTCAATTCGCGTCTGTATGGCCTTGCCGGCCCAATACTCGCTCTCTCTTACTGCCATGTCGAGCTGGTGCATGAGCTCGTACATGACTTGCTCCAGTTGATCCTGTGTCTCGTGCCACTACCACTAATTTTTTCCGTGCCTCTTTGCAGAGTTCGGCCAGAGCTGCATGCGGTTTCACTTCAGCTGTGCCTCGGCTTCAAGCTCTTACATTCTGCTTGAGTTCATGACTTGGGTGGTTG
Source organism: Sinonovacula constricta (assembly GCA_007844125.1). Classification (NCBI taxonomy): domain Eukaryota; kingdom Metazoa; phylum Mollusca; class Bivalvia; order Cardiida; family Solecurtidae; genus Sinonovacula; species Sinonovacula constricta. The sequence continues at coordinate 17,378,101 of CM017555.1, read as the reverse complement.
GGAATACCTAACGCTTACCATCCTCTAAATCGAAGTTTTCTAATAGGACCCGAAGCTTTGGGTAGATCTTTGGGGCTCGTGGAGCACAACCCCTCTGGGCCAGCGAGGGTGGTGGGAAATCCCCTTGGGACCGAGATCCCTGGGCCCTCTACAACATTGGGGTACTTGTGGGAGGTTTTTTCTTTGATTTATTGGCTATAAGATCCGCTGATTTAGTATGCAGGGCCGATTCTCGTGGTGGAGCTTTTTTCGATGATTGATTTGCTAAAAGATCCGGCTTATTGGTATGCTGCCCCACCCCCCCCCCACCCCCCCACACACGCACACCCCGCTGCTCTATTTGCTTATAAGACGGACTCCCTACTTTACCTTCGAAATTGCCGGTTTCTTCTTCGACCCTCTTATAAGATGAGGGGAAAAAATGAACAGGACATGCTGTCTCAACAAAAGGGTTAATTGGTAAACAGTGACTGTAATTTTCACATGTTGCCGAATGTATCTAGTCTCAGCTGCATGAATATCCTGTAACTCGTGGCAGCATGACATTAAATTTCTTTGATCTACGTCATCATGTCTGGTATGACAGTACAGGATATATCGGGGAACAGTGTACTGTCCTTGTGTACATGCCACCAATCAATAATTTCGTGGAGAAATGTAATCGGCAGTAGCTTATAAAAACACATCGTTCACTCCCTCACTGTCAAACTGCTCTGATCGATATCACCTTGACAACAGCTTATCTCAGAGTCAGTCAACTTGACCTGTGTAATGAGGCAAGTCTACACAGAAACACCAAGAAAATTACAGCAACTGAAGTTGAAAGTTTGTTTCAGTGTTTTCCGACAGATAATGAGCCATGTTTCATGCAGAACAAAGGGAAATGTATGTGAGTCAGTTAATCACTGACCGACAAAATTCAATTAAGGTAAATTATCGCGGTCGATAATGATGGCATGTAGGGTCATTGCATAACTGCTAACAAGTTGATGTGGTATGGTTTTGCTCTAAAACAAGTAAAAAACTTTTTGCCGGGTCACTGGACTCCACCTATGAGACGAGCCTCACACTTTGAACATGAAATTTTGAGGAAAAGTCACCGTCTTATAAGTGAGAAAAATGCAGTAAGTGATTGGTCCGAATATGAGGAGATATTTTTTGCAGGAGCAAGACTGTCCTTTATCGACATCTTGGATGTACTAAGAGTCATCAAATGAACAGGACAGTTCCAGATAAACTGCATAGTCTGCTTAGTCATTTGCAAAACAATTAGTTATTTTTACATGAAGTTTGACAGTTATTAACATGCAATATACTGTCTGACTGTTTCTGAATGCTGTTGTTATATCTATCTATATTATATTTAAAGTAACTTTTTCTTGTTGGCTGAAATCAACTGGTTAGGATTAATCATTCAAAAATAATTGTACATCCAGTCGGCAACTCTAGCTCTTAACCCTGAACTAACCTTAAAAATAACCAAAACCTAATACCGGTCAGTTAGTTTATAGTTAAAGCACTTAAAGTAGCTAAACTTAAAATTAAATAAGCATATCTTTACGGTAAAGAGCACTTAATCAGTTATTTAAATTAGCAATTACACTAGCTGTGAGTCTAGATTTCTGTTTGTTCTCAGAGTGTTAATCTTGACTGAACAGGTCTTAAGAAAATAGTGCAGATTGTGGTCCAAATCAGTCAGCTCAAGAGAAGGCACCATCTAATCAGTTTCAGTACCATTTGCTGCCAAGTCTCTAGGGACATGTCTAAAACTAAACCTATTAGTCATTAGCAAACTTCTTCCAGTTATATATATATATATATATATATATATATATAAATATAAAATAAGGACATGATAACTGATAAGAATTTATTCCAGTATATGATATATGAGTACCTGCAATGATGCTGAATTCTCCCTTGAGATGTGGGTAGCCCCAGACATCCCCGTTCACACACAGCGGGCCATGGTTGGTCTTCTGACATGTGCCGCTGGCCTCGCTCGCCATTAACTCTGCAATTAATTGGACACAAGGGAATCCTTGTCACGACATATTTTGCTGAAATCTCATACTACTGGTACTCAATATGCTTATTCTAAGATCTAAGTACAAAGGTACCAAGACATACTTCCAGAGACTCGTCAGCAAGAAAACGTGAATTCTCATCTCATCAAAATCTGACTGATCTTGATCTACATCTTTTGCCTTAGCCCATGAATTTGTGCTCATCATGCTTAGTGTAATAAAATGTACTGATTTACACTAAGTCAATTTAAGCGCAAAGAAAGGAATCTTTCTTCTCATGTTATTCTCATTTTTTTTTTTTGATTTAAAAAAACTGGAGTTTTACTGCCCTAAATATTTGGCATAAGAAGTCAGAATAAATTAAAACAAGGACAGAAATTGAATATTTTTCATATTTCAAAACAGATTATATAAGATTAGTATAATACTTGTCTTAAAATTGAATATTTATTATAATTTTGTCATATAAAAGCTTCCATTGTAATTATAACTGAAATGTCGCTTTTTTATTTTAAAATAATAATGTTCATGCAATTAAGATAATTAAATCATAAAATTAGCCATTAAAACAACATAACAACATTTTGAATATGAAAGTATGAATAATGCACGAGTAATTACCATGATGAAATTCACATTACCATGTTTGAAATAATACTCTAAATCCCTTCCATATGTATGTTACTTACAAACTTGTCAGTAAAAGGTATCAACATGCACTGTATCAGCAATGCTGATGGTGATGATTTTGTTGTAAATGACTTTGTTTCTTGCCAAAATAGAAGTGAAATGTTAGATGCATACCTTTCTCACAGAGGAGTCCCTGGAACTTGTAAGGACAAACACAGCGGAACAGGACTCCCTGGATAATGGTGCATGTCCCACCATTGTGACATGGGCTTGCTGTACATGGATTGTCCAAATTGCTAGAATTACCCGCTCCTGGAGAATAGAGCACAAAGAAACAAATGCAGTTTGTTAAAACATAGGACTATTCGATTCCAAAACAGACATGTTCAAGGTCACTGTGATCTTGACCTTTGCTTGCTTGGTCCCAAATCAAAAGGATTCATCTACTCGCCATGACCAATGTTTCTAACATGTTGGATGATACTAGGATTATGCCTTCCATAGATATTAATAAGAAATGAAGTAGTCTGACTACTGACTGAACAACAGACACTGAGTTGTGAAATGAGCAATGAACAAAGGTCCTGCTTGGCGGCCTCCGACCAAGCAGATGAACAATCATGTTATTCATTATGTATTTGAACAAAAGTGTTTTTGTGATTTGAAAGAATGTTTTAGTTGGAAAATATTTTTACATCATATTTTTCTGACTTCTGAGAACTAAAACATTATTTAAGTGCTTGAGCAATGTTGGATAGCACATGTAACAGAAGGTTTTCATCAATAATATTTGTTTGTTATATTTAGTAGTTGTGAGAATGTCCTATATACTTAAAAAGAATAAGAAAGATACATTTCTTTCAAGAAATATGTTCACATATTTTGAGCAATTTTAAGTAAAAGAAAATCACCAAGGTCAGTGCTACTCCAGTACACTTGGATAATGAACAGGAGACTTACTGCTTTCGTGGTGCATCGACACAGCACATACTTCAGGTCCTGTCTTTGATACTGGTATACAGATACAGAGGCTCCAGTCTACTACTCCTTTTTGTTCTTCGTTAGCTTGAGGTATACAGGACTTCAAGGAGGAACAGTTAGCATTTTTACACTGAATAATTTCTGAAAATGGAACAATATATTAAACAAGACCTTTAACTGATACTGCTTTGGCACAGTTAATATAAGTCAGAGAAAGTCTTGTAAGTTATAAGTCATGTAAAGTTGAATAAAAACCTTACCAATAGTAACTCAGAAGGACCATAACTCAGTAAAATTTGGAGCAAACATGTCATGCCTACAATATGCAGAAAAAAAGCTTGGTATTGATTATGGTTATGAAGTTCAATGAAAAATCAACCTATGGTACTCAGAAATAGGTACTCACCATATTCACAAATTGGTCCCATGTGTGTGTTGGGACATTCACAAATCTTCTTACGAGGGTGTGCATTTAACATTTCCAAACATCGTCCCGTAACACATGGATTTGAAACACATGGGTCACTATCAGCTAGATTAGCAAAAAAATAAGATATATAAAAAAATCTATATATAATAGTGATTCGCAGATAAATAGAAACAACAGGGAGATCAATGCTACCATGTGACCTCCTAGGTAAAACCGAAATGTTGCTAGCAACATATCATCTTGTTGTACTATACTGCAAAGTGACACAGATGCTCAAGGTAGGGACCAAACTATTTCCAATGTCATATTAGTTTGATCTGAAGATCACTTGTACCACATTAATTTGAAAAATCTGTTAATAAACTAAGTTTAAGAAAGTCTTGAATTTGCTTGAATGCCATAATGTGACTGGCCTTTAAGGTACAGAATCCATAATTTAAAGATCTCTAAAATAACACACAACCCCCCCCCCCTCCCAACTTGATCTGGTAGTGCAATCTGTAGAGCAATGGCTTGAGGTTCATGTGGCCCCAGGTTCAACACAGGGCTGTGACATACCAAAAATAGTAGTGGTATAGCTCCCTTGCTAATGCTCAAGCAAATATAAGAGGTAGTTCCACGACTGGTTGACCCGATGTCAGGATAATGTGACTGGGTGTGGTATCACACTAATAGAAAGAATTTGGCAGGACCTTTTTAGGTAACAATAAATTATTAAGTCGTATTATAGAACAAAAAAGCCCAATGTGTCCGAACCTTTAATTCTAGTACCGGAATTGGATCAGAAATTTAAAAGTATATAATTCTAATGCATAAGGATTAATTTTTAGTTTTGTTTAGTCATACATACAATACTTGCATAGAGACAACTTATGAAAATGACAATTGATCATCATGAAATAGTTCATTTATAACTTGCACTTTTTCATGCATTCTTATTGAATTATATTTAGTATTCAATTTAAATAAGGATCTGAATTCATATGGCACTTCCTTGTGCAAACATCTAAAATGCAACTAAAATGAAATCACTTTTAATGTATGTATATATTTACAATATAATGACATATGATTTTAACTAATTGTTACTATCAGACTTTGATTAAAATGTATTATTGTAATGCTTAATGGATAAAAAAAAAAAGTTCTATTTTAGTTTAAAAAGTTCTTTTTCTAAATGATGCCATTTCCATCATCATCATCATCATCATCATCATCATTACTGTTATTGTAACAGTAAATAACTTCAAAGACTTAGACACACATATATGTGTATATAGATCTCTGCTAACAATTAGTGTTATAACAGTCCAAAATATTCACTCAGAGGCATTTTAAATACAAAAGCCTACTTAGTGTTACTTTCTTTCCTTGATATAACAACAGAAATTAAATTTTACCCAACACTCAACATTTACTTTAAAGGTGGGATCCGACAGTTTGCCTGTATCTAATACATGTACAACATCTTAACCCTGTTCATGAGAATTTTTGCATAAATCCTGCATAAACATATATTTTACTTTAAGTAAAGGCTGTTTGTAATTTTACCTCAATTGTTAGACTGTACAAATCGTGAGATACATTGCCTTTAATGTCCATAATTTCCAAACATATAAATAAGCACTATGGGGATTTCAGCTAAAAAAGACATAGGCATCATAGCTGATTACCAGGATAATTTTGTAATGTGATCTCAGAAGTAATTTAAAAATAGCTAACTTTACAGTGTGGCTAAGAAAGGGAATATATTTTTGTAAGTACAAGTGGGATGTTAAGTAAATATTTGTATTTGGCTGGGCCTCTGCATCAAATATGTCCAAATGAGCTACAACAAGTGTATTGCTGCATTAACTAGGTGTATAGCTGTTTAAATGATACTGAGCAGCTTTAGGTTTTAAGATATTAGTTATTATAGCATTACTTACGTAGATCTTCATTATAAGTTGCTTCATTTTGGGTGGGGGTTAGGGGAAATATACATGTTGTATTATATGTATGTTGTATATACATTTCTATGCGGCCTAGAACATTCTACAGGTACTATTTTTATTACATGTAGTTCTATTTTATTTTATTAGTAATGAGTAAGTTCTTATTAAAATAAATAATTATGCTTTCCCCAGGTGCTGTCCTACTCGACGACTCAGCTGGTAAATCACCTGATTTCGGGACTAGGTGATTCGGCCAAGATGATGCCTTGTTCTCAAACGTTAGTTATGGGTAACGGGTTCAGTGAAAATGCTCTCCCAGGTGCAGCCAAGCCAAGTATAAACTCGGTTGGTTGAGCACCTGACAGTCTGACTCAACCGGAGTCTCAGGAGCATACTTGTTTCGCAACTCAGATCACTTCAAAATAAAATAGCTACTTTTTTCAAAACTCACAGCTTTTAATAAAACTTCTTACCAATAGTGGAGTAAGAAAATGCACCTGCGTATTGTAATTTTTTATAAAACTGTATTACAACAATTAGAACAATAACAATGTTGTAATTTGACGCCATCTTTTGATGCCAAGTGACGTCATATCCTGATGACGTCACAAAACTGTCAAAAATATTAGAGGCATACACACTTTTGTATCACAATAAATATCATATATCCTGTGTTGTGGTTCCTTTAATAAGTTAACAAGTTCAACCGTGTTCCAAAATCTAGGACAAGGGTTATAATATACAACTTTGGACATTTTAAGCGGTTTTAAAAATCGTCGTTTTATTAAAAGAAAGACAACTCATTCATAAACAATGTGAATGAGTTGTTTCCTTTTCAGTGCGCTGTCTTGAAAAATGTTTGTTCTGACCTTCTTTCCACTACTAAGTTACTCTGTCATTTTAAGTCAATGGCATCCATGAATATATATCCTAGTGGGAAATTTTCATTTAGGTCTTATTCTGACATAAAATAAAATTATTGAACATGCCATTGTTAAACTTTAAACATTCTAAAACTATGTCTGTTTGAACTGTAAACTCTTCGTGAAGAAACGTAGTACAATACTGAATAGAAATGAAAGCGCTGCAAGTACTGAGATTCACTGGTTTCAAAAAGGAGGTACTGCCGGACATATATAGATAGTTTCCATGTGATGTCATCTGCCTTCTTTGTGGGCAGAAGCTAATGCAGGCCGAAATCGGGAAATATGTGCTGTATTAAACTCACCACTGTGTGTTTTATTTTTCAGTCTATTTTGCTGAATTTTATATCAAATTTAACAGCTTTTATAAAGTATTTTAAATATCAAAACTATATTTTGATAGGTTAAAAGGTTAAAGAAATACAACCGAAAATGATATACTGTTCATTTTGTTTTAAGTATGAGCCAATAGTTTTATTTATTTCTGTGTATTATTTCTGTGTGCATTTATCAATTGTACAAAGATATTATTGTATTTTAAAAATATGAATTTCAAGAGCTTTCCAATTGTGTATAACTTTTAATTTTCGGACCTCAAATCAAGAAATTTCAAGAAAATAAAATTTACCCTTTTATACAATTCATATGAAAATCCCTTGAATAGGTAAATAAGAAAAGGTCCTAACAAAATTTTCACAGATATTAAATTTTATCTACCAGTAGACAAAGGCAAACAAGGTAAATGCAAATGTGACAAAACACAGAGACGAGACATAACACACATAAAGAAAAACCATCAGTTACCGCCTTGGAACGGTCAATCGGCAAAAGGGCCAACTGGGGTGCTTAAACCTGGTTTGTGGAGCACTCCAACCTCGCACTTCCTGAAGGTTTTTCTAGCAAACAAACAGTGTAAATAACAACATCCCGTCAAAGTGAAACAACTAACAGTAAGCATCTGCATCGAGAGTTAAAACAGATACAATGAACTTATATACATACATAACAACTAGCAACAAAATAAACTATAAACATATGTACAGTACGTACAGTAGACAAAAGCCTTGGCAACGTAAAAACAAAAACTATCAAAGTTACTATCAAAGATGGCTGCCAAGATAAGGGCTTTTCACGGATGTGGAAACTATCTATTGTTTTGTAATATATGAATCCTCTCTTCTCGAGCTACATAACTTCATGTGTAGTGGATAAAAGCAGGAGGTTAAAGGCTTTGGAAATGTCTCCACCCTGCTCCTGAAGACATCACCATTCTGTGAGGTCACAACTGGGAAACTTACTTTACATGTATATTGCGTACCTCCCATTCTGATCCAAGCATGAGGCCAAGTAAGGCCACATTGCGGTTTCCAATCCCTTTTCTTTATGCCCTACATCTATGTAAAATGTAAAGTGGGACATCCCATTGGTCATAAAAAACATGTATTTCCTATCTGAGTTACACTGCACAGTTAGATATTTTTAAACTTAGAAAACCACTTGACCACTTACTTTTGAGACGTTATATGATCATCCGGGTAAATCGCTATGATGTCGATATCTATTTTAGCTAAAATCCCCATTGTGCTTTTTTATAGATTTGTACAGGATGGACATTTAAAGCAATTTGTACTGTCTAACAATTTAGGTAATGATGAAGAAGGCAATGGTCACTGTTTTCTTCAGAGGGTTTCGATCTTTTAAGTCAGGACCCTCCCGTCACATGGATGGCTGATCGGTAGTGATGAACGAATGTATACTACCCTCCATAAAAGGCATCCAGCTCTCTTGCTCTCTTTTGCTCCATAGCCAGCTGGATGCCCTCTCAGTTGCTTTTCCAAGGCTGAAGGCTGATTTCATGTCCTTTCCAACAATTCCCAACGAGCTGAACATCCTTCACACAAATTGGGCGGGGAATCCACGACAAACTACTTGAACAACTGGGTAAAGCCAGGTTTTCCATCCTTGTGCTTTACAGGATTTCTGAAGGTCTGTGTACTTTAGTCTCTTGGTCTCATTCGCTATGTCACATCTTTGCACCCACTGCACAGTGGGTTCAACTATCACACGCTTCTCAATTCCTGGTGTCCACAAAACACTGTCTAGGCACAGTGTTTTCTGGAAGACAATCTCCGGGAAAACACACAACTTTATTGCCTTAGTCTGCTCTCATATGCCTGATGCTGTCCTGGATGAAGAGGTTTTCTCCCCCTGGGCACAGACATGAAACAAAGTTCGGTCCATTACTGGACTTTAGCCTCTTTTTCCTTCTCTATCTTTCAAGGGTGTCTGCAAGTACCCTGAGAACGGAACCATGTCTCCACCTGTAGCTTCCTTGCTTAAGGACTGTATTACATGATGAGCACACATGTTCTATGCCTACTTTTTTGCACAGCAGGCACACAGGGTTGTCAAAAAGATTCCACCTGTGTGGCTGGTTATGGCAATATGTCATAAACTGACTTCAGAAGAAACTGCAGTCTGAAAGGTTCATACTTACAGATCTCCTTCCAGGTCAGCTTACATTCTGGAAGTGTCCATCTCATTAATCAAGCTGTCTCACTGTGTTTTTTTAGTTTCCTCTTCTTCAGACCTGACTTCATTCTGCATCATGTGTCTCCTCTCGGCAAGACCTGCTGCCTCCCACTTAGTGTGTATTGTCATTTCCAGGCCTTGGCGTCTGATGCATGTTTCAACAATGTCTTTGTGGCTCAGCCTTGCCTTTGCATGGTCAATGGCTTGGCATGCTGAGCACTTTCTACTCCTGTTTCTCTAACCCAGCCTGTTGAATGTACAAAGCAGCGTTTAAGGCAACCTTTCCTTTTCTTATGATGAAGCTTCTTGACTTGTTTGGTTTAAACCTCATTCTAGACTAGATCACTACATCATATAGGGCCTAAAAAATTCACCAAGCCTGGATGTGACTATGTGTTTTGATTGTCATGTTGTCCATGAAGCCTCTGTTGGCTGTGACACAAATTCATCTGGACGTCTTTAGGCATCATGTTCGTTGCTCTGCTGTTAGGAGGATAGATTCATTGCCATGACAAATGGTACACCCTGTGACGACCACCTTCCCGACTTCTCACGTCCCAGAGGATGTTTTGAAAACCTATATAAATTTGCCGTGATGTCTGCTATAGTCTTAAATGTAACTTTCTGTCTTTACCTTAGGTTTTGAGCCTTTGTGAGGGCAGATAGACGAGTCCTTTGGATGTCCCTCAATTGCTGGAGCTCAAGCTTCTCCACTCTGTTGCAGTGCTGTAGAGTTTCCCTAGTTGTCTAAGGCTCTGTATGCTCTCTAGTATCTGTTTCTGGCATCGACTAGGTTGACTTTACCCTGTTGTGACAAACTTTTCCTTTACATTGTAGACAAAAGCAGTGAGTGCAGTGATCTCTTTGTCAACATTGCCACACAGAGAGGCCTCCAATATGGGTTGAAGGACTTTATGTACAAAGATCTTTCAGCTAACTTGCAGTGCACCGGTGGTTCTACCCAGACATTTGCCAACCAAATTAGCTGGACATCACTATAATGATCATAAATGGTCGACTATCGTATTTAAAAACAACAACAAAGAAACAATGAATACAAAAAACAAAACAAAAACATAACTAACGTTTATTCTTTGATGACTTTGGACTTCGTTATCATCTATCTTAGAGTGGTTTTATTTTCATATTTGTTATCTGTTATTCAATATAAATGCATCCTTTTGGTATATAACAAGAAAGCTGGATTAAAAACTCTTTGCTGTTGTTTAAAACGATGACATGTTTTGGCACATGTACAATGGCTATCACTTACACATAAAAATTATTTTTTAGTGCAAGTAGCAGAGCTTGAAACATAACAAAATCCTTTGCATTTATGAGGCCAAACTTTTAATTACAATTAATATCAATTACTTTTACTTTACAACAGTGGTGTTGATTTATTTCATAATATTCGTTATTGTTTGTTCAGCATTGTCCCAAAGACTGGTTTCAGTGTAAGAAATAATCATCCAAGCATCCATTATAATCTTTTAGAATCAGAGTTATTACTTTCACTGTGAATGCTTGGATGTCTGAGTCTACCTGATATTGAACTATGACTTTCCCAGTAGCTTAAGTTCATGACAGTCGCCACACACTACATTCTTTCCCATAACTCCACCATGGATGATCACCCTTTCCCCTGTCGAAACACAAACGTGGGATGATCTAGCAACTGAAGAATTCCCAAGCTTATAAAAGTTCAGATGTGGTGATGTAGTCACCAGATACAGTTCATTGACTGGTTCTCTTGACCGACCATCAAATGTGTCCCCTCCATGAATAACAATGCAACCAGTCCCAGTAAAGCTGACATGATTCTTTCTTCCACATGGAGGTTTCTTCAATGGCTTCAACTGTGCTGCCACTGAACCAATGCTAGCATTCATTGATCCCACTGGTTCACGAGATCCAAAACCGCTGTGTACTTCAATCAACTGATCATCTCGGCCTCCGATTATATACAGCATATTACCAACACTATTTATGGAGTGTCCAGACCGTGAAGCAGTGTTATTGGTCATCTTCTTGTATACAAACTGTCCACTGTTGACACTGCCAGTGAGCGTGTAAACATTCCCATGCTTTCTCTGAATGCGTAGACTACCTTCTCGTCCTACAATAAGAATGCCACCTGATGCTACAACAGCTGCATGGGAACTCAAACCAGCTCCTTCCGGAAATCCAGATGTCCTCATTGGTAGCCACTGCTGCTCTTGAGCATCAAACACATGGACATTGGAGATTCTCTGATGCCCGTCCCATCCACCGATAAGCACCATGTATCGATCTTCAAGCGTTACACAGGCATGGTGACTCAGATGTGGTGACCCAGCGACCTTCACCTCTGACCAAGAGCCTGGAGACCGTGCCAGATTGAGGCAAAACAGTTTATCAGAGGGTGAGGTGCTGCCATACTTTTCTATCCCACCGTGGATATAAAGGCAGTTTCTGATTACACATCCAGCATGGTTGGCTAGTGCAGGGCCTAAGGTACAAAGGGGTTCCCAGTCCAGAAGAAGTGCGACATCGTGGGATGTGGAGGCTGCTGCCATAGTTACACAGGCATCATGGTCCCATCTGTACATATGGAAACAAGAATATAAATATGGTGCTTGGAATTATCTTCATTAACTTTTGGCATGCTATGGATAAATATATATTATATCAAGCCATTGATAAGCTTCATTTATAAGTATGTGTAAACACTTTTCAATACAAACACCATGTCAGTTGAATACAAACTACATGTAGAGTAAAGTATATAAAGTATATAGACATGTTGCTAGATACTCTGAAACAAACAGTACATATCCAAGAGCTCCCTGCAATAGCAGTCTTGTGTGGAACTGTGCTGTTTGCCTAAGCCTGATCATGTCAGCTTAACAGATTGACTTACATTTTCCATCTATAATAGTGCAACATATATTTACTTAACATCTTAAGCAAAATATTTTTCTTTTATAGTTGAGGGACAATAACTTGCTTTGATTAGTGTATTTTTTAGAATCTTTTGTAAATAAAATTATATGTAGAAAAAAAAAAGGTAAAGGAAAAGTGAAATACAACTGAAACACATTAGGACAACCATAAACATAACATAAAATAAAATTGAAGTTTTATTTTTACTGCAAAAAGATAAATAAAAATACTTTAAAAATGTAATTTATATAAATGGTAATAAGAACATGTGAAATTCAGAGGAAATGTTTTTATGCACATTAAAATAAACAAATCAAGATATTCTGCATCAGAATGTTGTCTACAATGCTATATTGTATCAGAAAATGTAAGATTAATTAAATAAGCTTCATTAAAATGTCTACATGTTGTCACATTAACCATAACTTTTATTTCACATTTTGGTAGGTAGCTTCTATTTTTAAAAATAATGTACAAGTCTTGTACAAAATACTTCAATAAAAGAAGTATGCAAGCTTAATTTATAAATCCACCGTCACTGCATCAGTAATTGCATGCAAATATTTAAGTCTGTGCATGGGTTTGTTTTTTTGTTTGACAAGGGTAACAAGTGCTAGTAATAACACATTCTTTCTGAGTTAAATATTTTAATACATTTTCTGAGTGGAATATAAATACAAACAACATAATAGAAAAAGCACATGACCTCCTCAAATAAGTCAACAATTGACATTTAATATGATCTCATCAGCTTACAGAAATCATTTAAATTATATTACAAAACATTTCTAACAAATACCAAAAAGTTTCTTCACAGGATAAAAATTGTTATAATATTAATCATCAAACTGAGCATATTTCATTACAATGATAACATATTTCATTACAGTAATAACTGTACCATAACCCCTTGCAGCAAACCAATTAGCACAAGATAAATTATCACAATTTACATTATAAACAAAACAACTAGCTATACAACCAAATGTCATCGTAAGGAGTAAAGGCAGATCAAGGATGCAAATCACTATGAGCATGCATGATGCTTATTATAGTTGTAAAAGAAGGGCAAAAAGTACCTTTCCTTTGGCTTTGTGGTGAAACAAAAGAATGAAATTACTACAAACATAAGTTTCAGGCCAGTTTGAATCATTCATATTAATTGATATAAAATATGTTTATCCCATATCTTCAAGGGATTTACTACCAACAAAACATATTACTGAGAGAGAAAGAAAAAAAAATACTACAAAAAAGCACAGTAATGCAAGTGTGACACAGCAATGAAATTTATATTTAACAACAATAAAACTTAAAGGGTCTGCTTATTGAAAGCATTATATAATTATTGAGGTTTAATTAGTTTAATTTGAAAGACAGAAGAATATTGTTTATCCTTGTTTGCAATATCAGTATTTTTACTAACATTTCCTGGTAATAAATGCCTTTGCATCTCGCCAAAAGCATCAACATAAGAAAAGCACTGTAAGTTATTTAAGCAAATATCTTGAATAAAATAACCTATTTTTCCAAAATCCATACTAAAGACATCAAAAGCAATAGCAATAAAGGATTTGCGAGTGGTGATGTTTGGGCCAATGTTCCTGTGCCCTAGAGTAAAACATTTTAATTATCATTTGGACATTGCTGGACAAAGTGCATTTTGTTTGTCATGATTATTTTTCTTCCCACATGAATAGCACTGAAAAATCACTTAAAATTACAACATAGGACTATTTTGATGCAACGATCCTAAAACAAAATTTGCAAGTAATGCAATAGATTATTGCTGGTTCTCTTCATCTTTTTTACTCTTTGTGCATAGAGTTCCTATTGTTCACATTGTTAAAAGTTACTTTCAGTCCATCATATTTTGTTTTCCTCCACCTAGCTTTAAACACTTATAAATGCTATAAAGAAATGTCAAGAATTATTAAAAATAAATTTAGCATAACAATAATTATAATTTGAATATATCTATATATGTAAATATCTAACTATCTAGTAACAATAAGACTAGACAAGAACATGACAACAGTAACATTTAACACGAAAGTGGTAGTAAACATATTGAGCAAATAAACATGATATGCACCAATATAAAAATAACTAAAAAAATAAAACCTTAACATATTGTAACTTACTTTAATAAGTTTTTTAAATAAATTAAAATTAATAAACAATGAAAGGATTTTTATGCAAAACTATTCAGATAAAAATCATGAACTAAAACACTTCAAATCAGGTTCAATAATATCCTTTTTTATTAGAATATAAAACCATAATATAATTATCTTTTTGCTCTGTAACATAAATTTTAGTGCTGCTCAAGAAGGCAGGCACATACCATGGCCCATTCTCTGCCCCTCCCCCTCACCGCCCTTCACAACACGTCGGCCAATCATTATATTTTTTAAAAGTCAAATGTTTTGTCACAGTAGAGACATAGAGACATACAAATAGATTAATTATATGGAGTAATTTACAAATTTTCAGTAATAAAAAAATTACAAAAATATAATATGATTACAGTAATGGTGATAAGACATGAATTATGTACAAGTTGATCAATTAGTTATAACAATAACTTACACACTTTGTAAATCTTTTGAAAGTTTCCAAATGCCATTCAAATTAACAATAAACTTTCTGCTACTAATTTGATGAAATGTTTCAAATTAATAATAATAATCTTTAAAAAGCATGATGCAAAATATTCATTTATTGAGACAGTTCTGCAACTTCCCAATAATTTTTATATGAAAAAAGCTTTGATCCTGGAAACTCAGACAATAGTAAACAAAAAGCAAGCAGATGATAATTTAAATAATTAGGAGGCATTGTCAGAGTTTTGCGTAGCTACATGACAAATATAACAACACATCCAACATTGAATATGTACTGGTATTAAAATAATTATGTCACTATCTAACCTGTCAGTATATTCTTTATGACTGATGTAAACACCCATGTTAAGTACTTTACTGCAAGCACAGTTCAGAAGTATGCATTTTTGTTGAACTTTAGATGGCTACATTAGTTTGTTATACTCCAAGCCTACCAAGTGATATCTGACAGTTTGTCTACTATATGTTTAGGGAAATTTAGGCATTACTTCTGCACTAAAAATAGATATTAACCCAGATGATGATATGATGTGATCTTAAAAAAAGTTGTCACATGGGTTTCTTAGTTAAATACAGTTTGCAATTATGAGTGGGGATTTATGTTTTATTGTTCACACAGGTCCATGAATAGCATTTGAAGGACTTTTTCAAGTAACAATGACTAATTTGGCTATTTAAGAACAAAATCTTGAGTTCAAACTGCTGGATACCAACTTAAAGACATCACAACAGTATGTTCAGAACTTATCTTCTGATAAAAGGTAATATTATTGTCTATTCTTTACTGTGGTTCAAGATGCCTTTTTGTTTATTAACAAAAATTTTAAAAAATTGATCAAATGTGACCAGTTACGATCAATATCAACTACGGGCTTTTTACTGTACTTAAACAAAAAACTATCTTTTTTAATTGTAAGTGCAAGTAATGACCAAAGAAAATGGACATATCGTACTCTTAACACTAAAATATAGTGGTGACTTGTTCAAATCAACTAGTCAAATGTTTGCAAAGGTTAGCTTCTTACTGATGTCACCTTTGCAATCTTACTTTAAAGTAGATTACACAACAATTGTCTATCAGAATATGTTTTATTATTATTGTATATAGAGAGAGTTGCCCACTGTTTAAGTCCATGTTAATCAGTAGTTAGGCACAATTCATAACAATCACCATACACAACATCCTTCCACGCCACACCTCCATGGAATATGACCCGGTCCCCTGTACAAACACAAACATGTGCTGCACGGGGAACTGGATGATGCTCTATTCTATAGTAGGCCAACTGAGGCTTTGTGATGACCAGGTACATTTCTCCAACGGCTTGCCGACACTTCCCATCAAATGTTTCTCCACCATGAATCAGAAATCCATGGTTTCCAGCAATGATCACATGATTCTTGCGACCTTTTGGCATTCTTTCCAGTGGGTGCAGTTGTTTTGAAAGAGCAATAAACGAAGAGTTGAGCTTCCCAAGTGGTACTTTGGCATGAAATCCTTCAAAGAGTTCTATCAAATCATCTGTCCTTCCACCAACAATGTACATAGAGTTGCTTGAGCCGTTCAGTGTATGACCTGATCGAGAATTAGCATTCTCCATTATTTTTGTGTATGTAAATTCACCACTATCTATAGTCCCTGATAAGAGATATACATGTCCATGTTTCTGGTTGGGTCGAAGACATCCTTCTCTACCAATTATTAGAATGTCACCATTTGTTAGCACACACACCGCATGAGAGCTCAAACCTGCACCTTCTGGAAACCCTGTGTCTTTCATGACCAGCCAATCCTGAGTCTGCGTATCAAAGGCATACACCTTTGTCACTCTCTGATGCCCATTCCAGCCACCAATGAGCAACATGTACCTGTTGTCCATTGAAACGCAACAGTGATGACTCAGAGCAGGTGATCCAGGTGCTCTCACTTCATTCCAGATCAGGGTGTCAAGGCTGAGGCAGTACAACTTATTAGATGGTGTGATGCTACGGTGTTGTGTGACACCTCCATGGATATAAAAGTGGTTGTCAAGGATACAGCCTACATGGTTAGCTAGTGCTGGGCCAGCAGGAAGCAGGACTTGCCAGTTTAATGATAGAATGGAGGCAGACCGTGAAGCTGGAGACTTTGACATTTTGTATTTTCTGCAAAGACAAAGAGGAAAGGAAAAATACTTTGCTTGTTGGGTTTAATATTCATACAACAGTCTTTCTTTTAGCTAATGACTGCATTAATTTGAAGCAGATGTGGAGCTGGCTTCACTTTGGTGTAGGCCCTGACGTTAGGGCAATTTTTAGGGAGGACTGCACTAGAATTGTATGCAATAATTTACGATATTCTAGTAATGCCTAGAATTATAGTGTTTATTTATTTGTTTTAAACAAAACAGGAAGTTTGTTTTATTTTCAAATTTATGCTATTATTTTTAATCTGAGGGTTACCAGTCTCTCTACAGTAAATGACTGCTCTAACATGGAACCACAAGATGCAGTAATGATATCTGTATAAAAAAAACTGATGCCATACCAAATTTAAATACTTGTCAGCAAAATGTGTCAACATTTACATAAAGGTTTAAGCTTGCAACATGTCATTTTCCTATGCAGAATTAGTGTTTGTTACTCTGACATACACTCTATATATCACATATAACAGGCTGATGGCCATGAATATCAAGATTTTTTGAAGTAACAAAGATAAATATGTTTATTTCATTTTGGACGTTTCAAACAAAATTAATTTATTTGGCTATTGAATAACATTCTCCACTTTTTTGCAAGGCAGATATTATATTCTATAGACATTGATAAATAGATTCAAACACTAAAAACAATTACAAACTGGCTTCATTTAATTTTACAATATTAAAATAATCCGTCATTATCCCATCTATAATTTAAAAGCTTAGTGTGAACCAGAAGAAATGTCTAAATTCTAACTCCTTACTGACAATTAACCTGACACCCTACTGAGCCAAAGGCCTAAAATGCTCTAAGCCTGTAACATGAGAAAATGCAGTGAACTGACAGTGTGAGAGAATGGCAACATGTTACAGTCAAATCATGTATAAGGTATGGTCACAGGTGACTGTCACATATGATATATGAAATTTGTAGTTGAACCCATTACAAAGTTTAAATGGCTACTTATTAAACACAATTACACTAGACAGATCATAGCTGCTAGACCGTTTACTTTCGTATATGTAGGCCTGTTGCTTTGTATCTTTAAGAAAAAAATATTCTTCAAAAATTTCATTTGATTTTTCTTTTATTTTTACAAAGGAAATATGGTTGTAGAAAATTTATCAGTACTTACAGGTCGCGTCACTCAAAGGCAATGAGATCCCATTCCGCTAATGCACTGTATCACACGACAAACTTTAAGTTCCAACTGCCACTAGTGCCAGTCAATAAATCAAGTCTGATCATGTCTTGGGAAGAAATTTAACGCCAGTTATTATAAAAAGAGCAGACGGCAATCAATTTTGATATCATTTCAACATTGTGTGCAAAAAAAATATGATCAAACAAACGAAACGTCATTACTCAATTTCAGCTTACCAAGTTTGTTTACATTCGTCGTGAAGGCGACATTTCTACTTCCACTTTCGCACAGCCAGCTTCCGATTGGTGTTATCTCCCCTCAATGCTTTGCGCTCTCCCGAGGACGGAATTACCCGAGGAGTTCCGATTGGATTGTCCCGATGACGGAATTACCCGAGGTGTTCCGATTGGGTTTTTAGCTCATCTGATCACAACGTGCTCAAGAGGAGCTTTTGTGATACCGCTTCGTCCATCGTCAATAGATGGTTATCGTATGACGTCACACATTTCCCAGCATGCAATGCGGTCGGCCATATTTGTGGTAAAGCCATTGTTTACTAATGTCTGCTTAGGTCCCTACAATTCGACGATTGAATCGATTTTTTCGCGAAAGATGTCGTGTGTAATGGTTACAAAGTGCAATAGGACTTTATTAATACACTGGAGCTATTGTGCGTGAAAAGGACTTGAAGAAGACTAATTTGATCGCTTTTGATCCGTACTCGTCTTCGACGACAGCCTGATGACTTGCAGTCGGACATTGCATATCCAGACAGAGTGAACTATCTAGTATTTCAGCAAAGTACGACATCCAATTAATTATTGGTGGAACTAGATCCTAGACTTGTGCCAGGGTAGAACCACTGCGCATTGCAGGTTAGCTGGTAAACCTCCACGACCAGGACTCGAACTCATGCACTGAGAGGCTGAGGAGTTACAAGTCAACAACTGCTTGGACAAGGGCACTGCTAAACTTTGGTTTTAAAACAGGGTTATTTATTATGTGTACTGTTTTCAATTCTTTACATCATGTTATACTATTTTTTCATTGCTTTAAGTTCCTTAAAACCCATGTTATGGTTGTCATATTTATTATATGTAATCGAATACCATTACATGCTCCAATTTCCTAAGCAGTCTGCTTTTGCTTTTCCTGTTTATTGATCGATGAATTTACTGTCATTATATATTTTTTACCGTAAAATGTGTTGTTTTTAATTCAGAAATGGCGTGGTTCTAAAAGAAGTACTGAAACTTGAATTCAATTTTCTGTGAAATTATTATTCTAACATAATGTAAGTTTGTTAAATTTGCTGAAATGTAGGACAATGATAAAAATTAAAAACACTATGTGCTATTATTTATTGATGTCAATGTTAAAGCAAAACCATTTTAAATAGTTAGCTGTAACAGCTAGTTCCGGCTCGTTCTGAAAACAGTTTGTTTCTTACACTTTATTAGAGCTGGTCTCTGGCAGTTTGGACGAAACAATTTTCTCTCATGCATTCAAATAAATGATTTTTGCTTGTAAAGATCCCGCAAAATGCTGTTTTATATTCCGGACTGGATCTTTGGCTTTATGGTGAATAGTATCTTGGTAATGGTGTGGAGTGAAGTTATAGAAGTGGTGATGACAAGAGAAATTAAAAACGTTACTCAGGAATGAAGCCATACAGTTGACACTCTAGCTCATGCCATACTCAATACACAACCATTTACTTGTACCAATACAAACTGTCTAGGTTATGTATGACATTTTATTTTTGCCCATGTTGCCCCTGGCTATTTACAGCCCCTTGTCTGAAACCTGTTGTTTTTATAGTCTAGACCATATGGCTTTGCTTCCTGCGTGTCAAAGGCCAGGTGCAGGTGGATAAGCATTACTTTCTCACGTGTATTTTAGGTTAAAAAAGAATTTTAATTAAACTATCTGAGTAATTTAATTATCAATACGATTATACATTATTTCAAGTTAACTAAATTAAGATTTCTGCAGTATTTTAAGTAAAAATAGTAGTATTTGCCACGTTGGGGAGTATTTTCCAGCAGGTAAATGCCAGTAAATACCACTGGTAAATACCGGGGGTTGAATTTACCGCCCAACCTTGTTCTTACAGCCATGTAAAAAGTAAAGCAAAACACATTGCCTGTCATTACATAAAGGGTTTTTCCTATCTGAGATAACTTGAAATCATCAACGTGCCTATTTAAAAATAATGGACATTTTATGCGATATTTTTAAGATTCACACTGTCGAACAATACAGTAAGTGTAATAACAGTCTTCACTTTAACTAAAGTTTATTCGAGCATTATGTATACATTTCCAAGAATATTAGTAACATGTGTTGTTACATGGGTACAATATTAGCAAATTGTCGGATACCACATTACAACCAATACAGGGCGTTCTATAGACGCTGAACGTCAATGGTCATTGACTCCTCAGTCAAAGTTTTCAAGGGTCAAATTCAAATATCTGGGGGTACATTTTGTGCATATAGCATCTTGAGGGGCACATACATATTTTTATGTCACTGATGACAACATTTTGTCTAAAATTGACCTTGATGGAAATTATCGATACTGTTGGTTGCTTTTTAGTTTATTTAGGACCAGTAAATAAGCAATATATTTCTTAATTGTTTGTAAATTATCTGTATCTTAATAAAAACAAAAAAATAAACAACAACATAGCAATTAACATTATAATATACATATTTTCTTTCGACTTTTAATGCAATTCAAAACACTTAAAAACGCTTAGCTACAATGAATGCTCCGTTCAAGCGCGAAAGTATGACGTCCGAAAGTTCTCTCGTCCTTTTCCCTTAGTTTGTAATGACGGCTGGTAATGAGAAAAAAATATTTCTGATCCGGATTATATATTTTGTGACATTTCACAACACAACAAGAATTAATCATCGTCTTCATTGCCTGTAATGGTCAATTTAAAAAAAACTGCGCTTTCACGGTACTGATATGTTGATTCACCTTACCACAAAGATGGCGGACAAACAGGTGCGCGCGCACCTTGGTGAAAAATCGATAACCATCTATAGTTTAGCTTGTGAACACACTAGAGGCCACAGTTTTTATCAAATCTTCATCAAACTTGGTGAGAATGTTTGTATGAAATCTTGGATGAGTTCACTATTGGGTCACCTGTGGTCAAAAAGTAGGTCGCTAAGTCAAATTTTAGGAAAAACTTGTGAACACACTAGAAACCACATTTATAGTCCAATCTTCACCAAACTTGGTCAGAATATTAAATAAAAGGAGAAGGATATATATAAGTAAGACACGACACAGTATTAATCTACACAAACAGACCCATTAGGCGGCAATATATAAGGTTTTTACTAAATAGATGGCAGGTCGCTGAATAAACGGTGGACTCTTAAAGACCCCGTAAAAACAAAGGCACCTGAAAACCCCCATCTAAAAATTACATAGGAAAACCCACCATGACACATCACAACATTACATCAATAATATATAGTAATAACCAAAATACCGGGTTGCCAAATAAACGGGCGCCCCCTAAGGACCCCGTAAAAGCAACATGGGCTTATCAGTACGAAACTCACATAGGATTCAATATCAGAATAGACCCCATCCATATTAACTCTAAGTAGAACCAGGATATGCTGAATAAACGGAAGCCCACTAGGGGGTCCGTATTTATAAACAAAGGCTACCCATCAAGGTTCATTAAGCTTATCAACCTACCTTTATGTAATATATATTACTATGTTATAACATGCATGGCTACCCCTCTAACACTGTTTATGCACTATAGGACAGTGGAAAAAAACAACAACAAAAAACCTTCCACTGCTGTATATAGTATAGAAATGCGTAGAGTAGTTTATGTAGACTTTGTAGTGATAAGTATGCTTGAGTGAATGAGAACCTTGAGTGCATGGATTGTGTGTGTGGTAGAATAAGGAAATCCATAAGGTATTGGCTGCCTAACATATTCTAGACATGTATAAATTCTCCTATGTTAATAAGTAAACAAAGGCGAGCATTAACCTTAAACCACCAGCCGGGGACTTCTTTCTTGACATATACATTACATATGTAAGGCAAGGAAGATGGTTTAGTGGGCGTTCGGGCCCTGGGCGTCCAGACATCTAATATTTACAAACACTAGGGTCTAAACTATCGACCTTAACTCACTAATAAATACCCAGCTTATTAGCTAAACAGGTCCCTAAAGGTGCACCCCTTCCCTACTATCTCACATTTCGTTACGGGAAGAGAAACGCCGAAACCGGGAACCTTTTTTAAGGAAAAAAATAAAAGAAAACCAACTTCACTAGAACCTAGTGTCAGGGGAGCGAGCCATAAATTTGGGAGTGGAATTCACTCAAAACATGCTCAATCCCCCTTATGATCCAAAAATACAAAATTAAACCATTCTTTCAGTAAATGGGTACATAAACTAGGTACCTAATTAGGGCCCACTTTAGGCAAAATATTTGGAATGCAGTATTTAAGCCATGCATGGGCAACATGGCGGGGTCATGAAAAAGCCCTCAACAGGGCGAGTAGACCCTCATTAAACTAGTTTCAGTCAGTCAGTCAGACTTGGTCAGAATGTTTGTCTGCATGAAATCTTGAACGAGTTCGTTATTGGGTCACGTGGTCAAAACACAGAAAAAGCATGTGAACACACTAGAGGCCACATTCATAGCCCAATCTTCACCAAACTTAATCAAATTGTTTGTCAACATGAAATCTTGGATAAGTACATTATTGGGTCACGTGGGGTCAAAAAGTAGGTCACATTTTAGAAAAACTTTGTGAAAACATTAAGAGGCCACATTGATGGCCCAATCTTCACCAAACTTGGCCAGAATGTTTGCCAGCATGAAATCTTACATATGTTTTGAAGTGTGTCATGTGGATTGAGTAGGTTACTTGGTAAAATTCTAGAAAATGTGAGCGATTAAGGGCAATCATGACTCTCTTGTTATGTTTTTGGCGTGTATGTTGACTTTTCTGCCTTTCTTGTAATACCCAGGTTAACCATCATCAACAAACACTTCTATTTTTTTAAATAACAAATCTCTTTAAAAACTTAACTGAACTTCAAGCTTATATTTATGCAAAGTTAAGAAATTTCACGGTTTGTAATTGCAATATCATTCTACACAAGATCAGGGGATAAAGTCCAAGAATTCAAACTAAAAGGACACACCTACCATTTGGAATACCTTGGGTATTAACTAACAAGGAAAAAGAATATATAAGACAAAGTACTTTGCACATTGCAACATATACATAAATTTGACCAGACACAGGACCAAGGTACATGCAGGCCAAATGTAAAAGTGGGAACAAATCTGTGATGAGTGATTTAGCAATAAGAGCAAACCCAAAAGTAACCGCCTTAGAAAGGTCATTCGGCAATATTGTCCGATTAGGGTGCTTAACCCGATTTTACAGAGCTCTAACCTCGCACTTCCTGATGGGTTTCTCAAATGCAAGCAATGAAAAGAAAACCATTCCATTTGAATAAATGTCCAAGCGATGACGTTTTGTTTGACAAGTAATGACGACAGTATTTACGCCATTGAAAAATAATGTCCACATAGTGTTTAGAAGAGAGATAGGCATTATTTTGATTAGAAGTCCTACAAAAAATGATAGTAGTAAATGAAATTAACTTTTGAATCAAGAACAAAAATGTCCAGAGAAGAGTAAATGATTGTAGCATCCTGTCATGCGGAGATGGAATTGAGGAACCAAAGTACAATGTCCATCAAAGGAAATACACGTAACAATCTTTATAGGATGAATTAAATGACAACATAGACTACATGCACGAGGAGATTTTTTACGACCGCCACACTGCACAAGTAACATTGTTGGAAGACAATTTCCATTTCGTCTTACCAACAGTATTTCAGTTATCTAGAGAGGTTGTCCACTTGAAGCAGATATAGTAATGATCCAATGTGTATAGCATACCGTGAACACCTGGCATGATACAACACCCAGTCACATTATGCTGACACCAGGCCAACCAGTTGTGGAACTATCCTTATATTTGCTTGAGCGTTAGCAAGGGAGCTATACCACTTCCATTTTTTAAGACTTTGGTATGTCATGGCCCGGGATCAAACCCAAGGCCTCTTGTACCTGGAGCCAATGCTCTACTTATTGCACTAGGTCCGGTACCTCATATTGTAGATGACATATTTGTTTGCATGAGTTTCCACTCAGATGGATAAACCAAAGATTATCAAAAATATCTATGCACTTTATTTTTGTATCATCATCAGCTTTCAAAATCAAAATAAAAGTCCAGTTTTGCCATAGTTTATAGGAGTTACCTCCTCTCAATGGTCAGGTTAAACTTCAATATTCTGTCAAGTTTGTGCAGATGGATTAAGAAATAACCAAACAAACCTGTTGTAAGCGCTGAATAATTTATTGCAGACGTCAAAAATAAAAAAACAGAATGTGTGAGTGAGATGTATATAAAGATACTGTATGCAATATCACATAAGCTGAAAAGTAAAACTACTAGACTCTATCTTCTGAATAACACCCCACAAAAACAATGTCTAAGCACATGAATAAACATAAAGCTGATATACTAGTACAATTCTGGCAGTAAAATTAATATTTTTTATAAAATTAAATTTGAGATTATAAAATCACTATTCATTAATCCATCATTGGACTCTTAACCTGCTAAGCATGAACTTATAAGGCATATGCAAATGGTGTAGAGCTTAGTTGAGTGCTGTCTGATCAGGATCTACACTACTTGCTAATAAGTCTATGCATGGTCTTGTCAAGAATGACCAACTTATAGGTAAGTGACACAGTCTGACGGTTGATTAAGACAAACAATATATTCAATTACAAATGTTGTTTGAACATTTTCAAAATCAAAGAAATGTATTAGTTCTCTCCCTTGTGGATAGGTATTTTCAATAATTGATATGGAAAAATAGTCTTAGCTTTCTTTTATTCATAATAATGCTCAAACACCTTTACACATTCTTATCCCATTCTACATCATACAATTCTATGTGCATGCTGCAGGCTATATTCTCAATAGCAAAATAGTGGAAAATTAATATTCCTTCAGAACCAAAGTACCTGCAGACAAAGGATGTAACTCAGTATGATATAAAGTTAGAGTAATGCCCCTTTATAAAAAAAAAAGAGGGCTTAACACTTATTATTGACTGGAAAAAACAATAATTTCAGAAAACCATTCCAGCCTATGTAACTTTATGTTTACATTCATATTAAAAAGTATCTGTCTATAGTGCTGGGTGCAGCTAATAAAATGAAAATAAACTGGTTCACTACAGGTATGGTCTTGAAGTGTTGACTTTTTCATCAAAACAGAGTTATGAATAGTTCTAGAAAAAAAAATTGTTGGAATGTATTCTGATAAAAAAACAATAACATGAGACATAGTGTTATAAATATATAAAACAGAAATAAAAATCATATAAACGAAACAAATAAAATCTTTTAAAGCTCGAACAATGATGGACGGAAAATGTAAGCATAATAAATTATCACAATGTAAGGTATAATCAGTAGTAGTTATAAAATAAAATTAAGAACATATGCTATAATTTAACTCTTTTCCCCACTCATATCATTTCATAAAATCATCAAATAGTACACATGATGACATTACTGGTAAGCATTATCTTGTATTGAACAAAACATCTTTATAAAACAGCTGTTGCTTGTAAAAATATGTCACATTGAGAAATATTAAGCTTATTGTTATATATTGAACACTTGTGCTTTATTGGATAAAAATATATGTTAGTATTTATTGGAATCTTCATAATTTTTATGTTTTATATTAAATCATATCAAACTAAGTATGTTATTGACAGGAAGAAGTGAAAACCTAAATGGCTTGATGTTTCAATATTAAAAAAAATAACAAACTAAAAGTATTTACTTTATAATCAGCAACAGCAAAAAGTCCAAAGTTATGAAATGTATCTTTATTTCAATATTCCTTAAAATGTACTAATATAATTAATCCTGTCAGATCAGGTTTAAGGGCACTTTCACAGTAAATACAAAATCACAATAATTTATCACTAGAGTTTATATGAAAATAAACCACTGTTACAAAATACATTTACAAATTATTATTTGAACAAGATACTTTGCTTAAGAGTAGCAATCCTAACAAATCTTTAGTTTACAATTATGACAAGCAACATTCATATAGCAAGAAAACATCTGACAAAACTAGAGATGGTCAATATTAAGTGTACAAATGAAACTATGTTTCTATCGTTTACTTTGATGAAGTTATATTTTACTTACCTTGGAAAATTATCACTTACTGACAGTATACTCATAAATGAATCAGTCTTTCTATACAGGGTATCCAATCTCTTAAATGAATATTTGTATTTAAATCAAATTATTCAAAGTTTAACACAATTCTGACAATGAAAAAAACCCAACAGACACATATCCTTTTAAGTGATATAACTTTACCCAAAATCAACAATGTATAATTACACACTTTTTCCCCATCACCAAATGAGCTTCAATGGTTACAAAAAATGAATGTATGAGAAATGTATGAATTAATATTTCAAACACCAATGAAATATGCTGAAATAAAATGTAAACATTGTATTTTTACTTGAGATATTGAGAGTTAACAATAAAAGTTTCTCTAAACAATAAGAAAAAAATAAATACATATTAACAGACTTTACATGAAGCATTCTTGATAAGCTATTAAATTTTTGTCCAATAAATGATCTTTATCATCACTTGTGTAATTTTTAAGTTTATAATTTAAAAAAATAAAAAATCTTAAAGATTATAGAAGCTTAAAATGAAAAAAAATGAACCATGTTGTCTATTATGAGAATTGTTCCTTGACACTAAATGGCTACAATATGAGCTGGTCTGTGCAAGAAATAAAAGAATATAATCTAAAGTAAAAATCCCTGGTCCTGCAAACGTGTGTAGAAAAATTTCCATTTCTATCTTAACACCCAATGCAAACAATACATTTAGCAAACACATTGCGAATAGGATATACAAGAATACAATACAAAGGAATAATACATACATAATAATCACAGCTACCTAAATATGTGAGAAAAATACCATAATCATTATGCACCCTCCAAATATGGTTTCCAGCAAGAGAACAATACATACATTGGCAACTTTAACGAATGTTTTTCTTTTACTCAGTAAACAATTTTTTTTTATTAAAAGAAGTATAAAGATCTGAGTTTCCATTTTAGTGCAAATAACTGCATGTTATTTGTCAGCTAAGAAATCATTATACATTTTATTTATCAAGGTCAGCTTTTTTACAATAAGATTGGTACATGAAAGAATGTCTTCCTCATGGTCAAAATATGACTTTTAATATTATACATCAATCTATATCCAACTACAAGAATAAATCCAACTTTTTCACTTATGCAGTTAAAGTCCCAAGTTACCACATTCAATATAAAAATTCTATAATTCTACAGACAGGAAAATAAACATCTTCACAATTCCACCAATCGTGCAGAGCACTTTGGTTACTATGACAACAAACTCTTTAAGCAACTTATGTAAGCTAATTATACTACAATTATCTCTTTATCTTACATTCACTGCGGGTTGCCGATGGCCAGACAAGTCGAGCTGCCTTCTTGTAACCTCTCACAGCCTAAGTTCAAATGCCAATTGGAGTTGGATAAATGTGGAAAAGGCTTTCATCTGTCCTGTGGTTTGCAGTAGTTTTATCCAGTCATTTATCTGCAGTCTTCCTCCATAAATAAAAGCTGGGTTTATTGTAATGCCAATAAGTTTGTTGCTACAATGTTCTTCACAGACAAGGACATGACCACACTATTTTGTTGCTTCAGAAAAACTATTTGTAAAAATCCATAGCTCAAGTATTATTGATTAAAATCATTTATAAAAGCAACATCCATATCTTGTTTAAAGACACTGCTTATCTTAAATGAATATAACCATATAACTGGTAACAATTCACTTTTTTTCACTACATGTATATAAGAGACAGAAGTGTTTAAGTCAAAATGTTAATTATTGAATGCTGAATCGTTTTTCAGTCAGAATTAAATTGTAATCCATTGTCCATTAAATTCAGAAAAGTATTCACATTTCAAAAAATATTAATGGTATTAAAAAATATGAACTGCTGTTAACTACTTTTTAAGATACCGAAGAGGACATAAATAGACCTATTTTTTCACATAAATTAAATACTTTCTGTCAAATGTTAACAATGAAAAATAAGTTATTAGTTTATATTAATTTTATTTGGCTATGACGCTAAGGTATTCATTGCGCCAATTAAAAGAACAAAGGTGGTAAGATTTACATAAATCAGTAATAATTTGAATAAAATCTTTGAACACAGATGGACAATTATATCATACATGTAAAGTACTTGTGACAATACTATCTGAGGCAACGTAACAAAAGGTCATTAATATAAATACAAAATGGCACGCTCCACACACCAATAACCTTAAACACTGCATTAGTAAGGCACTGCTATCCACCAAGTAACAAGGAATGCCTTGTAAAAAATGTTCCGCTGGGGCTTGTCAAGTCAGGATCTGCACTATTTGCTGCAAAGTATCTAGCAACAAAGCTGTTAAGAGACAACAAAGGCAAGAGTACGAGTTATAAGCAAATGCAGCATATTAACAGTTGAACTCAAGCCTTATCCTTTGTAGTATGATATCTCAGGGGAAAGACATTTAGCCTTTAAGTATGACCTTGATTTTGCTCTACAACATGGTCAGTGAACACGCATCTTTATACGTTGACTGTTCGACATTGAGCACCTGTTGAGTTTTCTCTATTTACATTACATCTGGACACGGTTTTGTTGTAACTATTACTGACTGGCAAGTGAAATACATTTATTCTGTGTCTTTTCAAATTCAAAATATGTTGCAAGTACTCATAGGACCTTTTAATATTTTCTTATTCCTTACGATTTATATTATTTTTTCAGAAAAATAGCTCTTAAAATTAAAGCTAGGCAGAAGAACAGAACGAGTGACTGGTTGACATTTATACAATATCACCCTACTTAAGGCAGGGGATTTCAAGTTACAAATGTAAGTGATGATCCATGTGTTATAAAAGAATCAAATTCTTAATTATTTCCTTACAATCACATGCAAAGATAATAACATATATTGATAAAGCCAATAGTGCAGATCCTGATCAAAAAGCTCCAAGCTGGCACAGATTAAGAGTTTACTGCACTAAATTAGAAGATATTTCGTAATTAAAAAAAACAATAACAATAAATAAAGTTGTAATCTCTAATTTGAAAGCAGTGGTTACTGTACTGCCAGAGTGCTACATAGCTGAGTAGTTTATGTTAATGACTGACAGCATCACTGTCACACTATCAACCGCTTAATCCCACACTCACAACAAAACTTGGCAGATGTCGCCGGGTATCGTGTCCCACACTCATGACAGTATTTTGCAGCAGCGCTGTTAATGCGTTTTCTGGTATCCCCACTACCTACCCGCCCCGAGTTGTTGCCATAGTAACCAGAATCTGCCGTTCTCACCAAGTATCCATGCATCTTGAGTCTATCTCCCGTAGCGTCCCTGAAGCAAAAACATTTATTAGTTATAAATCTTCTCATATGAAATTTTGAACTTTATTATGCAATGATTTAAATAACCAATATTAAAAAAAACTATGCTTAAAGTAATTAAAGGCAGTTAATAGTGTGACAGGCCTTGGGGGCAAGAGCTGGCTGATCAGAATATAAACTTTTTGATCAATTCATACTCAGAAGGCTTACAGTTACATGTAATACATTTCAGTATTTATGGTGCATTTTAATACAATTTGATTATATTTCAAAACTACTAAATTTAAGTGATATAAAAGGAGTATATTTGAAATCATGATCCTAGCTTGTAATTGGGAGAACATTATTTTTTTTTTTTTTCTCTCTAAAAAAGTCAACAGATTTAGTTTAAATGTACTTCATGATATACCTGCTTGAATTTTAAACAAGTTTTCTTTTAAGGTAATGATCATTGTCTATCTATAAAATTAAAAGACTTGTGAGAAAGAAAAAAAACAACCCAGACCGTTTTACAAAACAAAATATACAGTTATAAAAAAAACAACTCCACCTAAGGGCATATTCATCTGTATTTTATAGAAAAAGAAATCAACTGTGACACAACGATGTTCAAGTGACAATGATGTTCAGCTATTTGACAGATGAAGTCTCCAGCCAATATCAAGGTAATGGCAACCAATGCCCCACGAGGTGAGATGGAACATGATAAGCAGTAAGCAAACGATTATTATTATCAATATTACCAAATTAATAATACAAAAAGAATGCCTCCTACAGATATTAAAATACCTACTAAAAAGAAATTTACAACACCATAACATAAGCATTTCTTTCAATTCAAACAGTGATTATTAGCTAAAAGATAAAAAAAGTGGACAGGATAATCTAAATTAAATCTTTAGCCAACTATGAGGTGACTTATTAAATGTTTTGTTTGTAATATACACACGACATACTGACTAAATTACAATGGTTAACTTGACAGTTCTGATGAATGTCTGGGTAGAACCACAGATGCACAGCAAGTTAGCTGGAAGATCTTTCGGTAAGGTAAATATTGACCTAAGTCTGATTTTTTTGCTTCCATTACTTAAAATTAAGCCTTTTTGTTTATAGTCATTTGGGAAACTCACCCCCTTCCAACAAAAACATATACACAGTAGTTACAGTTGTATAAAAAGAACCACTCAGAACAGAAAATATAGTCAGGGGCTTAGAAAAACATGATTGCTAGTTTTAACAGCAAAGTTTTTATGTGTATTAGAAGAACTAACTCATGCTGGCATTCTAACTTGTTACATACTTAGTTACACCTGAAAGAAACAACAAAACATTTCAAAAACATAAATGAACTTACCATTTATGGTTAAAACGGTTAATTTAAACTCAAAAAGGTTTATCAAACATTACTTTGTGACTTTGTAACTTGATAACAGTAACATCTGTTAAAAGTCAAATATTAGGAAAAAAAAACAACATGACACAAGTTTACCTTGTATCTTCATCACAAAGCTAGTTGAAAATAAAATTATTTTGCATTTTTTACAGTGAACAAAATGTAAAAATTATTCCCTCAGCCCCAAGTAAACTGAAAACTTTCAAGCAAGTAAGCTTTTATACAATGAAGAACAAAAAAGACATAGTGACAGACCCTAATCAAGGCTTTAAAATGTTAACCATAGGTCAGCCAAAGTTCATGTTCAAAAACAAAAAAAAATAATGAGCAAGTAATTTTTTTTAGGAATTTCCTCTAGATAAATACAAAACCATGCCAGCACTTGTAAAGTTAAATATTATTATTAATATAAAAATTAAAAAAGGATCTCTAACATGCTTTGGCAGAATGTTAATGTGCTTTATTAGAAGGAAGCAAGTATCACATCAAATACAGAAATCAATCCATATGCACATTGCATTTATTGTAGAACATGCACCAAAATTTACAAAATTCCATTTTAAATTGTTAATAAAGGAAAAATATATATAAATGGAAATAGATTTTATTTAAATGATAGCAAAGTGAACAGCAGACAAAATAGAACATATTCACTATTCATGGGGTTTTAACAGTGAATGTCATTCAGAGAAACAGAAAAAAAAAGAAAGAATGGTACATCTTATGTTCGAGCTTGTATTGACTTCTCTAAACAATTGACTAAAGATGATATATAGGATAGTGAGTACTGAGTGTACTTGTTACAATAATCACAAAGCCCCTGTTTTATTAAAGGTCTTAAGTAGGGTCTTATTTTAAGTCGGGCGTATATCCACCAAAGTTAAGATTGACCGTTTTATGAAAGAAGTCACAGCCAAAAAGTCTTGGTTTTGGTTTTTAAGTTTTGGTTGTAACTTTAAGACTGATCAGTAGCAGACGTAAGTAGGAAACAAAATGGCTGCTGTTGGTGGAATTAATATTGTGAGGCGGCATTCAGAAAGAAAATTTAGGGAAAGGAAAGAGCTCAAAGATCTGTCGGACAAAGAAATCGTCTGACGATACAGGTTGAATCGGGCCGCAATAACGGACCTTCTGTAGTGTGTGAATACGAAGCTAGTGAGACCCACAGCCGGTCAGCGTCTATATCGCCCCTCACGCAGGTAAGCTTAATTTTTTTCGATATCTGTCTACCAATATATAAATAAAAATGCGATAATCCATTTCCATAGCATATTGTTGTTGCATAATTGCGGACAAAACCGGGTACCTGCTATTCAAGGGGGCCTACTAAGAATGGATATAGAAATGGATCAAAACAAACAAACGCAAAGTTCATTTTATCCAAACTTTTGACCCGCAGCATTTAATTTTTAAAATATTATACGCGTAAACCATTTAAAATCTCCCTTATTATTATTGTTATTTTGGTTAATGTGATTCAAAAATGTGCAGTTTGCAAGTTTTTGTCTAAAATTTGTAAAAAAAAAGAATGCATAAATGTTGCGGTGCACAGTAACGCTAGTTGTACTGTAATTCTAACAGGAGTGGAAAGAGAATATCATCCCTTTTATTACTTATTTTTTACAAGATTTATTAAAAGAACTCAGCGATTGATCAAGACTGTAATTTGAAATGATGCTTTAGTAAAGGGAAATGAAAAGAATATTGTAATAATGTAGAAAAATCAAGAATGCAATCATCAACAGTTAATATACATGGATGTTAAATTGTCTCTCATTACACCAGTAAATCATATTTACATATATGAATACTTTTTCAGTTGCTGGTCTGTTTACGTTATTTGGCAAAAGGGGATTTCCTGTCAGAAGTGGCAGACTTACATGGAATCAGTCGGTAAGTAAAAAATGAATATCCATACAGTTATATATGTCTTTATAGAACATAAAAAAAACTGTCTATAATAATATATATTATATATAATAATAATATCAGATTATTGACTTGTTCCATAGTTGCAAGGATGACAGGTTATTATTAAAACTTATTTAGTGTGTTGTTCTCTGACCTATAAGTAAGCTTTAACAATCCTGAACACATTTAAATAATTATATTTCCTTTTAACCTTTTATTTAAAGGCAATTGAGAAACTAGTCATCTTAACTTATATCATTATGCGCAACGTAGCAGACGATACTATTTATTACCTGTCAAAGGTCACTTGCACTTACTTTCGACTAATTTTGCCCAGAATTGATCTGAACTCGTTTTTGGATCAGACAGGGTATGTATGGTGGCCACACATTCTTCTACCAAGCAGTTCAATTCGGCTGGCGATAAAATTCGCCTTTTGTTTGGACAGTATGTCTGCCATGTTGTAGCTGATGTAAACAGCTTCGGATTACTCGGTTAACATCAACAAGGGAATTCAGGCAAAAAGTTGCAATTGTTGAAATTCACCAAATGGCGCGTGCATACAAAACCGGATGTTGTGGAAATAGACTGTGACACATTATTCAAGACGTAAGACCGAATCATAAGACCCTGTGATTTAAGCCTGGATTGATAAAACGCATTTAAGACTCGGTCATAAATATCTGTGGTCTTAAGTTTTTGTCCTAAGACCGGGAATATTGATAAAACAGGGGCTATGTGACAATTTAAATGAGTTTGATCAAAAGAATCTTTGTAGAGAACTATGGGATTTATAGCTTTATGCTTCCTTGCCCTCCCCACCCCCAACCATCTGGAGGCAGTGATCACTATCTTACCTGAGTGGCACGTCCCCTGGCAGCAGCACCATAACCTCCAGAGGGTCCTGGGGATAGAAAACATATAAAGTACAGACAACCATAGACTTATGTAAGTATAGATAAATATGGTCATATGAAAGTACAATCATGGTAATATGAAAATATTGACAATACACATGAACATGTACAAGTGAGAAAAATGGCTAAGAAAATGTAAATAAAACATAAGCATATTAAAGTACAGACAAGTTTAAATTTGAAACTCTAGAAAAACACAGACATGTGGAATTATAAACAAACATCAGCACATGAAAGTAAGAACAAACCTGAAACTACTAAAGCAGAGACAAACATGGACAAGTAAAAGTAAAAACAAACTATGGACATGTGATGATGTATGTGTGTCACAGGAGCAGAGAAATATGAAAGATATACAGAAGATAAATGGCAGAAGGTCTATGGGATAGGTGTTCCTTGTGTGACCTTTTGACATTATTTTTTGTAACATCACACAAAAGTTATGATCATTTTGGTGATGTCTGATCCCTGACAAATGTCTGGGTAGAACCATATCAGCAATGGTCAGTGTTTATTATTTTGTTTTTATTCAAAATCAATTAAACGGAACAACTCAATAATTACAACAAGAGTTATAGTTTTTGTGCATTCTATATGTACACCATACTTTACTAGGTGTCCATGTTTCATGTTTGAAGATTTTCCATGCAAAAACCATACATTTTTGCCCAAGATAAAAAGTGTGATTTTGTAACAAAATACATTTCACTACCAATTATAGTCAATATAGCGATGTCCATCAATTACAGAATAGAAAGACTTTAGACAAATAGCTAGACAACCTTCCCGCATTAAGTCTTTCACCAGAACAGGAACTGAATCCATGTGATGAGAGGCCAGGAGCTACAAATTGGTGACTTGTCCACTACACCACGGGCACCCCACTCTGATGATGATGATGATGATAATGTAGACCAAATTGACAACAAAATAATCTCTATGTGTCAGCAATGCTTCACAGATTACGGAACAGTGACAGCTAGCCATATGAAAGAAAACAAATATAGCCTCTAAAGCAATCATAGCAAGAATAAGATACTAAACAAATGTTGAACATTTATCTATTTTTCCTTTTTCGATCTGAAGGTCTATACAATTATTTGATATACAGTTTACATTATCTTTTGAATAATCAGTCGTTACACAACTCTTCCCATCATATTTAGAAAGTATCATTAATAGAGGCAAACTCAATATTACTACAAGATCATGTACCTTTTGTTTGTTCATACTGTTGACACAGCTGTCAAAAATATTTACCTTCCAGTCAAGTGTCATTTTACTGAACATGAATAACTTATAGAATGCACACAACCAATACTTGACTGAGGTGAATAGACCAAGCATGTATACCAGTACCTTGTGAAAACTGTTACAAATAATGGACCAGCTTAAGTTGAAACAGTTAAAAGAAAGAGAAGAGGTCTACTGAAACACAGACTTGAAAGATATACAGATTTGATACCAACAGTAATCCATTAGGTAAAAGGGAAAATTGGCCTTACAGAAATGCACAACTGTAGATGATTGCACAAATTTATTGGTTTTAAATGTACCTGAAGTTACAAGTTACAGAGGCTTTCTCATTACAGAGATACTGCTAAATGAAAGGAGAAATAATGCAGTCATCACTTTGACAACATGCTATAATCATTCCACTGACCACAACCTATAATAGCCATAACTTTGGGACAATGTAATGATGAAATACTGATATAGATTTCCATAATAAACAAATATATGCTGAAAACATATATACACATATACACAAATAGTCATGACATACAAAAGTGTGATTTGTACCACATAGTCATGACCTATTTACAAAGATAGGTAAACTAAAACACAAGACAAAAATGCTGTTTTGATTAATCAGAAGGAGAAATCTTCAAGACATTGAAAACAAGAATTTTCAACTTAATTTTCTCAATTACCTTAAAAAGAAGTTTTAGACAACACTTTTTTGTAAATAAATCTGATTTTATGTTAAATATAAAAAAGCTAACTGAAATAATTTTAAAAAGCATATTTATTTGTTAAAAGAAAGGATCAAAATGCAAACAAATAAAAATAAGCGCATGTAATGATTACAAAAAATAGAATAAACAGTTGGATAAAAAGTCAAAGTAAAACTTCTGCACATATTGCAAGGTGACTTGCTGCGAAGTATGATGTAGATATTGGGTCAAAATACTTTACATTATGACTAAGCACTAAGAAAAATACTGGAACAAAGTAGAACTATAAGTAGTATAAAGTGGTCAAAATAGGAAATGTATGTTCATGAAACATCCTCAGGCCCCTCCTAAACTTCAAATTTTGAGTTGAATCTATTTAGTAAAATGGGACATTTTGAGATTTCTGATGAAAGAAGATTTTTGTGGTAAATGCTCAGCTGTAAAAGTTCAGGTGGGACCTGATGACATGTGCTAAAATACGTATCCAGTAGTATTTTGGCCGATTCTTTTCTTCCACATTGTAAAAATCTATACACAGACAAAAATTCAATCTAAAACAATTTCAAAGGGGCATATTCTTTTAGGTTAAACTGGACCTACATGGTGTTACCAGTATAAGGATTAAGTTTTTGGTTTATGTTGTTGTTAAATTCTGGATTTAATTTAAAGTATGACTGATTTCAACCCAATTAATACATAATACATTCACAACAACAACATCAATAAACAGTGTACTTCTAATCTATTACAAACAACTGCACATCTATATCCCTAACAAGGAACACAGTGGTAGCTTTCTAAACAACAAATGATTGATTATTCATTTGATAGAGATGATTACTTCAGCAGGTTAACCTGATGTTTGACGTATCAGTATTTAGCAGAGGTTAGTATCAGAAAGGCCTGCATGAATATATGATCAATTTCTCTCGGTTGAAATTCTTGTTACGAATTTGAAAAGAAAAATGAAACACACCATAGATCAGATAAAAAAGGTATAATGCAATATGTAACACCAAAGCACTGCATGAAACAATGCCATTAAAAATTATAGCATTAGTCCTTCCATGCTTGAAGACTGATGAATCAGAAAGAAGCATAAACGATTGCAACTTGGAATCACCTGATTGTGTTTGTTTGAGTAGATTCGTTAAGATCAATTGCAAAAACTTTTGCATGCTTGAAGACTGATAAAACTAACCAAAGCATAAAAGTTTGAGTATGTGTTATAATAAATTCAGCAGAAATCTTTTTCATATGAAAAAATGCTCACTACATAATGTAAGAAAAAAGATCAATGCCTATGTTAGGTTGACTGCAATCAATTGGAACAAGAGCACCGCAAGGTGGAGCAAAATACACCCCTTGATTGAGCAATTTGAAAAAAAATTGCTGTGCACTCTTGTGCTATGCAGTATGGCAAAGATTTGGACTGCACTCAATATTGCATGAAAAACTGAAATTAAAGAAGAATAACATAAAAAAAAAATCTTTAATCTGCCAAACTGCCATGCACTGTTATGCAATGCACTCTGGCATGATTGTGGACTGCAATCTGGGTAATTGAATTTTTTTTACAGGGGAATCACATCAAATATACAATTTACATGTAAAGGCATTTATAGAGTAATGGCATCTGTGCAGAAAAGGATGTTACTTTGAAATAAGAAGAGCAGATTGATGGTTCTTGTACATTTCACTCAGTTTCAATAACATCTATCCACCTAAAAAGTTCCCAGGCAATAGTTTTGATAACGAAGGAGTATCCAGACAAACATCAAGTACTGAAAATTGAATTAAGAGAATAACTCCAATATCATGAAAGTAGAGTGATGGTCCTTCTGCATTGCACTCCATCTCAATGAGATCTTTCCACCTAGGAAGTTTCAAGTCAATAGCTTTGATAATGTAGGAGCTATCCTCCGTACAACAAAATTAAACAAAAGTGCATAACTCTAAAATCATAAAGTACAGAGTTACAGGTTTCTGTGCACTGCACTTCGTCTCAATAAGACCTATCTACGTATCAAGTTTCAAGTCAATAGCTTTGATAATGTTGGAGTTATGCTTTTGACAAGAACATTCAACTGAGGGGAATAACTCAAAATCATGAAGTGCAAAGTGGTGGTTCTTGTTCATTGCACACCATCTCAATAAGATCTATCCACCTAAGAAGTTTCAAGTCAATAGCTTTTACAGTCTAGGAGTTATGCTGCAGACAAAAAAATTAAACAAAGCTCAATAACTCCAACATCATGAAGTGCAGAGTAATGGTTCTTGTGAAAGCACTTCATCTCAATGTTATCTATCCACCTTTGAAGCTTCAAGTCAATAGCTCTGATAGTGTTGGAGTTATGCTCCGGCCAAACAACAGGATGACACCCGCCCACCGCCCGCCATGGGTGATCCCATTTTACGTCCTGTGTCTGACAGGCGTATTAAAATTATTTGTTATAAACAGTTTGGGGGTGGTATTGGAAACATAAATAGCAAATAATGGTTAAAATCATATGTACAAATTGTAACACAGAGAATCTGGAGCGTGATATAAAAGAACTAAGAATTCCTATAAAGAGACATACCCACAGATATATTAACATATGGTTATTGTAAGATTTCTAGGTAAAGATCCATTTCATTAGTTTATACAGTTATTGTTTTTAGGTAACATATCAATAAGGCATAAAGCAAAAAGACTGTCTACAAGTCTGAAAACCCAAGGGTGTCGACATACAGTGGAAACTATGCACCAGTGTCATTGGCTAGTGTTGGAAATAAGATTTCATAATCGATTATTGAAGAAGAGTCATATGACCGATTCTGAGTTGGAATTTAGCATTGAAATTAAAATAATTATGCTTTTGGTAGCTATTGTGCTATTTTGAAAAATATTCTGGATTCAGGAGCCAGACATTCTGAAATAATAAACCTTGTGGAAGAAATCTGTTGCTGCTATTTATAAATCCCACCAACACAAGTATAGTCATATAGGCAGTGTTAAGCAGTAATTGGTGGAGGAGAATGGCTGGGTAGAACCACCAGCACACATCAGGTCAGCTAGAAGACTTTCAACATGGAAGCTCTTGCCCTGCCAGCAAAAAATCTGCTATTTGTACTGGCCACAACTTCGCCTAGATTTATATGATGTTGGCTATAATAAATTTTGAACTTAACTGTCATCTACCATCCTTTAAAACTGTTGTATTATTTCATTCAGGTCTAGATAAAAAACTGGAAAAATCAAAGATTCATCTTAATCTATTTTCATGCAAGCTTTTAATTAAATTTTAATTCAAAACTATTAATAACCAATAATAAATATGCAACATAGATCTTTATGCATACAAGCATAGACATATTGCATCGAGACTCAGCAGCAAATAGTGCAGATTATGGTCAAACAGATCTATGTGCGAGCTGGTTGATCATGATCTATACAAATTACCCAAACCTGTTCAATATACGCATAGCAGGCGAAGTGATGCAACCAAAATGACTGATAATTGTTTTTTAATTGACTAATTATCCCAGCACTAGATGTAGCTATATGTTATGTATGCACACGTTAATGGCAGTGTACCATACCTTGTCATAACATTACACAAGAACCAGATTTCACCGGCTCTTGTGTAGTGTTAGCAGAAGTTTTACTTTGACCATTTGCAACTGAAAATAAGTGAGAGTAGAAATAAAAATAAAATAAAAACTACTAAATTCAGAAAAAAGAAATGTGTAGTTTTTGTCTTGTTATAAAACTACTATCAAACGACCTGTACCATATAAGCTCATACAAGAAGTATTATCTACACATATTGATAATAATAGTACAGCACACAACATTTGACATGATTACTATACTTTTTTATGACTTTTATTACAATAAAAAATATGATGTTAAATACAGCATTCTTATTCACCCATTTAAATTTATTAATTTCATTTTACTTTATTTTTAACTTCATGTCATGACAGTTAACTATAAAATACTTTAAACATGCTCAAAAGTAGGAAAACTCGGATGCAGGTAAAAATGTTGGTAACATTTAAGCCGATACAATTGAAGTGCCATACAATAATTGATATTTTTATAATACACTAACTTATTTTATCTCAGCAAATACTACAGATCTTATTTGCCTGTTTGATTGATTTATGCTAAGCAGGTTTCTCATAAATAACAAAAAATAATGGCTAAGATATGTTATGTGGCTTATTAAATTATATCAACACATTCTAACAATGATTTTTTTCAATCACTAGTTCTACTCACCAACAGGTGCTCTGGCTGCCCCACCTGGTGGTGGCCCTCTACCAGCCCCTGCGGGTGGTGCTCCTCTAGCTGGTGGTGCACCCCTGCCAGCAGCAGGTGCCCCCCGTGGTCCACTGGAGTAGCCTCCCTCTGGTTCCCCACCCAGGCTGTTGCTATAGGCATCCGAGGGATGTCCTCGACCCTTTGGTTTGGGAGGTTGGTACTGAAGGATAAAGTATTAGTGACGTTAACGTTAAGGATTTCTGCAATAAGAATTATATTAAGGTAAGTCTTTGCACAGAATTACAAAGATTCTTTTATGCAATCCTAGTTGTTTAGCTTTAAAACAAAATTGTCAACTAAATCTTGTTGGCTTCAGATCAAAGGAACCTTATTATTTTCATTTATAATTACAAAAATAAAACATCACATGCTGGATACAATCTAGGGACGTTAAGTATGATATCCATGCAGATTATT
Organism: Sinonovacula constricta; assembly: GCA_007844125.1. Taxonomy (NCBI): domain Eukaryota; kingdom Metazoa; phylum Mollusca; class Bivalvia; order Cardiida; family Solecurtidae; genus Sinonovacula; species Sinonovacula constricta. Next base: position 17,337,225 of record CM017555.1, on the reverse strand, counting down.
ATTAGACTATGCAGTCAGATGCCACTTAAAGCCATTCAAATATATTGGGTCTTTTAAAAAAAAACTTCACTCACTTTTTTTAGCAAAATGTCTAACAAGTAACTTTTCAATATGTTCTGTTACTTACATGAGTAGATTTGGCTGTGAAAATTGTATAAAATGTATGTAAAGACTGTTTGAAGAGTTAAAATAAAGTTTCTATGTACTTAGCACAGCAATGAATGTGGTACAAGATAGTGTTTCAATTTTCTTTTTTTTTCTATGAACCAGCAGGCAGACAGAACCTTTAAGGCTTACATTTCTTGCGTTTGCTCTCTTCTTTTCCTCGGCAGTAGGTTCCCGATTTAGTCCTTTTCTCTTCTGCTGCTCCTTACAGAACGTTATGTGACGCTCTGCGGCCTTTTCATTGAACCGCCGGTTACAACATGGGCACTCAACATAATCTGAAAGACAAGCAATAGTCACAGCTCAAGGAAAAATGTAATCTTATATTATGTAGCAGCATACTGTTGTATTTTCTAATATTTTTAGAAGAATGTCAAGATACATGTGGCCAAGTGGTCAGAGTACAGTCTGAGTCACATATATGTAACTCCCCAGCCCATTACTGTGAAGGTCTAACATAGTGGGGTGAAAACTTTTTTTCATAAGCCTATTTCTTGCAGCTGACATGTGGTGTGTTGGTTTTCTACCCAGACATTTTTCTAGGGTTCTTCTCTACCAATTATTACTGAATGTCACTTATAACCATAACTTTGTGGGTGTTTTTGATAAAAACAAAATCATCAAAACATCTGTCACTGAACTTTACTTATAACCTTGTTCAATGAAGCTTTGTTATTGCCAGTTTGTCATTTAATTGTTATGTAGTAGCCTGGTTAAAAGCTAATGCCTTACCAGCTGTGATAAAAGGGCTTTATTAATACCACAATGTGTGCTAAAATTCAATCTGCCCCTTTTATATGTTAGAAGATAGCAATCCCACTTTAAACACAAAAATACAGACTGAAGTACGTTGTTACCTGGATTTCAATCAGGAATTCTTTATCAGATGTTTTACCTATTGTAAACCAGGACTTAAACTATAAACAGATGAGAATGGTTTTATAGGATCTGTTTCAGTCCGCACATACCCTGATTCCTAGAATTGGACTGAATCCATAACCTCTGGCTAACACCCCTGCTACAGCACTACCAGGACTTAATCAGTATAGTTAAGTTACCTAGATTCCTAGCGGGTGGTGGCGGGGGAGGCAGTGGATCCCCTCGCTCTATGGCAACCTGCGTCTTCTTGGCAATCCTGATTGTACTGATGAAATCTTCATGTTGGACCTTCCAATTGTTCCGAAGGGGCTTGACAACCTGTCGAGTAACCGACTGCCAGGGATGATATCCAGAAAAGGTGATTAGGAGAAACATTATATCAAACATATCCGCATGGAATACACCCTGTGTCTCCTTTGAGTGAGTCAGGATCAATCAGGTTTATTTGTCAATAGCTTTTACAGCCAATACCATATTATGGTGGTCAGATCATGGTACTGCCAGGTGGTGATTTTTTAAACAAATGATACTTCCTTAATCCTTTCTGGATTGCTTAATGAAGCTTCACCGGACATTTAGTGAAAGAGAGGCAATTTGAGTTCTAGTTGAACCCTATATTGTGAGTACTCAATTAAATTGTTGAGTTCTCAAATTGCTAATTTTATAGAGCTTGGTGTGAGATTAACTGGGGTATACTGCAACAGAAACTCAGTTTCAATTGCCTTATCTGTTCTGAGCCTGTGGTAAGACTAGGTCTCCCAAGTCCACCCACCTCCCACAACAATGAAGTCCTCAAGAGTACTTCTTGCATGAAAGTATGGACCCATAACATTAATACTACATATACCTTATAACAAATGTCAAAGGCATATGGATATGCAGGTGGTATAGAGGTGTCTGCCAAGTAAAACAATATGTAAATACCTACCATAACCTCACTGGCTGGCTTAACAAAGAAAATATCCTACAGACCAATGACTCTCTGGTGGGCACATCTGCATATGAATTAGAGGTGTAACGATATACTGTACAATGGTATACAGAGGGATCTCTATTCACAGTTCAGTCCTCATGAATTACGGAACGAACTGTGCGATAAAGCTAGGTAAAAATCCTACATTGTGCTCTTGAGTTCACTTCGAATCAGTGTTGATTCAGTAGCTGATTATTATTTTTAAACATGGAAAATGACAACATGGATCAATATTAAGCACTGTTTGCATAAATTTAATTTACAATCAGCCATAGTTACTTTCCCTGGATACAACTTTAGGTTATCTGTAGCTCTACAGTTGTGTATAGTTTTGATCCACTGTGTGCGCAAATAAGTATCCCTTACTACACTGCCACACATGATTTGGCATCCAAAATCAAATAAAGATCACCTCCTCCGAATCTTATGTCAAAGATTTTGAAACATTTTGAGTTCCAAACTAAAGAAAAGATCAGGATTTTATCTCACAATCCAGACATAACAAGATGTTTCTGTAATAAGCAACATGTAGGCTTATGTATGTTTAATATGAGTCATGGTGTAATAGAGCACCTATGAATTAAGTAATAAAGCAGGCTCAGTACCAAAATATGTTGTACCGCGATATGTATTGTATTGTATCATGTGGTGTATATTGTGATATTTAGCGTATCGTGGTGGTAGCATATCGTTACACCCCTAATAGGAATGATATTTTTATCAATATGTTGCCACATACCAGGCTTGTATGTTTTTCTTATTGTTTATACCCACTATCCTATTTTCTACCTTTTTCTGTGCTTGTTTTATCTGTTTTAAATTGAGATCTTCTGTTGCTCGCTGGGTAGAGGAATCAAACACTTTCCTTTTCTTGTTCACAGTCTTGCAGGATTTCTCATGTTTCACCTTATCAAAGAAAATAAAAAATAAATTAAACACAGTTAAGAAAGCAATTTTGTGTGTAAAGAATTTCAGAAAACAATGTTAACCATTATGATGTTTCATTTATTTATGAGCAATATTTAGTTTTATGAAATACATGCAAAGGTAACAAGAAATACTGACTTAAACTAAGCAGTAAATAGTGTAAATTTAGATAAGACAGCTGCCTATCACTCCCAACAGACAGCTGGCTGATCTGAGTCTACACTAATTGTCCAAGCTTGAGTTGTACATAGCAGGTTAAGTGTTAACAAATATCTCAGTGAGGACGCACATGGTTGTTATGGGAGGCAGTAAAATATATTAATTAATTCTATTATCACAGAATTAATGGTAGAAAATAAACAACAGAATATTAATAATTCATTTTCATTAAATATAATACAATTTTCACATATGTGCTCTTTAAAATCTTAAAATCATACTTATGATTGGCCTTTAATTTATATGAGATAAAACAGTTAAATTTAGTCAAGATTTACATCTTTGTAACCATACCAGAGATTCTGGCACAAAGGTACGTCCACAGTTTCTGCATGGCTTTAAATCTAACTTCACTGGTCGTCCTGAAATGACAAGTTGTACTACAGTGAACACAAAGGAAAATATAAAAGTCATGTCAACAGATAAAAAACAACACTGATGGAACATTGTGAGGTCAGAATAAAATAAAATGGACCCACATACCCTAACTAAATTATTTCGGCAACAGATAATCACTTGTAATTATTGAAGGTCCTTAGTTGAAACACTGGAATGATTACAAAGGCATGATGTCACATGACCAACAGACACAGCTACAACATTAGTATACCAGACCGACTACTCTTGTAATCAACAAGTTTATATGTGAAAGACTTCAGTTTGTCTCAGCCAGGGTTCTTCTGTACCTGGTATCGGTCCAATTTAACCACAGCAGATGGAAACCTTGGATGATGTGAATTATCCATGGGACTATATAAACTAGCACTGTAATCCAATGGCTTATTAATACCCCCAACTGCTAACTGTTCAAATCTCTCTCTTATATCAATGTCTGATATATTGTTTAACAGGGCCGCAACTCCTGCAACTGTCATCTGATCGTAACAAAAATAGCACATTGTACTAAGATGATTGTCAAGTTTCATCAAAATTTATGTAAAATTGTAGGAGAAGAAGTCCAGGCAAATGTGTGCCAATAAACAGACAGAGGACCTGATTCCAGTAAATACAATGCACACAAATACAGCAAATTTCAAAAGCTGCATTTGAACATAAAAATGATCACCTTATGCCACACATAAAAAACAAGTGACATTTTGCTATACAAATCATTTAAATAAATAATTAACTTCTAGTTATTTTTTTACTAATTTTTTTACAAATCTTTAGAATCTTGGTTGAAACTGGTTTAACATACTACAAGAACTAAAACATACAAACATTTTATGGATATTTTAAGCAATTATTAGTTCAGAAATTATTTGAGGTATTAGGTATTAAGAATCTTGTTGAAACTGGCTTTACAAAGTTAAAGAACTAAAACATAAGTTGTTTTTTTTTCATGATTATATAGCATACTTCATCAATAGTGTTAGAATTTTTATGGTGCATGCATTAAAATGATAATCTTACAGCACTGCAAAATCCTATTCTTTTTTCTAAAACAGGATTTTAATGAAAAAGACTACAGAGCATGCCCTCATACAATGATGGGTCTATTTAAGATTTTATTGTTGTTAATAGCATTTGTATGTATTTCTTATCTGATTTGGAAAAAAATACTTAATATGCATTACACATTCTTTGTTAGGCTCTGGAATATATTCATTTTCAGTAAACAAAAGCTTAATCAACAGCATTCCAGACCATAAGTTTAGATATTAAAGCATGTAATTAAATAAGGCGCACTAGAGGAAGATCAAGAAAAGAGTGTTAAACAGTATTACTCTCAATTCACAAGCCACATTTTTCTTTGTGCAACATTTTAAAGTAACAGTGACATTATGCCTTTTCCTGTGCTGGCTGCAGTAATATCATTATGCGCATAGCCTAAACAATTTTTTAAATAAGGCTTGAAAAAAGGGAAAATTACATTTTTAAGGACAAGGGTTGGCATTTCTAGATTGATTGATTTACTGAAAAGTTTATCAATATATGGTCCTTGAGCATCAAATGTCAATATTTTAATGGTACTAATTTGCCTGCTTTTTCGTCATCAAAATAGATCAATTGTTACAATCAATAAGTCGTTCATAAGACTTTTCATCTGTTAGCTACCGATTTGTAAAGTCTACTGATCCTTTTATGTCAAAACCTATGGTCGGAGTAGGTGGTTACATGTTTACACATCTGGCTCTGGTGTTTAGTACAGAAATTGACATTTATGATTGTACACAGGACATGTTATTCAGTAGGATACAAATGCTAGTGGGAAAAAAAGGACGAGTGATAACCTGCAAGCACTTTTTTCAGAGCATAATATTGTCAACATTTCTGAAGTCATTGTTTTTGGTGATTTTAGCAAATGGTGATTTTCTTGAGCCAACTTTGGTCATTTGGAGCCATTGGGGAATGCCAGCTCGAGACATTTTGACTTAAGGTCCAAGAGAGGGAGACTGGGGTGCAGGGAGACAGATGATCACAAATGTGCTTAAAATAAACCACTGACACATTTTTATTGATAAAACATTAATTGTTGTTGTCAGATCAAATATTACAATAACAAACAGACTAGATTTAGTTAAGATAAATGATTTTATGAAATTAATCTTTAAACAAAAATATTTAAGATCAAAGTCTTAAGGTATTAAAGAATATGAAGTGTGTTAAGATTTTGAATACAACTATCACAAACAAAAATTCAACAAACACTACATAAAAAATTAAATGTAAAGTACATTTATTACTTCCTGTTTTAATACATCAGAGAATATGTTTAACTGAAACTAGTAAGGGGTTCACATCATTTTGGTTCACATATTTAACATACTGTCCTATCGGTTAAAGGTCACTTCTGTAAATGACCATTTCCGTAAATTTATCTTATAAAGGGATTAGTCCAGTGGTTTCGGTAAATAAATAAACATATAGTATATTGTCTGATTGAGACGGAGAATTGGGTATGTCCACGTGTGAAATGATTTACCGAGACAGATCATTAAAGATTTAGGAATTTGCTTTCGGCTATAAACATATATGATCTTGAATAGGGAAACAAGATGCAAATTTTCAGAGTAATTTCCATCAAGTACCTGTGTCGTCTGCAGCACGTGCCCCATTGTATTATATTTTATGCTTTTTTCTTTTTTGTATTGAATATATATGTCTATGCAATGTTGATGGTTGTTATCACTTTTCGCGAGGTATATATAGAACATAAAAAAAAATGTGAACACTTTTCACACGTGGACATACCAAATTCTAAATCAAGTATTATACAATATGTTTACCTATTTACTGAATGACCGGACTAATCCCAATATAAGATCAATTTACCAAAATAGTCATTTACGGAAGTGACCAGAACAAGTGACCTGCACCGGTCCTATCTTGTGTGGGTTCCGGTCGAGTCGTACCTCGGGTCAATTCGTACCTGCTTTTTTCGGTCACTTCGTACCTTTGGACGGGTCACTTCGTTCCTTCGGATGGGTCACTTCGTACCTCAATTTGTGTGTATAGTTACACGGGTTAGCTGTATAGATACATTGGCTAAAGTCATATAGTACCTCTCCATTTTAGTTCTCTATTGGAAATGTTTAATTGAAGATACATTTGAATTTGATATTACAATATTTATTTATTAACTTGCCGTTTTTTGGTAGACGATTTCAATAATAAATATTAAAACTGTGATATAAAACGAGCTGTTAATGTTATACTTTTGTTGAATGGTCCATCAATTGGAATATAATTGTATAGGTTTGTTAAAAGATTATCTCTATAAAACACCAGAATAAAGTAACTTTTTACTTCATTAATAATAAAAATTGATAAACCGAAATATAATACAGTAAAAACAGATAAATTCTTTACGAAAATCTATTTTTCAGTTTTTCACACTTCATTTAATTAGCATGTTAGAATCGTTCAAACTCGTGTTGGGCTAATTGTAGCTATTACGTAATCACTTAACATTAATTATTGAGAGTTGCATTAATTGGCGGCACACTTTCTTTCATTCATTTCATTCACTTATTTCATTTATTATTCAAAATTTATTGTTCTCTGTCTTCTTCATGTGCTATCGATTTAAAGTAAATAAATGCCAAACCATCAAATGTTCAAAGTATTATACTTGTTTTATTTTATTTTCATGCACATTGTGTAATGTGAATACAGATGACATCTATTGTTTTCCAACTGCATTAATTCGTTATCTTTTACCTTCATTTACTAATGGGAAATGTAAAAGTAAACCACATAAATGAGAGGCATGATATGCTTTTACACTACCGCTAAGTGTGAAGACAAACACCCTCAAGGCAAGAGAGGTGCGAAGCCCGTTTATCTATACACACTAATAGAGGTACGAAGTGACCCTTCCGAAGGTACGAAATGACCTGTCCGAAGGTACGAAGTGACCGAAAAAAGCAGGTACGACTTGACCCGAGGTACGACTCGACCGGCTCCCTCTTGTGTCAACCTACTGAACTGCCTGGTGCTGTATATTTCAGGTCATTAAGAATTACTTCCAGTAAAAAAAAGACGGAATAGGCTTACTACATACGCACTTTATATATAAGTAACTGACAGAAGCTACTGAAACTACTTGCTAAATGATTTTTTAATTCATATCATTCGTACCTTAGCTACCATAACGCGCATTGGCTAGAAACATGTAAACAACCGGTAGCAGCACGGACACGTTCGCTTTCATTTCACCTCCGTGTAAGAATATCCATATAAATCAAAACATATTTTCGAATGTTAATGTATGTGTATTATGAAAAGGTATTGTCACGCTTAAACTAATAAGAAAGTACTCTGCAAAGTAGATGCAAAAATAAACAGAAAATGTTTGTTTACCATCCATATCGGCTTCCTTCAGATATTCAGTCGGGTTGCAGAAATTCGAGAACAAACTAATTTTACCGACAAATCTTGGGTACCAGTCTGGTAATTTTAAATCGCGGATACAATTAAATTACTATCACGGTAAAATACATTTCGAATAATATGATTCATTAATATAAATAAATGGTCTCATAGAAAGACATCTATTTAACAAGCGACCTGTCTTTCTTTTACTTTCTATTATTTGCTACCTAGTTTAAATTCAATGCGTTTTCTTTAATGTCGAGTATTTTCTGAGGTACCGCTCCCTTTGCTGTTTAACTTCCGGTTCATTTTGGTAAGCAATACGAGTTTTGGTTTTTAATGTATTTGCATTGAAAAAAGTTATAATGATATATTTTGGACAAAAATAATTACTGCAGTTTTTAATTTAATTCTTTAACACAGTTACTTCTCTCAAAGATTTGGCTCAATCAAATCACCAACATAAACGTTACTGGTCCAAAAAGGCCGCAAACCAGAAAGGCCCGTACCAAAAAGGTCGCACCAAAAAGGCCGCAAACCTAAAAGGCCGCAAGCCTTAAAGGCCTTATATATAAAAGGAGATGGTGAATCTAATATGTTATAAATCTTAATACAGTAAATGTTATATGACTATATATGATTATAATAATCACTAGAAAGGAGACCTGTTTTGAAATAATATTAATTTATGCAGTTAAACTTTGAACACTTATAGATCTGCTTAAATTGAAGTAATTTATAACATAATTGTGTTATAACATTAACTTTAATTGTTAAATTATTACATTCCTACTTCATATTGTCTATTTTAAATTGGAAAGTTTGTTTTAACTGATTGTCTCGTTTTTTTTTATGAAATTTCTTTCGCACTGATTGAAGCCAAAGTTCAAAGGTAAATTAATTAGCAATACGATATTATTGCAGTACCATAATTACAAATTAGAATTCAACAATTTGTCTGGCTCTGTTATTTTATCATTAAACTATCTAGCATCAAACGCATATTCATAATCCTATACTGCATGAAACTTGCGGCATTTTAGGTTTTCGGCCTTTTTGGTAAGGCCTTTTTGGTCAACGGCCTTTTTGGTCTACGGCCTTTCTGGTTTTCGGTTTCATACCAAGTCAAATCGTTCCCAGTACTAGTAACTATTTGCCCAACTTGCTCTGAGATATAAAAATGTCAATGTGTATCAAGGAAAACATATGGAAGGTGCCGTTTATTTACTTATCATGATGAAGATTCATATCAGTTATTTTGAATAAAAAACATATATCGTGGAACAACCCTTATTTGACCGCTTTTTGTGTTACTAACAAAAAATAATCAGTTGCAAGAGTTTTGTTGATTGACCAACTTCATCGACCTTATCTCTAAGCTTAAGATGGGTTGACAGGCCCGGCTTTACTGAGGCGGCCTTTTGGCCCCCCACTCCCTATTAACCCAGTGTCATGGTCTCATATTTCTACTGGGTCGAACTTTCTCACTCGCTCATATGCGCATGCGCAAAATTTTAAAAGAAATATGAACCCGTATAAAGATGGTCCAAGGTTTCCTCCCGGGCACATATTTCCAATTTAAGTAAACGTGAAATATTCTAGGTATACATGTATGTCGTAAGATAGAACGATTGGTACAACAGAAACGTCAGACCGTGTATAGACGGACTTAAATTTTCACCCAGGCACACATTTCCATCTTAAGTAAATGTGTGAAATACATCTATACGTGTATATGATAGTCAGAAATTTCGGCCTGTAAGAAACATCAGCCCATGTATAAATGGGCTGATATTTCCACCCAGGCCCACATTTCCATCTTAAGTAAATATCTAATATGTAGGGATACAAGTTCATGTATATGATATAGAAAGCTGGGCCTGGTAGAAACATCGAGGGGAATAGTCCAGTAGTAGGACGCATAACTCCGGATCACAGGGTCCGTGGTTCGAACCCCAGTCCGGTCACCGCTACTTTCCTTGAGCAAGAAATTTACGTCGAATTGTTCCACTTCACCCAGGTGTATAAATGGGTACCTGTGAGGGTTATTCAGGTCAGTAAAATGACTTCCCAGCGCCAATGTGTCGGCTGCAATAGTACGGGATTGACGAATATACCCAATGACCAGGCGGTAAACTGTAAAGTCGGCTGAACGAGCAGTAGCTTGAAAGTAGACTATAACTTAGTATTACCTATTACCTATGTATGAATGGGCTTTTATTTCCACCCGGGCACACGTTTCCATATTATCTAAATGAAACAAAACTGGGTATAAATATAGATATAGAAAGACCAGCCCTACAGAAACATAAGACCGTGTATAGATTGGTTTATATTTCCACCTGGACATACATTTCAAGGTGTAATATTTATTTATACATGATTATGGTAGAGAGAGAGAAAGATTGGTCTGATAGAAACATCAGCCCATTTATATATGGGCTTATATTTCCACTCAGGCACACATTTCCATCTTAGGTAAACCTATAGTATTTATGTAAACATGTTTATGGTTGAGAGAGAAAGACTGGTTGGATAGAAGCATCAGCCCATATATGAATGGGTGTATATATCCTCCCGGGCACATGTTTTCATATTAAGTAACACATATTACATCAGTATGGAATGGTAGGAAATTTAGGCAGGCCTAGTTAAAAATAGCAATTTGGCGCATGCATACACTAGACAAGAGAAATTTAAGCATGGTAGAAACATCAGACCGCGACACTGGTCCAACAAATTTTTTCAAATATATCGTTGTTCTCCTAAATTTGGTAGTAGTGTGTTTTTAAAACTCTAACTCGATATTTCAGTAGAATAAAGGTAGTTTCTGTTTAACTGGTACAGGTCAGAGGTTGTTACTGAAGAAGTTGATCATTACAGTGTATTTACTTTTCAGAAACGCCAGTAACAAATATGCTTAAAATGTCTAATTAAGGTAACACCAGGATATTTATTGGGAAATGTCTTGGTCACACACACTTTGTAGACCATGTAGAGATCAGGCCCTCAGACTATCATATACTTAGCAGCCCAAGCAGTAACTAAGGCCCCACTGCCCCTGCTGCTAACCAGACCCCAGAGGCCATCTGGCACGTGTACTGCTGTATGTATTGCATCGCTGTCCTCTGCCCCACTAATGAGCTTTAACGGCACTTCCTTGCATTGATACAGACATTATAAGCCGAAGTGTCACATTGCATCCCAATCAAAGTAATCAGATTTACAGTGTTCTTAAAAAGTTAACTTTTTCAGGTCATGACATAATGGTTAAAAGATGCAAAGAAGAATTTTGATGTTTTATAATTAGATTTTTTGTGTGTGAAAATATATTGAGGTCACTGCTTTGAGATTGATTCTGACATAAAATAGAGCAAAAATGCAATTTGAAGTTATATTCAAGCAAAACACAAACAGTGACAGTAGTTCTACAATTTGTAGGACAAAATCTCATCCATTCATTTTAGATAGGTGGACAAAATCTAAAATTGAACACAAAAAAAACAACAACAACAATAAACAGACAAAATAACTCTCGAAAATTAATTACTGTAAAATATATCTTGAAGTTTGAATTTTGTCTGAAAAAAAATCTGATGTTATTATCAATACAAGACTTAACTGTGCGAACCAAAAAAAGATTATCGCAAAATATGGAAAATTACAGGAGGGGATTTGTCTGCATTGGAAAAATTGTGTAGTTTGACGATGTGTGCACAGTCTGTTATATTTTGGTCCAAGTATTAATGAATGCTTTGTTTGGTTAATGTGCCGTAACTCAAAACTTATGTGTTATTGTGTTTGTTCTATGATAATTATTGATTGTATTTTGTTGGGTCCAACATCTTATAAAACCTTCGCGGCAAGTAAATACTGGTTTTTCACACCATTTATTGTAGGCTTCACCGGAGATTTTGGTATTTTTTTTATAAGACGAGTTTTAGTTGTAACTTCTATTAAGACTTTATATTAAAATTAGGCACGTTATCACCACCCAAAAGAAACCTTAATTCAGGCAATATTAATGCATATCTGTTAAGCATAATATTCGACAATACTCAACGGTTGTTTGCTGAAAAATTGTGCTAAGATAGCAGGCTTTTTTATTATTATTTTCTTTCTAAATATGTGGTAACGACGATTGATAGGAAAACAGAGCTACAAATAAAATCTGCCTGCATTTTATGTCCCAACTAGAAAGGGGAGTATGTGTTTGCCTATTTCAACATATTTTTGGAAGAACCAGTTTTCTGCAGCAATGTAATGTTGCTAAGTGTTTATGTCTTCGCATTTTCAGACTTTCAGAGTCACTTTATTAAAGCCATTAAAAACTATTAACCTTATGTCCAGAGACACTTCAGAATGCATCTCTTACATTTTAGAAACCATTCTAGACACCCCCACCCCCCTTTTTTAGACTATTTTTTTCCAATATAGGTCCCTAGGATTTTTTTTTAATGTAATTATTATTATTATTATAAGCAAATACTAGAACTGCCAACATGACAAACATAAATAAAGAAGAAAGAATAAACAACTATCATGTTAAAAGGTTCATGTATACATATATATAACAATTTACATGTAGTTGAATACACATTATGAGTGCAAAACTATATGTAAGGTCGATGAAACCACGGTGGGAAAATTGTTCAGACATTCCCTTATGACAGATCTGAAAATTGTAATTGTTTTTTGAGGTTCAGTGGCCATCTAACTTGCTGAAGTAATCTGATATAGAAAAATTCAATTACCCAGGACAGAGAATGAAGCCACAACCAGTGATGAACTGATCTGGAGTCACTGCTGTATAGACTGAGCTACAGACCAGACATTCACAACACTCTGGCTGTTTACCATTTTGAAGCAAGGCATCAACTGAGCAGAAAAAACAGTTTCAAAACAAATGTTTCCAGTTGCCTTGATCCCTCCCAGTGGTTTGCCATGGGTGCAGGACTAAGTGTACCACTGCCTAAGTGTACCACTGCATAAGTGTCCCACTTTGAAATGAAGCGTACCACCTACAAAGTTGTATAAACTATTAAAGGGGTGAGTGTAAATAGTGGTATTTGGATTAAGGTTTATGATCCTATCTGTTGTCATGATTTGTGGCTAAAAATTATGATTTTTATATTAATTTATATGTAATAGCCTATACTTTATGCTAATGTATATATTAAATTTTTGGTGTTAACATTGGCTAAAATGGCAGTCACAACCAGAAAAACAATAAAAACTGGTTTGAAGACCCTACCATTTTTTTATCAGTAAAGTTATTTATTTACATATCATTAGCTGAATTTAATAGTTTATTATCATATATAGGTAGTATGCTTCGTCTGACCAAGTGTTACACTTAGGCTGTGGAATGTTTCGTTTGATATTCGTTTGCAATGACCCCTTGCCTTGACCCACCTCAGTTTAATAGATTGACTCACCTAACTTGACTAAAATTGACTTAGTCAAATGGTCTCAGCAATTTTATTTTTGGAATATCAGATTTAATACTTTCATCAGTAGCAATTTTAAAGCTGTGTTCTCTTTTACATCTATTGAAGGAGCGTGTATGCTGAACTTGACTGAACTTCACAACAATGTCTATTGGGGATTACCTTGATTTACACAAGTCAGCTCTCAGATGGGACATAAAGAGGGCAATGAAAGGTTTGGTAGGTCTCATATATGTTTACATATTATTACTTTGTACTCTGTATTTTAGTTATTTGAATAAAACTTCACTTCTACTTAAGTAATCTTGCACCTTGTTTTTAAATTACACAATAATGAGTAATTTGCTTATTTTTTAGTTATACATGTATACATATTTTTTTTTCAAAGATTATTTACCAATACTTAATCATTCTTATAGGAACATTTATACTTCCAAGTTCTTCATTACATTTTTATTCAATCTCATTTAAGTTATCAAATTTTATTTGTGACATAAAAAATTAAGCTTTCAAAAGATACTGGCACCACAATGATCAAAATCCAACCCAAAGGAATTTTTCTCAGTCTGATACCTGTTAGCTTGCTGCCTGTGGACAAATGGGTAGAGTTGTTGACTTTCATATTGAAAGTTGACTATTCCCCTCACTCCTTGGCCTCTCACCATATAGGTTCGAGTTGCTGTTAAGGTAGTTACGGGAGAGTTTAGCTGACTTGAAGTGAGCCAATGGTTTAACACAGATATTAGCTGGGGTATGTCTTAGCCTAAAACAGCTGGACTTTGCTATACTGACCATAATTGGTTTTTGTTGCAATGTATTAAAAAAACCTAAATCAAAACATACATATTAGTGCACCAAGAATGGCACTTTGTATCCCTTCACCATTTGTCCAGACTCTTCCATGTACAAAACTTAACATGTTGTTCTGTTGAGTATGGAACATGTCAAATGAGACATTTTAAACACAATGTTTTTCTTTCTTAAATCAACTTTTCTTTACTGAAAAATGATGGATTGACCTGCAGCCACACCATGAAAAAACATATCCCAAAGACTTTGTCATTAAAATAATACAATCTTTTCATCACACATTGCACATTTAACAGATCTGGCAAAAAAGGGAAGTGCTAGGTGTGTGTTGTTGTTCAGCTGTTTTACCACATATAAAGGTGTTAATGGTTGGACATTTTTTTATTGTTGTATTATTTTCTTTGATTATATGTCCAGAGCATGATTTCTGAACTTTGCTGAGTGGTGGGTGAGAACTAAAGTTGACAGAACAGTCAACCAAGTTAAAGAAATCTATATTGCCAAGTTCAAAGCTCAGAAATTTCTAAGAATGTTTACAGCATTTCTATGCATAATTCCTTAAAAAAAGACTGTTCCACTGATGAAATTGCTTTTATAGATATCAGCATTTAACAGTTCATTTTGCCTGAGTCAGGTGAAGTAACTACTGGTACTCCTCAAGTTCAAGGTTTTGTTTAACTTGTTTTGTTTTTATAAATCACTTGCAAACTTGAGAAAAAGCTTGGATGGAATCCATTTTAAACAATTATTTAGGTGGTAATGTGGTTATGTAGATAAAATATACAAACATATAAATCTGAAGAGGTATGCTGGAGATATTATCCAGGGTGGTTTATTCAGGTATTTCAGTTTATTTGATAGCTCAGGCTTTTTCCTACATTTTTTGTTGGGAGTGGGACTTCTCTCAACAGTGAATTGCATCCGATTTTCAGACACAGGGTATGCACAGAAAGTACTCTTGAGCTATGGGAGCTTTGCTATTTTTAGCGAGATGTTCTTCTTTAACATAGTTTTTAATCTGTTTTACAGTGTCAGAAACTTGCAGACATAGGGGAGGAATGTTTTATTGTGAGTGCCAACCCTAGTAATGGAATAGTTGGTCACATGGGATCTATTCGAGGAGATGAGTACATCAACGAAAAGTCTAACATCCTCTACGACTTCCTTGAGTATTGCAGAGGTTTGTGTTTATTCTTCATCCATCATTCTTGGAGTATTGTATTACTATTATTTATTGTCATTAGCCTCTTCCCTTGTTTTAAGACAACTGATCAGTTATTAAAATTTACATCTTTTGCTCAGTTTAATTAACATCTTCCTTTGTTCTAAGAAAGTTAATAAATAGAAATATTGCAGTTCCTTTTTCTTTTGTTTTAAGAAAGTTGATTTATCAAAAGAGGGATAGGGTTGAACAATATTACTCAGTCCCAAAACCATATCAAAACTTGCTGAAAAAATACCGATACTTACCCATTTAAAAAATTACCAGTACTCTTAGCGGTATTGGAATGGATTACTGTGTAAATTTCCATTTTCATGTGAAAGGGCAAAAGAAAACATTTACGTCTACGTTCAGTAAACAGCATTTGGTTTTCTACATAAAACCTGCAATATTAGATTTAAGTGGGCACAGCCATCACAATGGGCATGTTCTTGTGCATTGTCTGATATTATCGTCAGCTACTGTATGACTTTTCCTGTAGTTTCATATGCACGTTCAAGTTTTATAGCATACATTCATGTAATGTCAAAATTAAGAATAAATATATTATTCAAATGTGTTATGAATTACAAATTCCGTAAAAAAAATGTACTTACCTAATTACCTGTATTTAAATATACCAAACAACAGCAGACAATCATATAAATGGGTATTTGCAAATATGATATGCACAGTATACAAATATTAAATAAAGTTCTCAAAAGAACATGAAGTCTAATGTTTATGTAATTTTCCTATATATTTAAAGGCATTGATACAGTATAACATACAAGTGTGACTAGTAATCTACTTACTTTAACGTTGTTGACAAGTCTTGTAAAAAGTGTCGGTATCATTTTCATTTTGTAAGTACTGTTATCATATTGTATCATTTCATTCTGAACACTATCCAACCCTATTGAGGGATTATTAAATAAATTTCTTATTTTTGTTCTTAGAAAATTGATAAATGAGATTGTGCATTACTCTGTTGTTGTTTTTTCAATCGTTAAGTGGTATTTTTAAATGTGCCTCTTTTCTTCTGTTGAATTGTAAAAAAATAATAAATAGGGTTATTGCATTATTTTTTTTTCATTTATTGTTGGAAAATTGATAAAAGGGATTATCAAATTAACATCTTTGTTCTAAAAAAACTTTGCAATACCCTTTTGTTTGATACCAAGAAAATTGATGGGGATTATTTTCTGGTTCTGGCATTAGTTGTGGCTTAGGATAATAATTAGGTAAGGCCTGATGTCAGGATAATGTTGCTGGGTATGATATCATTACATGCTGTGACAGTGAAGGCACCACTATTACTGCTTCAAGTGCACTCAGCCTTCTGTTTTATTTTTATTAGCTCACCTGAGCACAACGTGCTCAAGGGGAGCTTTTGTGATACCGCTTCGTCCGTCGTCCGGCGTCCGTCGTCCGTCGTTCGTCGTTCGTCGTCAACATTTACCTTGTGAACACACTACAGGCCACAATTTTTATCCAATCTTCATCAAACTTGGTCAGAATGTTTGTCTGCATGAAATCTTGGATGAGTTCATTATTGGGTCACCTGGGGTCAAAAAGTAGGTCACGAGGTCAAATTTTAGGAAAAACTTGTGAACACACTAGAGACCACATTTATAGCCCAATCTTCACCAAACTTGGTCAGAATGTTTGTCTGCATGAAATCTTGGATGAGTTCGTAACTGGGTCACGTGGGGTCAAAAAGTAGGTCACTAGGCCAAATCTTAGAAAAAGCTTGTGAACACACTAGAGGCCACATTTATTGCCAAATCTTCACCAAACTTGGTCAGAATGTTTGTCTGCATGAAATCTTGGATGAGTTCGTAACTGGGTCACGTGGGGTCAAAAAGTAGGTCACTAGGTCAAATCTTAGAAAAAGCTTGTGAACACACTAGAGGCCACATTTATAGCCCAATCTTCACCAAACTTGGTCAGAATGTTTGTCTGCATAAAATCTTGGATGAGTTCGTAACTGGGTCACGTGGGGTCAAAAAGTAGGTCACTAGGTCAAATCTTAGAAAAAGCTTGTGAACACACTAGAGGCCACATTTATAGCCCAATCTTCACCAAACTTGGTCAGAATGCTTGTCTGCATGAAATCTTGGATGAGTTCGTAACTGGGTCACGTGGGGTCAAAAAGTAGGTCACTAGGTCAAATCTTAGAAAAAGCTTGTGAACACACTAGAGGCCACATTTATAGCCCAATCTTCACCAAACTTGGTCAGAATGTTTGCCTGCATGAAATCTTGGATGAGTTCGTAACTGGGTCACGTGGGGTCAAAAAGTAGGTCACTAGGTCAAATCTTAGAAAAAGCTTGTGAACACATTAGAGGCCACATTTATAGCCCAATCTTCACCAAACTTGGTCAGAATGTTTGCCTGCATGAAATCTTGGATGAGTTCGTAACTGGGTCACGTGGGGTCAAAAAGTAGGTCACTAGGTCAAATCTTAGAAAAAGCTTGTGAACACACTAGAGGCCACATTTATAGCCAAATCTTCACCAAACTTGGTCAGAATGTTTGTCTGCATGAAATCTTGGATGAGTTCATTATTGGGTCACCTGGGGTCAAAAAGTAGGTCACGAGGTCAAATTTTAGGAAAAACTTGTGAACACACTAGAGACCACATTTATAGCCCAATCTTCACCAAACTTGGTCAGAATGTTTGTCTGCATGAAATCTTGGATGAGTTCGTAACTGGGTCACGTGGGGTCAAAAAGTAGGTCACTAGGTCAAATCTTAGAAAAAGCTTGTGAACACACTAGAGGCCACATTTATAGCCCAATCTTCACCAAACTTGGTCAGAATGTTTGTCTGCATAAAATCTTGGATGAGTTCGTAACTGGGTCACGTGGGGTCAAAAAGTAGGTCACTAGGTCAAATCTTAGAAAAAGCTTATGAACACACTAGAGGCCACATTTATAGCCCAATCTTCACCAAACTTGGTCAGAATGTTTGTCTGCATAAAATCTTGGATGAGTTCGTAACTGGGTCACGTGGGGTCAAAAAGTAGGTCACTAGGTCAAATCTTAGAAAAAGCTTGTGAACACACTAGAGGCCACATTTATAGCCCAATCTTCACCAAACTTGGTCAGAATGTTTGTCTGCATGAAATCTTGTATGAGTTCGTAACTGGGTCACGTGGGGTCAAAAAGTAGGTCACTAGGTCAAATCTTAGAAAAAAGCTTGTGAACACACTAGAGGTCACATTTATAGCCCAATCTTCACCAAACTTGGTCAGAATGTTTGTCTGCATGAAATCTTGGATGAGTTCGTAACTGGGTCACGTGGGGTCAAAAAGTAGGTCACTAGGTCAAATCTTAGAAAAAAGCTTGTGAACACACTAGAGGCCACATTTATAGCCCAATCTTCACCAAACTTGGTCAGAATGTTTGTCTGCATAAAATCTTGGATGAGTTCGTAACTGGGTCACGTGGGGTCAAAAAGTAGGTCACTATGTCAAATCTTAGAAAAAGCTTGTGAACACACTAGAGGCCACATTTATAGCCCAATCTTCACCAAACTTGGTCAGAATGTTTGTCTGCATGAAATCTTGGATGAGTTCGTAACTGGGTCACGTGGGGTCAAAAAGTAGGTCACTAGGTCAAATCTTAGAAAAAGCTTGTGAACACACTAGAGGCCACATTTATAGCCCAATCTTCACCGAACTTGGTCAGAATGTTTGTCTGCATGAAATCTTGGATGAGTTCGTAACTGGGTCACGTGGGGTCAAAAAGTAGGTCACTAGGTCAAATCTTAGAAAAAGCTTGTGAACACACTAGAGGCCACATTTATAGCCCAATCTTCACCGAACTTGGTCAGAATGTTTGTCTGCATGAAATCTTGGATGAGTTCGTAACTGGGTCACGTGGGGTCAAAAAGTAGGTCACTAGGTCAAACCTTAGAAAAAGCTTGTGAAAACACTTAAGAGGCTACATTGATGGCCCAGTCTTCACCAAACTTGACCATCATGTTTGCCAGTATGAAATCTTACATATGTTTTGAAGTGAGTCATGTGGATTCAGTAGGTTACTTGTTAAAATTCTAGAAAATGTTATCAACCTAGTGGCCACACTAATGGTCCAATCTTCACCAAAGGTTTCTAAAGTAAATAACTCTTAATTACTTAATGCCAGATTTGAGCCTACATAAAGCCTGTGTCATCAGGTGAGCGATTAAGGGCCATCATGGCCCTCTTGTTTATTTACATTTAGTTAAAAGTTGCTCATGTGACATTCCTCATGGCATCCGTTCAAGTCTTAGTCAGGGTAGGAAAGTTCCTGTGGGAAAGCTGACCTGCGGTGCATTGGTGGTTCTACCCAGTTGGTCTTCTTCCACCAATAATTAGCCGGAAATTGCCAATATGACTATAATTATGCTGTAACAAAATACAAAACTAAAGTTTATGTACAAGAATTGTGTTTTTTTTACATTTTCTTTGTGGAGTAATGCTTGTATATTCCATGTGGGTTTACAGAGAGTGATGAGGAGATGGAAGAGACGATTATAGAAAGTGAGGAAGAGGGGGAGGAGGAGGCAGAGAGGAACCCGGACACTCCAGTTGTTCTCTCCAACCCCAGTGAGGACAAAGGTACCAGTATTTGAATTATGAAATGAGCCTTACCTCTAAGATTGATCAGAATTTCATCTGGCACAAAACTGCTGAAGGTCACATCAATTAAATCACAGTATCAAGTGTTCAGCAAGGTCATATTTTAAAGAATCAATATTTTTTAGTGATCAGTCACCATTATGATTGGTGGTAGTGGAAGGCAGAAAATATCTTTTCCAGTTTTTATATATAGTCTATCTTCCTCAAATGCACACACTATCATTCCATAAAAAATGGTTCCTAGTGTTATTTTTTTCACCAATTATTCCTACTTTTTAACCACCAAACTCCAATTATTCCTGCCTTTCATCTAGATTTGTAAGTGCTCATCTTGTAGATTTAGTGATTGAGTAAAATTGTTCAGTGAACCATGATGTGTTTTGCCTATATTTGTAATCAATCTGTTTAGTTCCCACTGGAAATATGTCCATTTTGTGTAATGTTAACTTTTTTTATGTGCAAAGATAGCCTCCTACTAGTACCAATGTCTGATAATACTAGATCTGTTGTGTGTTTTTTTTCTAAGAATTACATGAGGTAACTATGTGCATTGCTAGCAACTTAGCAGCAAAGATTCAAGATCCTGATCAGATGGCTCCTAGCCGGCTGATGTGAATTTACTTGATAAGGCTGCTTAAATAATGTTTAGCAGACCAGAACCGAGCAGATACTATATTTCTGATGTATTCATACAGTATGTTGTCAATTTACAAAACAAATATATAAAGCAAATAAGTTCACATATAATTGGGGTGGGACAATTAGAAACAAAAGGCGAGGAAAGAAAACTAGCAAAATAAGCAGTCTCACATTCATGCACACACACAAACCTCATAAACACCATGCTCACCTGCACACACAAACCATGCATCCATTGTGGAAAGTTATAGCAAGCAATGTGTTAACTGTCAGGTAAGCAGTTTTAAGGGTTTAATTGGTAACATTTTAAACTGAACCCTTCTGCTAAGAATATTATATATTTTTTTTTTGCAGATGAAAATTCCAATGAGAAAGATGCGATCCTTCAGTCAAAACCATATCTAACCTCAGCCCGGAAGTGTCTGTCCCCCAAAACACCAACTGAAACTGAAACTGGTTCTCCAAAACCCGAAACTAAAACTCCAAAGTCAGCCAGCCCGTCAAATAGACATGTGACAGCTGAGGATGTTAAGACCCGGTTTAAACGCTATGTGTTCTCCAGAAATGTGCAAAGAATAAAGAAACAAACAGCACATGTGAAAGATAAATATTTCTGTGATGTGTGCAGTATGTCATTCAAGTTCCATGCATTATATAAAGCCCATCTTTTGACTGAAGAACACAAACAGACTTCAAAGACCTACTGCAAGTGTTATAAGTGTGGGGTAATGTTTGGAGGCAAGAAAGATGTGTATAAACATATACTGAAGTGCTACTGACCCAATTATCTGTCCATAATTAAAAAGGGGAGATGTGTAGGAATGTACACTAGAAGTTATTTTATTAATATGTCTTCCCAGATATCAAAGACACACAGTCATTGCAAGTGTTGTTAAGTGTGGGAAGCAGATATGTGTATAAACACAAACTGAAGTGTTATTTACCTGTGTATATGCCCATGTGTAGAAAGGGTAGATGTGTGTGAATGCTTACTTGGGGTAAATTACAGCAATATACATTCCCAGACATCTACAGCACCAAATAAAAAATCTTTATCATGGCTTTGTTCTCCTTTTGCCATGGAATCTATTACTGTTATTAACATCTTGTAAAATGTGTTTTGTTTTCACAGTTTGCTTTTCTTTAAAAGAAAAGTTTAGAAGAAAGTTCAAAACAGTTAACCACAGTCCCTCAAACACTCACAGGGATGTCATATGTGTTTGAGTGAGACAGGAGTTCGAGGGAGGAAAACCTCTTCTTGTAGTCAAATCATTGGCTGTTTTCTTATCTAATGGCAGTATATATTATACCAATGTGTATTGTCAATTTCTGTGCCCTTCTGTCTGTATATCCCGATTTCTTTTTGTATTACTTTCAGACAGGTTTTTATGTGCATGCATTTTTTTCCTGCACTTAATAAATCCAAATCGCATCCCCTTGTTGCCATTTGTGATATCATATTACTTACTATGTGTTGTTTAATGTTTTTTCTTCACTTTGCTACCTAAGTCTAGTTTTTCCCTAGCCCTTTTTAAATGAGGTGCTGCACCATTGCCCTTTTTCTGTTGAGCCACTGTGCCCCTTCTTTAGCAGCTGTGCGCCATGCTGCACTTATCTTGCACATGCCCCTAGTCTCTTCCCTGTGGATGTTATTTCCTGCGGAGATGTCGCCAGATGCCTTTTTAAGTAGTATTTGGCTTAAGTATTATAATGCAAATTTGATGTTGCAATACATGATCAAGTTGTGTATTACGCTTACTAAATATCAAGGCTCTAGCTCTTGCAGTTTTTGACAAGAAGATTTTCCAAGTTTTCCTATATAGCCACAAAAAGAAAATGGCCACTAGACCTAGGCTTAGTGTAAAATTTTGTATTTTTACAAAGTGTTTGTTGGCTTATATTTATTCAAAATAGTTCAATACTTAATTAAAGACGAGGGCTGTCAAGGAGTACTTAAATCAGTACTCGAGTACTCATTCATTTTTCCAATCAAGTACTCAAGTAACTTGGTCATTTTCTTAATAATAAATAAAAAAATTAGTTTTCACTCCATGTTATCTAGTTTCTTATCGGCAATATATAAAATAACTTAATACATTTATATCCATTGCATTAGGCTATATATGTTATATGTATATTTACTACTTTTGGCAACTATATTAGCAGAGTAATTTATAATGAAAAACACATTTCGTACTTTACGACCTATACATGTATGGAGAAACATTGGAGCCACGCTCGATAAGGCAATCAGGAACTGGGTCATGTGACTGGCAGCAATTGGCTAGGGCTCAATTAACCAAGAACACAGGTTTTGAGTGATTGGTGTCATTTTTTCAGGTTATTTTAGTCAATGTTATTCTGCTTCCCCATTTTACTGAGTACTCGAATAGTGGTTTTAATACTCGGGTATGATCTTCTGATCTAGTACTCGAGTACTCGTTGACATCCCTATTATTTACTTTTAACAAGTCTAGCAACCAGGATTTGAATGTATAATAAAAATCCTTTCTAAATGTTTCAGTCTTTTCATTTATGCTATTTTCTAATACCAAACATGACCATATTACTACCTTATGTTGGGCTTTAAATAATTTTAATCTAGGTGAATATAAATAATGTGTATTATCAAGAAAATTGATGGAATTGTGAATGAACGAAATCTACTTTACTGTTTGATAATAAATTTTAAAGCTCCATTGTTAAAAATCAGTTTGACAAATATTTTTTGATACCTGGTACTTGAAAAACAAACATAAACAAGAGAGCAATGATGGCTCTTAATTGCTTAGGACTTACAGTAGGCTTATATCTGGCGTTAAGTAATCAAGACTTATTTACTTTAGAAATCTTTGGTGAAGATTGGACCATTAGTGTGGCCACTGGGCTGATAATATTTTCTAAAATTTTATCTAGTGACCTACTGAATCAACAAGACCCAGTTAAAAACATATCTAAGATTTCATACAGGCAAACATACTAGCCAATTTTGGTGATATATGTGGCCTCTAAGCCTGTTCACAAGGTTTTTCTAAAATTTGACCTAATGTCCCCGTTTTTTAACCGTGACCCAATTAGGAAATCATCCAATATTTCTTGCAGAGATACGTTCTGACCAAGTTTCATGAAGATTGGATAAAATCTGTAGCCTCAAGTGTGTTCACAAGCAAATTGTTGACAACTGAGGACGGGGAATCTGAAAAGCTCCCATTGAGCATGTTGTGCTCAGGTGAGCTAAAAATGGTAGATTCAAATTGATTTTATTAGTTTTATTATATGAAACGTTTGGATACAAACAGGTAAAAAAGGCACATGATAGAATCACATCACTAACACTGATGTTAAGTTAATTATATATGGTACACACTAATGTCTTATGTCTTGGAACTGTATCAAAACATTGTGCATAAATATGACACTAAAATTTAAAGAAAAGAAATAAATATTTAATGTACATTTTTGTATAAAAACAAATAATGATAATGGAAATGACACGTTTGGCACTACTAATCTTAATTATGTCACAAACTGTATTGTATTCTGCTTAAGCCTTATTTTTATGAATACAAGGTAAAAAAAATAAAAAAAATATAAATATTAGTAAGTTTCTTGTCAATGTATAGAACTAGAAAAGCAATTTTAGGCTGTGACATGATTTAAATAGGAACCATTTGCTAGGAAAGAATAATTGTATGTAATTTTTATAAGATATGGGATATAAATATGTACAAGCTCACACATTTTGCGAGCATTTAAGAACATGGGAACAAAATATTGCACAAACAAAATGAAAACACATGGGTCAATACTATGATTGTTTACTAAAATAAATGAATATATGATGGGAAAGCAACAGCAAACAGTAACTTTACAAATTCAAAGTATAATCTTTCTGACATACTTTAGTCAGAAGTGAGCTCATACAAATTTGAGTTTGAAATTGTGATCTAACTTAAAAATTGATTGACCAGTTTTAGTCAGTAGCTTAAAAGTCATCACTCAAGCAGATGTACATTGTCTATACTTCTGTGTATTGGTTATAAGAGAATTACATGATGACTGCATTAAGGAACTGCCCATCAGCTCTTGACAAAAGGACATGGACAAAAAAAAATATTTAAAAAATACTTTCAACTACATGTCTGAAGACTACGTCACTATAAAGCAGCTATCCCATTTGAACTACCAGTACAAAGAAAGACCTTGCTGGTTTGTAAATGGTGACCCGAGTTCAAGTCAGGATTGATTTATCAAAGATAACACTATGCTGGATGATCACAGATTATTACCACTTAACAGATAGTTACTGGGATATAATGGTAGAAAGTGTCACTACCACTTGCCAATTAGTTACAGGGATATCACAGTGGGAAAGATCGTAAAACAATAAGCAGCACATGGGCTAAATGCACTGTTATTTGTCTGCAGTCCTATCCCGGCCCATCCCTGAGACCACAGTAACACAATGCTGTGTCCAGCCAGGTTGACCAACCCGACCCCAACTACCCTCTTCATCATTAACCTCCCACTGTGCAGTCAGTCAAGGTCATGATGCTGACATTTTTGAGTTTTCAATGCCTTAAATTGTCGCTCATACCTAGATTATGATGTAAATCCTAGATATGATACTCTTACCATAAACAAAACCATGTATGTAATGGTGTTGCTTAATGTGAAAAGTGCAATTCATGATAACAGAATCTAAAGACTAAGATGAATTCTTCAACAACCATAATACAATAAAACACACAGTGACATGGCATTGAAACAAAATATTTGATACGTTTTAAACATGCATATAAATTCTAGGTATGTTTCACATACTACTTGTTCTACTTGTTGTAAAAATAAAAAACAGATAATAGATGATTATGACAAACAATGAATGACAGATCAGCTGGATGATAGCAGCACTTACCTACAATTAGTAGCAGATTACAGTGAACCATTTTCATGCAGGAAAAATTATTAGGATGAGGTGTGCTTTATGTTAATGGGAAGAATCCTGATAAGAAAGTTAACACATTTTATAATGATTTCATAAGCTGAAGTCCCATTACAATCAGAATAAACATCTCTAGCTGACCATTATAGGAAGAATATGTCATGTACTAATGATTTAAAAGTGGTTTGCCTATATAAAATAACATGTAACAACACATGCCTGTTTGTGTGAATCTGGGCATAATGTCTAGATTAACTCATCCTGTAATTTAAATCTGGCGATTTTAAATAGTATCTTAATTGTTTGACAGCATGATGATCAAAAATAAGTGGTCCATGACTTTCTTAATGTTAAAATACCTAACTGTCCAGTGTGGGTGAGGTAGGAAATACATGTTTGTAATGACAAATGGTGTGATATGCTTCCCATTTCACTGAGACATGTGGCATCAATAAGTAGCATTTCGCCAGACCATTTATTTGGATATTTGAGAGAAAAAAAGGGGTCCAAACTGTCAGATGCCACCTTTACTAATAACACCCATACAGTTGTCCCTGGATAACAAAACAACAAGCATTTTCAAATACTAACTTGTGTTGTACATATTCTTCATCCATTTAACAATTCACTTCATTTGAAAAATTAAAATAAATCTTCTCTAAGTTTGGTAATAAGTAATAAAACTTAAAATATACCGGTAAATTAAACTTGATATTATACTGTTTGTTGGAAAAGCACACATTAATAATCATTTGTAAAATTACTTAAATAACAACTGCTCTTACTAAAAAAGGATACGCAACACTCTTATATCAAAACAAATAAGATTTTTCTTATGTTCAAAACAAAATATCACTCTTTCATATCAAAATATATTATAATCTAATATAAAAAACCCACTACATCTACCACTTTGCTATTTAAACATTTCAATATCAATATTTTTAAGTCAACAAAACATCATTACAGTAACAATCAAAATGATCTTTTATGTTTTTATATCAAAATCATTCATTCATATAAAGAAGTAAGTAACTACATTTTTTTAAACCAAAAACAATCAGCTGTCATACCAAAACAAGTTAAAGGTTGAAAAATGATCTTGAATACAAATATATGGCAGATATATAGGTCAGCACCAAATGCACTAAGTGAAGATGAGAATGGGTTGCATTCTTTAAGGGACCATTGAGCAACATCAACGAGCAACATCAACACCTCAATGATTATTGTACGTCTCATAAAAGTCTTTTTACAAGCTAAAATAATTGAAGAGAAACACACCTTGTTGATAATTGTTTGTGCAAAGCTATGTTTAAAAACTGGATGGCAATCACCATGGCAGATAGTCTCTTCTATGATAACTCTACATAGGCTAGATTCCACCTTTTTCATGGTAAAACACTACCTCCAACTGTTTTCCTGGGTAGACTATACTTACAAATATTTTTATGGTTAAACTTTCCTTCCAACCGTTTAATGGTTACTACCTACTTTCTCCTGTTTTAATGGTTAAACCATTTTTACAACCATTTTAATGGATAAAACCTTGAACGTTTTCATGGTTTAACTACACTTCTGACAATATTTATGATTAAAATATACTTTCAACCAAAATGGTGAAAATCAAGGTTAAAACCTATTTTGACTGTTTTCATGGTAAGACCCAACTACTATTGCCATTACATTCATGATGCCCTGGAGACATTTTAGGTCATCCCAAAGCAGGTCATCATTTCTTAATAAGACAGCCACCCAAACAAAATGGTGCACATTTAAGTTGGTGAGTACTCAAATAAATGGATGAACATGAAAGCACAGTGGATGATAAAAGTAATATAACCCAAACAATTGGATTATCAATGCAAATAATAGATTAAACAATCAGTAACAACACTTGGCTATCATTCATCATCTTTATTCCGCTTGACAACACCAAACTCTGCCCCGTGTTCGAGAGCCTCCGTGGCACATTGGCGGGCATTCTGTTTGTCTGGTGCCTCTAGGATTGATATAGCCATCAGCACCTCCAGTAGCTGAAACACAGAATATTACAAGCAGGTTAGTGGATTGGCAATGATGGTAAAAAATACAATTTTACTCAATCTTAATAACATAAAATTGTACATTCTTAGTAAAAAAAATTGTTTTTAATCTCAAACAAATAAATTCATTATTCAGATTTTTTAATTTTGAATACCACATTAAGTGGCAAATTTCCATAGCTGTTGATGTCATTTTAAATCTAAGAAGTAGAGAACACAGCCTGAGTTATAAACCTTAAACCTTGTGTCTGACATCATTCTCAAGCACTGATAGGTGGAGATTTGAATTTCATTTAAAAGTTCTGCCAATAAGATCTTTAAGGATGATCTCAGACTCAATCTCAAAGTTTTATAATCTTGGGCCCAGTTTTCCCTTTGCATTTAGCTACACAAAACCTCAGGTATTCAAAAGATAAATATGCTGGCTGTAACTTTGCATATATTCCAGCCCTTACATGTTCTTAACCCATACTAATTTTTAGTCATCTTTTAACATCTACATGAAAAGCTAACTAGATGTTTTGCTATCAATTTAGCAGGAAATACTGCAGATCCTGATCATACAGTTCCCAGAAGAAGCTGGCTGATCTGGAACTACACTGTTTGCAAAAGCCTGAATGGTTCAGGAATAGCAGAGTGAACATTACCTGAGTGGAGAAGAGTTTTTCTGCCACCTCTTTGGAAGTGGCAGCAATGTTACGCAGCAGGAAGCATGCACGGTACTGGATGTCCATCACTTCACTGACTGTTGCTGCCATCACATACTGGTCCCACTTGTTCACCTGAGGGAGAGAGTGGTTAGAGTTTATGCCTCTATATAATACAAACCAAGTGCTTAGGAACCATAAGAAATGGTATTGTTAGAGCTCAGAAAGCAAGTAGCATTATATTTACAACAAGAAACACTATTACCACGTGAGGGACATGAGTGGAAGGTGTGTGATGCCAAACTAAAAAAAGAAAACACAGTTTTACTGGATGAAAATTATTTTGTTTAAAGTGTTGTTAAAAAAACAACTGTTATTTTTCCCCTCTGCAACCAGTACAACTGTCATGTATCTTATAAAAAGTTCACAGTATAGGTTGCACTTTGTTTGCATAACATTTTCACATGAGTAAAATAGTGACCCTTCTGGAAAGAGGGATTATTCATTACCTCAGTAAAGTTATTTCATACCGAAACTCTTTACTTGATGGAAACACCATTAGCATGTAATGATAAATGTTAATGGGGTGAATGTTTTCTCTAGTAAAGTAAAAGGCTAAATATATTATATATCCTTATACTAAAACTTTGATAAGAATGAACAATAATATTTTATTATAATAATTGATAAGAATGAATACAATTCTTCAATACAATTACAATTCTCAAATTAAAGTCTCCATGACAAATGTTACCTCTGTAATTTTCTCACAGATTTTCTGACTAGAGGACAAAATGGCCAGTGCTCCCACGGCAGCACGCATTAGCTTTTCATCTTCATCGCAGCACATCAGGGTAAACAACTTTACACGGTCATTATCACCTTCAAAGGTCTTGGCAACCTAACATGGACCAAAACATAAATATAATCAATCTTTGCATTGAAGAGGAGAAAGTAATATCCCAACACAATAGCAAACAAGAAATGTCACTTGAATTGACATATGCCCCTGAAGATAGATTGAAGAACTGACAGTGCTACAGGTATAAGCCAACTTTTGTGGCCATACAAATATTATCATCAGTTGTAAAAGCTCATGAGAGCTTATGTAACTTGTAAAAATCTTGCAGACTCAAAATAAATGTTATCTATCTATCTATCTCGCTATAACAAGCCTAAGTGATTTTCCCTTGATAGAAGACAAACTTGAAAACCTATATACAGTCGAATTAAGGTTATTTAAGTCATCAGGATGCTGATTAACTTCGAACAATGCATGGGTTGGAATAATCAAAATTGCCTTTGCTTACAAAATTTTCAGACTAGAAGTCCACCATTTTGAAATACATACTTATGTTCGGTAATGTGCAAGAGGCAATGTATTTACCATAATATATTTAACAGTGAAACATCAGAAAAGTTAATTGGTAAAAAATAAATGGGTAAGAGAAAAAGCATCATATTTTGTTAGTTTTTTCTGTTCAAAATAATAACAAATCAAAATTTATGCATGTATGTATAAAGTATTTATTGAATATACTTGAACATGTTATCATCATCAATAAAGTGCAAAGTACATTATACAATGATTACAAGTATAAAGTATTAAATCGCATAGTATTAAATTGTAGCTGATCTGGTTGTCCCCCAATAGCTGGGTCCTTCTCCAGATTGCTCTGCTGAGATTTCACCTGCCATGCTTGCCATTTTTCAATTGAGATGACGGTGTTATCAGTCAGCATTTATACCTACCCACCTTAACAGTTCGCAATACTGCTGTGAATCAATCTTTAATTGTATTGTCATTCTGATTAACTGATTATAGATGGTAACTGATTGTTAAACTAATCATACGTAATTAACTAATTCAGCCAACCAATTAACGAAGCCAAACATTGATTATACTGGAGTAACCTCCCTTCACAGTTTGACTGGTGACAATACACAATTGTTGATTGATGCTAGTTGGGCTTTTGATAAACTGTGTGAAGATAGTATTAAAACTACTGTACATTGTGGACCAAAACTGACTTTGAATAATACAGAAACTTTGATTGACGCAAATGAATAAACAGGGTTTTTTTATATTAAATTAGATAGGGAAAATATAAGGACCAACCAATGACTTTGAATAACTGAGTTTGAATAACTGAGGTTCGACTGCATACAATTTGTGTACATTAAATATACAATCTATCTAAAGTATAAATATACAATCTTTGTAAGGCAAATATAAAATTTGAGAAAAAGTAATAAATAAAATCTAAGACAAATAAATATGTCAATGAGAAACTTACCCTTTCATTCATGACCATGTTACACATACACTCGAAGGCTGCTCGTTTGATCAACTCATGTTCTTCATACAGATACTGTTCTATTCGGGGAATACCCCGCTCTGACACTATACGGGCCCTGAAACAGCAGGGAAACATGGTCTAATGAAAACTTGTAAACCTTATAACAGAATACACCTTGCACATCGATCACATCTTGTTGATTAAAACAAACATGAGTAAAAGTGCTTTAGCTTTTTGATGACATGAATATTGAAAATTAAACTATACAGTCAAACCTGTATGTAAAGACCACCCAATGGGACAGGACTAAAATGGACTCTTAAGGCAGGTGGTCTCTTAATTCAACATGATAATTTCTTTGTGAGTACCACAACTAAAATCGGTAAATTGTGTTTGTATAATTATTACATTTACTTATATTATCATGATGCCATGATGATGATGATGATGATGATGATACTCATTTTAACTGACATGCATTAAATTGTCACTTTTAAAAACAATAACTTTTGTTCTGAAATTTAATGACATTCACTGTCTATGTTTTTATTAATAAGAAAAAGGTGATATAAATTTAAAAAAAAAAAAAAAAAAACAAACATAAAAAGAATATTTAATTTTTGTGAAACAAATATTTGGTAAGCTAACTAATTAATTAAAAACAGACAAGACTCAGTAAAGTATAACATGCTATTTGCAAACATTGATTTTTTGTTTGTTAGCATGTGTATTTGTGTACATTTTGATGTCAATTACAAACACAAATATAGACATTCTATTTAAAAATGCACTTCCAGTCTGCCATAAAGGAATTTATCAACAAAACTTAGCCATAAACTTTATCTTTTCAGTGATGGCATAGTTTATTCAGTGCATTAATTTTTTTTGTTTTTGGTTGAATTTACATCGTCATAACTTCTTTACCTTGAGTAAGAGCTGATTTTAGCAAGTAATGTCCTATATAAGAGCAAATGTGGTTGGTTAAAAGGTGCGAAAAGAAAGTGACACTTTGTCCAAGTCTGTCAAATGTATGTATTACACGATCCTATCTGATTGGCGATGATCTTTAAGAGGTTGTCTATTAGGGTCCAATTTAGGCATGTTTAACACATTGTTATGTGGTCGCTTGGTGCAGATGACAGGTGGTTGTTTATTACGTGCCAATCAAAGAACAATTTTCATGAGCAGCTTTGAAGTGGTCATATAAAACAGGTGGTCAACGGTTAGGGGAGGTCACATGGTCAGGTTTAATAGTATCTAATATATAGTACATGTGTATGAAAATACTTACTTCATGTAATAAAATGAAAAAACCTATCAATAATTAAGATTTAAATACATGTAAAAGAAAAATAACACATCAACAATTGAGATTTAAAACATTTCTTCCAATTCAATGCTAAGAAATTTTCATACCTGACAGAATCTGAGAGAGATGAAAGGTTAGTGAGAGCCAACAGGGCCTCAAAGTTTTGAAGTCCAGATCTCTCCACATCCAGTAAAGTAATCAAAGGTCTCACAACCTCATACATCTGAAACATCAACACACAGCCATCAATGCACATGCTGGGTCAAGAGAATGGTTACAACACTATTGAACTGCAATCACAAAAATGCTTTTCAGCATCATCAAAATATAAAGCAGTACCATAAAGATAATAACACTTTCAAAAAGCAATGATAATACTGGTAAATATTCCTTTACTAAATACATCTGATGGAAAATAATGTTTGAATTACTTTTCTAAGAACTTATGGTCAAATGAATAATGAATTATTGAACAATATAACACAAGTCTACATGACAGGGTTCCCACAATTTCTGAAGGGAAAAATTCAAGGTCTTTTCCAGGTTTTTTCTAGGTATTTTGTCCATTTTCAAGGTTTATGAATGTGAACATTCAAGAGTTTTGCGGTAAATATTTATGGGAGTTTACAAATGTATGCCAACAAATACTCTGATTTTTTTAATCAAATTCAGTTAAAATGCCTTATGATTATTAAAATGCACTAACAGTTTTCCCGGTAATTTCCCGTTTTTTTTCGTATCATGTCAAATTTTAGGTCTTTTCCAGACCGGGAGTGTTTATTTTCGAATTCCCGGCTTTTTCCCCGTATCCCGGTTCTGTGGGAACCCTGACATGAGGTTAACTGAGGTCCAATTTGAAGCATATGTACATTTTAAAGATCGTTCAAAAGCTATTGGTCATGTATGTTTACATAAACTCATTTATCAAACCAGTGGAAAACTCTTGTCCTCTTTTATAAAGTAGAGGGATGGGATGGGATTTGCCAGCATTTCTGATACTGTGCGAGATATGAGATTTCTATCCTTATAGCACAGGGGCACTTATGAGGTATCCAGGGATGGAACCAGGCCGGTCCATTATACTGACACTAATAAGTCAGGCATAATGCTGTCTCCTTAGCCGAGCGTGAGCCACTACTACCAACTTTAAAATCTTTGGTTTGACCTGGCTGGGGTTTGAACCCGCAACCTCCCGATCCACAAGCCGGCACTCTACCACTTGAGCTAGTGTGACAGGTACTTTATAAAGTAAAAAATATTTAGTTTGTGATACAGTTTAATAGCACTTCTTCCAAGTTAAAGTATGAATGGACAGTTGTCAAATTACCAATAAATTGCAAAAACATCCATTCTTATATGGTAATGACTCTAAGGGCTTTAAACCTATTTGTTTATTGTCAAATGTGAATCAAGTTTTTTCAACTCTTATAAGTCTGTCTTCATTACCAACACCTGGGTAAAACCTGCACACAGGTGGAACTACCTGGAGTAATGTGTAGTTAATATTCTTACCTAAACACTAACATCTTTAATCTAGGGTTCAAACATGTACCCATGGATCAAACATCTTTACCCAAACACTAACATCTTTAATATACGGTTCAAGCATGTACCCATGGATCAAACATCTTTACCCAAACACTAACATTTTTAATCTAGGGTTCAAACATGTACCCATGTATCAAACATCTTTACCCAAACACTAACATCTTTAATCTAGGGTGCAAACATGTACCCATGGATCAAACATCTTTACCCAAACACTAACATCTTTAATCTATGGTTCAACAGGTACCCATGGATCAAACATCTTTACCCAAACACTTACATCTTTAATCTATGGTTCAACAGGTACCCATGGATCAAACATCTTTACCCAAACACTAACATCTTTAATCTATGGTTCAACAGGTACCCATGGATCAAACATCTTTACCCAAACACTTACATCTTTAATCTATGGTTCAAACATGTACCCATGGATCTAACATCTTTACCCAAACACTTACATCTTTAATCTAGGGTTCAAACATGTACCCATGGATCAAACATCTTTACCCAAACACTTACATCTTTAATCTAGGGTTCAAACATGTACCCATGGATCAAACATCTTTACCCAAACACTAACATCTTTAATCTGCGGTTCAAGCATGTACCCATGGATCAAACATCTTTACCCAAACACTTACATCTTTAATCTAGGGTTCAAACATGTACCCATGGATCAAACATCTTTACCCAAACACTAACATCTTTAATCTATGGTTCAACAGGTACCCATGGATCAAACATCTTTACCCAAACACTTACATCTTTAATCTATGGTTCAACAGGTACCCATGGATCAAACATCTTTACCCAAACACTAACATCTTTAATCTATGGTTCAAACATGTACCCATGGATCAAACATCTTTACCCAAACACTTACATCTTTAATCTAGGGTTCAAACATGTACCCATGGATCAAACATCTTTACCCAAACACTAACATCTTTAATCTAGGGTTCAAACATGTACCCATGGATCAAACATCTTTACCCAAACACTAACATCTTTAATCTATGGTTCAAACATGTACCCATGAATCAAACATCTTTACCCAAACACTTAAATCTTTAATATATGGTTCAAACATGTACCCATGAATCAAACATCTTTACCCAAACACTTAAATCTTTAATATACGGTTCAAACATGAACCTATGGATCAAACATCTTTATCCAAACACCAACATCTTTAATCTGCGGTTCAAGCATGTACCTTTGGATCAAACATCTTTACCCAAACACTAACATCTTTAATCTAGGGTTCAAACAGGTACCCATGGATCAAGCATCTTTACCCAAACACAAACATCTTTGGTCCAGGGTACATGGACCCTCTGATCAAATGTCTTTACAGAAACACTAACATCTTTAATCTAGGGTTCAAACAGGTACCCATGGATCAAGCATCTTTACCCAAACACAAACATCTTTGGTCCAGGGTACATGGACCCTCTGATCAAATGTCTTTACAGAAACACTAACATCTTTAATCTAGGGATTGACAATGGACCTCGGATCAAGCATCTTTACCAAAACACTAACATCTTTAGTCTTGGGTTCAAATATGACCCTTGGATCAAGCATCTTTACCCAAATACTAACATCTTTAGTTAAGCATTCAAACAAGGACCCTTTCATCAAATATCTTTATCAAGGAACACTTACTAAATACATATAATAGATCAATATAAAGCAACACCTACCCTCTGACCATTGAAGGTGATGCTGGGATCCTGTGTAATTGCTATCTTGGCCAGGGCCTGGGCAGCACATTGCTTTCCTAGATCTGTGTTGCTCTCATTTGTTAGGTTCAACAAGATCTAATAAATAAATAATAGACAAATATGTATTTACTCTTAGTATGAATATCTACACTAAGCCAAGAAAATTAACCTCAAAATGTCATTGTTATAAATGTTGTACATATTTCAACTATTTAAAGAAAATTTAAGCTGAAAACTTTGGAATCAGTTATGAAGCAAAACTTGAGGAGAAACTAGCCTGAAACAAAAATATAGTGTTGAGACATTGATTTAATTTATAGTAATCTGTTCTATATCTAGCTTAGACCACCATTTATGATACAATATACACATGCCTACTTAAGGATAAGTAAAAGTATCAGATAAATATAATCTCTGCATAAATATAATCTCTGCAAGGAAAGCATTACCTATAAAGTAAACAGAAATGTCTGTTAAGTAAAAATATGAGTATAGGACAATATTATCTAATGCATTGAACATGTCCAAAAATAGAAGTGAAGAATTGTAAATAAGAATTATGAATAATCCTGTTACCAGGGGACATTACTTTTTAAATCACTATTCAATCTGAGTGATAACCCATAGTAATTTCAATGCATACCATATTTTGCAGGTATATCTCGCAACTTTTTTTTAGGATCAGAGCATGTGGGGTATCATCCACAGTGGGGAATCTATTTACACATTCATATTTTGGTTGTGTGACCAGTCTCTAAAAATATTGATAAATTTTTGTTTGCAATGAACTCTGCTTCTGTTGTTTTTTTCACCATTGTCATACTATTACAACAGTATTTATGAACATATTCATTAAATTCCCATTTTAACAACTTATATAAAAGAAAGTCATAATATCCTACTGTTGTTCTTTATAATATGCAAAACACTGTAAATGGAACTACTCACTTGAAAGACATTAAGTTTAGTAATGGTCCTGTTTGCTGCCAATCCATAAACAAACCAAATTAGAATCATTTTAAAACTCAAACATTTGGCATAACAGATAAAATGATCTATATTATCAATAAAAGATAACCCACCTTAACCCCGCCTGCCTGGACGACATGTCCTCTGTACTCTTCCTGGGTCACCACTGTCAGGTATACCCTGAGATACATGTAACAGTTTTAGAGTTATGACGACTGAAATTATTGTGTAAAGCCACAATCATAAATGTACCAGTATGTGCCTAGTACATGTAAAGCTTTTTCATCATATTGTATTGATCATATTTATAAAGTTGACCACACCTTTCTATGCATTAAAAATGTGTGTTAAAGCAAAACAACAACAATAAACTGCAAAATAACTGGAAATTCTTTATACTAAAAAAAGGGCCTTTATCTCTTTTTAACTCTTTTATTTAACATGTACATAATTTGAAAGTTCACATTTAGCAAATTTTCTTTGAAACAGTTTAAAGTATTTTTAATGCATGTTCAGCATACCATTATATGCCATGGGATTAACTGGTCTTGAAATAATCCCTGGGTTGGGCAGATTCCACTATAGGTAACAGTGTTTATTGTTCATGCTTTGCAAAGACAGAACATGACTTACGCAAGAAAGAAAAAAACAGCGACAATCAACATGACATGTTTTCAAAAGACATAGATGACCCTGCTAAGTTATAAAGACAATTATTTCCCATCATAGTAGTAAAGTAGTTAACTAAAATACAAAAATTTAGCACAAGATCCCACATTTTTAATTAAAATCCCACTTAGGATAACTGACATATGGACTGGACCTGGAGAAGTGTATTTTTTTTATTTCAAACAAATAACTAACAGACACAGACACATACAGACACACACGCGCGCACCTACACACATGCACATGCATACACACACACGCACACACACACAGTAAACAAAAAACAGCTGATTTTTTGGACATTTTATAAATATAATCAAACATTTATGTTCAGTAAGTACTGAAGGTACTGTACTAGTTGAATTAAATTCATTTAATTATACTTTCAGTATTCAATAAGCACTCAATCAGATCCTCTGTATTCCCTTTCATTATTTCATGGCAGGGGCCATTAAGATAAAGACCTACAGACACTATGGTACGTACCTAGAGATCTGTTCTCTTGTGTTCTTGCTCTCTGTCTTGGACAGTGGTCCAAATGCCTGCACCATTCCTACCTCCATCAACTTCTTTACACGTGCCTGCACAAACTCTGGTTTGTCCTGTCAATGGATGGAAACAATGTGAAGAAAACGCATTCAGCTCTTAGCAACTGTTAATTAACTTTGCTAAGTTTTTAGTAATGAGCAACTATGTGTATTTTATTTTTCAGAACTGCCTCAACAAAATATCCATATGTCAGTTGTTTTTTTTCTGCATTTTTAAGAAAATGTTGTTTAAAAATTTCTACTTAGTAACAATTTTAATTAAGCAAAAGAATTAATATTTTGACAAATTGATATGTGTGCATAAAAACAAATGGGTGTAACACTAAAGCATGAACAGAAGACAGTGTTTGTTTTTTTTATTTTTATTACATCACTCTGACTCAATTATCACTACCGCTGTTAATGTCCAGCTAATTAGTGTTAACAAACAACAACAACAGACATGTCTAGGTAGAACCACTAGTGCACCAAAGGTCAGCTAAAATGGAGGACCTCCCCTGAGAGTTCTCACCCCATCAGGTACTCAAACCCATGCAGTCGTGACTCTAACAACTTGGCATCCCACAACAAAGAATTAATGCAATTATTAATGCCAACTGCAATTTTGAATTTCAAGGCAAGGGTCAAGTCAACTACAACCCCAAAGCAATCATCCTTGTAACATCTCACACTCCTTGGCCAAACACAGTGTGAGTTCACAGTCCCAGCTGCTTGTAACTGCTCACACTCCTTGGCCAAACACACAGCAAGTTCACACAGTCCCAGCTGCAGAACTCCTCACACTCTTTGGCCAAACACACTGCAAGTTCACACAGTCCCAGCTGCCTGAACTCCTCACACTCCTTGGTCAAACACACTGCAAGTTCATACAGTCCCAGCTGCCTGAACTCCTCACACTCCTTGGCCAAACACACTGCTAGTTCACACAGTCCCAGCTGCCTGAACTCCTCACACTCCTTGGCCAAACACACTGCTAGTTCACACAGTCCCAGCTGCCTGAACTCCTCACACTCCTTGGCCAAACACACTGCTAGTTCACACAGTCCCAGCTGCCTGAACTCCTCACACTCCTTGGTCAAACACACTGCTAGTTCACACAGTCCCAGCTGCCTGAACTCCTCACACTCCTTGGCCAAACACACTGCTAGTTCATACAGTCCCAGCTGCCTGAACTCCTCACACTCCTTGGCCAAACACACTGCTAGTTCACACAGTCCCAGCTGCCTGAACTCCTCACACTCCTTGGCCAAACACACTGCTAGTTCACACAGTCCCAGCTGCCTGAACTCCTCACACTCCTTGGCCAAACACACTGCTAGTTCATACAGTCCCAGCTGCCTGAACTCCTCACACTCCTTGGCCAAACACACTGCAAGTTCATACAGTCCCAGCTGCCTGAACTCCTCACACTCCTTGGCCAAACACACTGCAAGTTCATACAGTCCCAGCTGCCTGAACTCCTCACACTCCTTGGCCAAACACACTGCTAGTTCATACAGTCCCAGCTGCCTGAACTCCTCACACTCCTTGGCCAAACACACTGCTAGTTCACACAGTCCCAGCTGCCTGAACTCCTCACACTCCTTGGCCAAACACACTGCAAGTTCATACAGTCCCAGCTGCCTGAACTCCTCACACTCCTTGGCCAAACACACTGCAAGTTCATACAGTCCCAGCTGCCTGAACTCCTCACACTCCTTGGCCAAACACACTGCTAGTTCACACAGTCCCAGCTGCTTGTAACAACTCACACTCCTTGTCCACAGTGTGAGTTCAAACAGTCCCAGCTGCCTGAACCCCTCACACTCCTTGTCCAAACACAGTTTGAGTTCACACAGTCCCAGATGCCTGAACTCCTCACACTCCTTGGCCAAACACAGTGTGAGTTCACACAGTCCCAGATGCCTGAACTCCTCACACTCCTTGGCCAAACACAGTGTGAGTTCACACAGTCCCAGCTGCCTGAACTCCTTACACTCCTTGTCCAAACACAGTGTGAGTTCACACAGTCCCAGCTGCCTGAACTCCTCACACTCCTTGGCCAAACACAGTGTGAGTTCACACAGTCCCAGCTGCCTGAACTCCTTACACTCCTTGTCCAAACACAGTGTGAGTTCACACAGTCCCAGATGCCTGAACTCCTCACACTCCTTGGCCAAACACAGTGTGAGTTGACACAGTCCCAGCTGCCTGAACTCCTCACACTCCTTGGCCAAACACAGTGTGAGTTCACACAGTCCCAGTTGCCTGAACTCCTCACACTCCTTGGCCAAACACAGTGTGAGTTCACGCAGTCCCAGCTACCTAAACTCCTCACACTCCTTGGCCAAACACAGTCCCAGCTGGTACAAAATCTTTCATGTAGGGAGGTCTTCCATGTGATCTGCGGTGTACTTGTTGTTCTACCAAGAAATTTATTTGAGGTCTTTCACCAAAAGTAACAGAATTGTCATAATGACCAAAATTGCATTGATTCTGTGTATCACAAAAACTTAACCCCGAGCAGTACTGACCTTTTCATGCTCCTCTGGAACATGCTGCTTGGAGAACTTGGCTAGTTCTACCATCTCTGGTGGCATCTCCTGTTTGTCTATACTGTTGGTCAGGTTAACAAACAGTGTAGCTGTAGTGTACATGAAGCTAAGCTTCGGGTTCTGAAATACAATTTCTTTTAGTTTGTATAATTGATTTTTTTTGCTTAGTTAAACTTCAAACCAACACATAGGAAGCAGTAGATGTACATATAACGCTTATCTTTCAGATAGCAAACAAACTTGCTAGCAGAATCAAACAATCCATGAACATAAAATTATATGCAACAATTACTGTGATTCCAGCAAGTAAAGGAATAAATTAACTTAGCTACCTCTATGATGTTGTTGTACAAAAAGTGTAGATTGTGGATCTAAAATACAGTCAAACAAAGTGCTTCACCTATAGGCCTTTGACACACAATAAGATTTTTCTATAAATGTATGTTATTGCTAAAATACCTTTGCTGCCTCTACGATGGCATTAAGTGTGGCTTTATCATTGATGATTTCCTCCTTTACATCAGCATCCAGAGTGAGGTAGGCCAAGCCCTCCGTCCCCCACTGCTTCATGTCCAGGTCTCCCTGAGGGTTCGTGAGGAACCTGGATATATTGAACAGGTTAGAAATATAGTTTCTTTCTGTGCTGGGATTATCATCGCCCCAACAGTACTTCCGTTATTTAAAGAAGGTGTTCACCTCTAGCAGGTATATTTGTCTTTACTGTAAAAATCATGTTTTAAACACCATGCATGATACCACACCCAGCCACATTGA
Organism: Sinonovacula constricta; assembly: GCA_007844125.1. Lineage (NCBI taxonomy): Eukaryota > Metazoa > Mollusca > Bivalvia > Cardiida > Solecurtidae > Sinonovacula > Sinonovacula constricta. The sequence goes on along the minus strand of CM017555.1, from coordinate 17,296,496 downwards.
GTGGAGAGTTTCCTCTTATTAATCTCTAAATGCAATTTTGGTCCTTTTATCTGTCTTACTTGGTTTTTATGCATGTACTCTTTGATGTGCTTGTTGACATTTATGCTTGCATTGCAGTAATCAGATCTACCATCATCGATAAAGAGCAAATTTTCCTGTTTAAACTACATATCTTGATATGCATTTTAATAAATAAAGAGCTCGTATTAATGCAAAAGTAAGAAATGTTTCTATTTATAATGGCACCATCTCTAAGAACAGGCGATAAAGTCAAAGGACTCCAATCAAAATGAGCTACCTACTATCTGGACTACTTCAGATGTTATCAAACAAGGAAGACAATTTTCATTTCGCCAATATTCCCCATACCTATACCATTTTTAACAACTTGGGTATGTCACGGCCTAGGTTTTAAAGAATCTCTAGTTTAGCTTGTTTGATACTAGTTTACAGAGGATAAATGGTCTATGTATGTTGCATGTGTTCAAATGACAAAACAAATGTCAAGAGTCTTTCTCTTTTTAATAGATTTAGTTATTTAACAATGTAATTTAAGATTGTGTTTCCATCAGTGGGTGTGTTTACTTGATTGTTGCTAGTTGATTGTTTTAAGTTTAAAATAGAAACTAAAACAACAAAGACAAAACAAAGGTCAGTATTAATATATTTTTATTTACTGAAAATATGTCCAAAGGAATACAGATAATTGGGTATATGTATGTCAGACCAGCAAGCAGTTGAAGATACAAGTTTTGGATGGACTCCAAGACACACAAAAATACACATATTTAATTAAGTCATGCTTAATGCCCAATGTCATTTTTTGACACTGTTAAGGTAAAATTATCATTTTAGAAGCAGACACTTACTTTCTACATGCTTTAGCCAAGGTAACTGTTGAACCATCAGCCATGGGTCGTTTGCTGGCATCTGAACCTTCAAACGATCCCAGCTTGCACAGGCCCTGGTAAAATTAGTGTTCTCTGCATTATTTTGTTTCGTTAAGCCAACAATATGAGTGTTTACAGGTGATTTCAGTTTTCGTCTTAATCATGTAAAGAGCTGTCTTCACTGTAACTGCAACATGACATTGTTCCACTCTGTTTCTGTGTTACACTGTGTTAAGGGATAATGTAAAAATGGCCCAAGTTACAAATAAGAAACTCTAACCAATTTCTTTTTAAACTCACAGAAATAGGCTTTATAGCTAAGTCATATTCAGATAATATAGCATTTAGTGTGTTAATGCTGAAAAGATATGTGAATATCCATGCCTTTCCTTGTATTTAACCAAGTGGGTGTGGGTTTGAGGTCAAGTTAAGGGAAAAATCCACTTCTTTCTAAAGATGTTTCAAGCCGATTTTATGTTTGCAAGTAGTTATGCCCTGACAAATGTCTGGAGATTTTCTTTTGTAATAATAGTAGGGCATTGCATTGATGACCATACTTGTTTTGGTATAGCAAAGTAAAGGTACAAAATGATGTGCCCCAATCTAACTTACCACAAGGGCCCTGACTTTGATGCTATCATCCAGTCCAGAGTGGTACAGTTCCTTTAAAACAGGGACAGCATCTGCCAACATTCCACTGCACTTGGTCTTCTTAGAGGCAGAGTGAACGATCGCTTCAACTGCAACTTTCTAAGAACAAGAAAATAAAACATATTTAATACTTATACTGCAGTGATGTTTATTAAACCATTGGTTGTGTCTAAATGTTCCTTGTGAGAGAATTTTTATGGATTTACTGTCTTACCAACAAGCTTTCGTTTGGAAGGAGATACAATGTATTTGCAGCAGGCATTGTTCTGCTTCAACTTTGATAGCATATTAGGAACACCTGAAATAATATCACAACCAGTATACTATCCTGATACTATGCTGACCAGTTATAGAAATCTTCGTTAAATTTCTAGCAAGTGAGAAAAGGAAGCAATACCACTTTAAACAGCTCTGGCATGCAGCTGCATGTTTATGAACCCAGGAGTAGTGGAGCTGATGTTTGCTGATAATCTACTGCACAACCAGATCCATCCCACTTTAGTGATGATTATAATAGCACAGGACAAATGTTTTAATGTGGGCTTTTTTGGAAAAATATATTTCTCTAAATAAGAAATTGCATCTTCCTAAATCTGTGAATTCCTAAGAATTCCAGAAATTATGATTCCTAATTTGGTCAGGTTTAATTTTAATAAGATTAATTCATCTTTTACCTAGTGCATAAGGTTTAAGTAAAGAACATAGAACAAAGAATGGGTTATTGAAAAATATTGTTTGAGCTAAAGAAAATAAAGAAATAAGTTAATAGTCTCTTTACCTGATGAAGTACTCGCTCACTCTGTGCAAGGGCCAACATTATTTGTGACTACACCCTCAAATCCCAGAATCATGTTTCCAACCTCAAATGGACCCTGCAACCATACATAGAATGTTTTTATAAATGTGAATGTTGAACCAGACAGAGAAAAATGTTCAGCTAGTCTGGTGATAGTACCTGTAACACATTTTACAGGGTAGATTGTCTAGCAAGTGAGCTTATCAGACAGCTTACGTATTACAATTCAAAATAATGTACTTTAACATAACTTAAAAAATTATAGACAGAGAGGTTGAGCCAAGAGCTGATAATTGCATTGCTAGCAAAATAACGTTCCTGGAGGCCTTAAGGCCAAAGGCTGTTTATAATATATATTATATACTTTTGAGATTACCTTTGCTGTGAGAAAACAATATTTTATATTAACTGTTCCTTAGTTGGGTGAATATAAAAGTAGAATGGATGAAAACAATGTGCATCATCTGTCTGTGTTATCATGATGTTATATTTAACTGTTGAAGTCACATGCTTTCGTTCACCAGGCCGATTATTGATAATTAGCCCAATATACCTTCCCCAGAAATATATATCAGTGCCTGTGCAGCAATATCAGCCCATAATAAGGCATTTTGTTACTCTTAATAGTAACAATATATATATATATAACACTAAAGATGCAAGTGTGTTTTTTTCTTCAGCTTTCATTACAAATGTCTGGGTATAAATATGTGTACATCGCATGTCTGGGAAGAAATATGTGTACATCGCATGTCTGGGTATAAATATGTGTACATCACATGTCTGGGTAGAAATATGTGTACATCGCATGTCTGGGTAGAAATATGTGTACATCGCATGTCTGGGTAGAAATATGTGTACATCGGATGTCTGGGAAGAAATATGTGTACATCGCATGTCTGGGTAGAAATATGGGTACATTGCATGTCTGGGTAGAAATATGGTACTGCTGGAAGAGCCTAGAAATGTTTCCATACCAAGTCACCAACTGTGACTGGAGCACTGTGGGGTGAGGCTGAAGACAGAATGTTTGGCACCAGGTGTCTCTTAATAGACAGTTTGTGAACTTCAGTGAAGTCTGATAGCATTAACTGATTTAACTGAACAGTGTACCAACTTTACACTAAAGAACATATGCCTCTCTATTTTTGACATTGTTTGTGAGCATATGACTAACATATCAACTATCAACCATCAATAGTGGATGAATTACACACAAATTGTGGTACCAAGTATAATGTTAAAATAATAGTATTATTACTCAGGAGACATACCTGTAACAACATAGAGATTGCTCGCACAGCCTCCACCTTCGATTCCCAGTCCTCACTGGAAAACAACTCCCTGAAATAGCCAGGAACATATTATAAAACCAGTAAGCACTTGCTATTTCAACTTTTCAACTCAGACCTTAATAAACCTTTTGCCAAACTGACAAACATATTGGTGTTATTAATTACTTTGAGTACCAGTATTCAATTCAATGCCTGAAAACTTTGATAATGAATTTTGTTTTAATATTCAATCAGAAAATTTTAAAAAATACTGCAATTCTGATTTAAGTATTCTCTGACATCCCATTTTTTGAAAATACCATGACATTCAATAGCTGAACAATGCACACAATCATCATAATAGGGTTAAGAAATAACAGACTGACAAAACAACACCATGATTATTGTTTGCTTTAATATATTTAGTGTTACATAAGATAGGATCTTATCAAAAATCATATTTCTCTTTAGCTTTTTATAGACAATTTCTGAGTAAGCCCTTACCAATATTATTATTGGGCAAATTATTACATCTCTTAGCTAACAGTACCTGATTATGCCAAGATGAAAAATGTACATTCTGGTGAGCAAGCTCTCAATAGAGATCCAAACAAGAACTGGCTGATCTGGATTAAAACTATTTGTCTAGCTTGATCAATTTGTCCTCATCAAAGCACATCGAGAAAACAACCAAACCAAACCCACACAACAGACCCACAAAACAGACCCACTTACTTGAAGAAGTCGCTAACTTTCTCTTTAAACCTGTCACACTGTTTCTCCCCAACAAGGTCCTCCCAAACTGTGTTAAGAAGGAGCGATGCATGCATCTTGGACAAGTCTGTCACTGGTAGAGTCTCATGCTGTTTTAGAGCCCCGCAAATCATCAAACATGCCTCTATACCTAAAAAAGGTGAAAATGTTCATAATAAGCCAATCGTTACAAAGAGCATGTATATGGAATGAAAGTATTTGAATCCTTAACCGTTTACTTGCTGGAAATTCCATTCCTCTCATTAATGTAAAACATCCTAGTGGTGTTTCCAGCAGTACAGGGTTAGCTTGATATATTCGTTAATTACCAAGGTTTATTTTTAATTATTCGGTAAAACCTTCATACAATGGTATATTAAACATTTAGTTAAAAACTTAGTGCCTTTTCAGGACTTGGTATATGTTGCAATGCTCAAAGCACTTTGTCATATATTCTTATAACTGATTACAACAATGTTACCTGTGCAATGTGATGGTTGTAAAAATTCTCCCCATGTATGTAATCTATGTTGTCATTTTATTCATCCTATGAGGATTATTACGTGTATTTCATTTGTTAGACATTAGACTTTGGTTCCTCAATTCCATCTTCACATGAACAGGATGCTACAACCATTAACAATTCTCTGGTCATTTTCTTTTCTTGATTCGAACAATTAATTTTACATACAATCAGTAAGTTAATGTAATTCTTCTAATAGAAATAATACTTCTCTCTCTACTAAATACTATGTGGACATTAGTTTTCAATAACGTCACTACTTTCATCATAACATATCAAAGAAAACATCAGCGCTTGGACATTTTTTTTCCAAATAAATCAGGTATCTTTTCATTGTTTGCATTTGAGTAAGCCTCAAGGAAGTGCGAGGTTGAGCTCTGTAAAAGCGGTTTAATCAGCCTAGTCGCTCCCTTTTACCGAATGACTGTTCCAAGGCAGTAACTGTTTTTTTTTTTCTTTTCGTTAAATGACTCATCAGGATTTGTTCTTATTTTTACAGTTGGCTTGCATGTGAATCCCTCTGCCTTTTCAGGGTTTGGTATATGTTGCAATCTCATACTTTGTCATATATTCTTAGAAGCAGATAGCATAGCTTAAAAGAAAAATTGAGCTGGAATAGACTGTGTGTAAATGTGTATTAGATATAAATTTTACATATCAGTACTACACACATTACTTGTGTTCCACAAGGTACTCCTTAAGTATAGGACTTCAATATCCAGCTCACCTACTGCATACAGAATCTTCTAAGTCGAGTGGAAACCCTTCTGTACCATGACATTTTTAATCAGACACAACAACTAGCTGAGCAGATAGTTTATCATTTCAACAGTCATTATCGACAAAGTTTTATTTCATGCACTTTTCTCATGGTGATCTCACCTTCTGTGTAAAGAAACTTATTAGTCCAATGGAATCCCTTTTGGACGGTGACGTTCTTAATGATGAGTTCCATTGCTGTGTCACGACCACATGCTGATGCCTTGATATGCTGAAGGACTTTAATTAGTCCATTAAACATCTCATCCAAAAATTTCTGTTGATACTCATCTGAATGGAAACACAAGAAAAGGATCTTCAATAATTGTATAGGATTATTAGATAGATATCTGATAGATATAGTAACATACAAACCCTAGTTTGCAAGTGTCTATGGTAAAGTGGTTAAGACAATGGTCAGTCTGTTGGTATAAATAAAATCTGAAGACTTTGTTTCAAAATAGAGCTTTAAAATATTGTTATAAAAAATAATCCCTATGGACATTTTTCTATTATTCTTGTAAGTTTTAAAGTTATTCTACAGACGAGCCAGTCAGATTGGGAGACAGCTGAATGTCAGACAGACATATAAGAGACTTCATGTCTGCCCTTTAGGGAGCATAATAAATAAACAATTTAATTATCAAATAACACATCAGCATTTACACATACTGAAACTTTGAAGGTATGCTTATTTACAATACAACTAGACAACAGTAAAAAGACAAAAATATAACTTGAAACAAACTTATGGTTAAAATAATGAACATTTATCAAATAATTTAATAAATCAATTATTGACTGATTAACATGGTTTTTGACAGATAAGTTAGAATAAAATGAATAATATAAAAATAACTCAAATCACCTCTAATTTTTTAACCTGTATTTATTTGTTTTAGTAATGACAAAATATCTGTATGAAACAGTTATGATATACCCATAATAAACTTGGGTGGGATGCAGGGATCTCTATTCCTTCGCTTTTCATCATACTTCTCACGGAGATCTCTGTATACACGGATCTCTGTGATGCTGTCTGCCATGTTTTGCAGGAGCAGTCCAACTGCAGTTGACAGAGATTCCACTGGCAATGATATAAGCTGACCTAGACGTGTCAGACCTATCTCCTCATAGATCAACTTGCTCTGTTAAGAAAAATAAGTGCAAATTTCAATGTAGACCTTAACCTGATCAAAGATCAGTTAAATCTAAAATTATAACTGCGATCTGACATACCATGAGTACCTGAAATTGTTAATCATAAACATAGCACTGATTGGTCCAATAAGGACACAATATTTTAGAAAAATATAAATTATAAAAAATAAATTAGAAGAGGCAACTCTCTACCAGCTTTTTAACAGGTCTGTTTACAGGCAAACTGAGAACATGTCTGTTGTGCAAAAAGAAAATTGACACACAAAAAAAATTGCACATTTCAATTTACAACAAGAAATTGACATTTCTTATCTTATTATTAATGTAATACTGCTTTGGCAATTGTAAAATTTGACATTTTTTGTAATTGTGAATAGTGCGTCAAGAAAGGGAACAGGTCTGCAGTCACCTATGAATGGGTCCCTTTACTGGACCCATTCTAAGAAGGTAAAAAAATGTGAGAATGATCATGTCTATATAGAAATCATACATAAGCTTAACTGAGTCAAGACCCATTACAGACTACTTTGTTAGTTATTTTACAGCACATGCACTTTATCTGGTATCTGCATTCAAAAGAATTATAGAAGGAAAAATTCCCAATTTCTCAAGATGTAAATCAGAGACAATAATATTTCAATAAAAGAAAAGCACTGTTAAGAGGGTGTACAAATCTTCACTTTTGTAGGGAAAAAGAAAAAAACGACTTTGCTGATGTAATGTTTTCTATATCACATTCAATATAGAGTACATTTCCTATATAAATAAAAATAGAAATCATTATGAAGGCTTGATTGATTGCTGTAATACTGACCCTGTCTTTGTGGTTATTAGCCATGCAAGCAAGCGTCCTGACACAGCCAGTCACAATTTCCATATCCTTCTCTGATGTGAGGACATCTTTAAGCTTGGCCATCCCTCCCTCATTTAGAATAACTTCTGGTCCACCACCTTCCCTGGCCAGGACGATCAGGTTATTTGCTGCCTGTACAAGTAAATATACGTCTTAACTTCTATATATCTGTTCTTCTATATTTCTTTACTTCTATATATCTTTATTACTATAATTCTTTCTTTCTATTCTTTACTTACATACCCTTTACTGCTGCATGTGTTTACTTCTGTACTTCCAAACTTCTTTTCTATACTTACATTTATAGTAATTTACTCTCAAAATTATGCAATATTTATTGACTAACAATTGACTAACAATAAGCTGCAAATAGTGATAAAAAAAATGAGACAGCTCCAAGCACAAGCTGGCACTTGGAGCTGGCGCTGGTTGGTCTCGATCTACACTATATGCCTCAGTCTGTTCAATCAGTTCTTAGCAGGCTTCGTATTAAAGTAATATACACAATAAAACAATTATTATCATAACAGCAATGCTTAGCTATAGCAGACTGCACATATTAACATCTTGTTATATACCCGGTAATCAAATCGATATTGATATATTGTTCATACAAATCAATTATCAACACTCATCTTAAATTCTTAAAATATTTTTAACCAATACATCACATTCAGCATGTGGTGTCACATTACCACTACAAACCTCTCTCTTGTGACACTGGTCTATGTGTATAAATCATAATTTTATCCTTATACAAACCTTTTTTTCCAGAAAGAGGCTTACCAATAAATGATGTACTAGCATTCATTTCTCCCTATCTGCAGTGGTAACAAATATGAAGTTAAACATCTGTTGAACATACCTGCACTCGCTTTTCCCTATCAACTGTTGAATCAAATATGAGGTTAAACATTTGTTGGACCTTGACCTGGCTACTGCTCTGTTGCTTGGCCTGATAAAAAAAACACATGAAAAAATTATGCTAACAAATATCGAGGATTTTAAGGTAGACAATAAGTAATTGTAAACATATATTTGTTTAATATTAACATACAAGACTGCAGAACAAAGTTTACATCATTTGAAAAACAGCAATCTGTTAATGCACGTTGCTTTGATCAGAGGCCTGTTTAAATGAATTATTATGGATAGAATGCCTGGTTCTAAAAGAATTTAAAAGCAGTATCAAAAACATAAAAAAACTAGAAAATAGAAATGAAGAAATGAAATGGTTAAATTGATTTTTTGTTAGTTTTATTTTGTACTTTACATTTTTCAATACAAATAAAGTTCCTTCTTAAAAATGTTACTTACCTTTTCCTTCATAATAGGAGTTAGTCTGGTAAGAATGGGTTTTACTGAGGAGTTCTTTGGGTCTACTTTGATCAGCATAGCAGCATCTTTATATGCATCTTCAAATTTGCCTAAACTTTCATAGGCAACACATCGGCGATACAATGCCTTGGGATCACAGGGAAAGATTTCCAAACCTACAAAAACAAAGATAATTATATAGTTCAAAGAGACACTTCCTACAGCATTAGCATAAGGAAAAATCGAATGTGTGTTTAATCATATCTTTTTTACCCTCCTTACATGCTAGATTCAGAAAGTGACAGTTAGCAATTGAGCCCTTGTACACTGTGGTCAGCAGGCATCTTTATCCCACACAAATATATGTGACCATTGTGAATTGGAATTAATGATGAGAATTTTTGATGATCTGACCAAGAATGCTCAAGAATCTGTGAAAAAATAAAATGTGAATTTCAAACAGTAAATACAATATGATATACATGTACGAACATTCTTCAATCACTTTGAGTTCATTTAATGAATCAGGGTGCATCTAATGTGTGAAGCATAATGCTGTATACTGGTGCCATCAATCAATGCCAGTTACTGATAAGCCCCTCCCACCAGAGGGAGTCTGCATAGCTTGATACATGTTCATTCAGTTCTTAACAGTTCATCATAGAATCCACATGTAATTTCGTATCATTAAATCAAGTAGTTAGAACACACAGTGTTGTCGTTCTTGTATGATCCCTTTAACATAAGTAGGGGACATATGTGATAGACGTATTATAACATGGTGTCAGAATCTGGAACTTACTGTTGTCATTCATAAAAACGGAATATAATTAGTTAAATAATTCCTTGAACGTTGAAATATTAATTCTTGAAACTGTAACCATGAATCTTAGTGGAATTCCCGCTCCGCAGATGGACTGGGGTGCGTCAAACATGGTGGAAGAATTCGAAAAATTCCAAGAACACTGCGAATTAATATTCAAAGGACCTTTAAAGGACCAAGCTGAGGACGTACATGTGACAATGTTACTATTGTACATGGGTGCTAAAGGTCGTGAAATATATCACGCGGTGGAAATGTCCGAGGAGGACAGGAAGAAGCCCGAACGAATTTTTAATAAGGTTCGTGCTCATATTGCGCCAACACTGAACCCGGTATTTGCACGATATCAGTTCAACAACATCGTGCAGGGCGAGAAAACCATGGAACAATTCATCACTTGGGTGAAAAACAAAGCCAAGGATTGTGACTTTGGGGCATTAAAAGATGATTTGGTCAGAGATCGGATCATATTTGGAGTCGCGTCTACAAAATTACGCGAAAAACTGTTGCAAGTCGGGAAAGACTTAAAAATGGACAGATGCATTTCAATGTGCCAAGAGTTCGAATATTCAGTATCACAAATGAAAATGTTCACAAAGGATTCTAGCCACGTTCACGCGTTGTCGACGTCCGACAACTCAACAACACGAAACTACAGTCGGGGCAACACGCAAAGCCGAACAGGAAGGCAGCATGGTCGTACAGAATCAAGACCAGAGCGCACAGGGAATAAGCAGGCACGGGGAACAGGCTGTGGTCGCTGTGGAGGATCGCACACAGACGATCAACGGTGCCCTGCCAAGGGGACACAATGTCGCAAATGTTCAAAATGGAACCATTGGAGCAAATGTTGTAAAAACATTAAAGTTAATGAGATTACAGAAGACTTCCAGGATAGCTTTTGTATCGATAGTGTCGATCGAATTCGGTGTGAGAATGGGCAAGTGTTTACGGACTTACAAATTGGGAATCAGGAACATACTGTAAAAATCAAATGTGACACTGGATCTCAGGTAAATATTTTACCATTGTCTATCTTTCACGGTCTTGGAATCAAAGCACCTTTGAAGAAATCCAAGTCTCAGTTAACTGCCTATAATGGGAACATTTTGAGTAGCATGGGGGAAATTACCTTGCGATGCAAAAATTTGGGTACCGGTCTAGTTAAGGACGTAGTTTTCCATATAATGGACACCAAGTCACCCGCATTACTTGGTTGTGAATCATGCTTAGAGTTCAAATTAATTGAACTGGCGCATTCCGTGCAAAAGGGTGAAAAGGGGGCACAAGACGGGGAAAATGTTCTCACAAGAGAATCCACTCTTAGGGATTATAGCACTGTATTTGATGGGATTGGGTTACTCCCTGGGGAATGTGTAATTCATGTCGACCCCACCGTCACGCCCGTAGTCCACCCTCCTCGTAGGATTCCTGTAGCCTTAGAAGACAAGGTGCGCCAGGAACTCAATCGTATGCATGAAATGGGCGTGATTGCTAAATGTGAGCAACCGACCCAGTGGTGTAACAATCTTGTGGTTACACAGAAATCTAATGGGGATATTCGCCTATGTCTGGACCCTCGTTCGCTAAATAAAGCTATTAAGCGTACGCCCTACCCTCTGAAAACAATTGATGATGTACTGCATAAGTTTGGCAATGCCAAGTATTTCACCAAATTGGATCTTACAAGCGCATATTGGTCGATACAATTGTCCGATGAATCATCATATTTGACTGCCTTCAACAGCCCCCTAGGTGTATTTAGGTATCTCCGTTGTCCATATGGCTTGAACGTGTCAGGTGATTTTCTTGTCCGTGCTCTTGAGGAAGCATTATTGGGCCTAGAAGGGGTAGCAACTATAGTTGATGATTTGTGTGTTTGGGGGTCAACAAGGGAAATTCATGACGAAAATTTGAAAGCTGTCCTTGACCGAGCGTTAACCAAAGGGATTCGCTTTAATCCAAGGAAGTTAGAAGTAGGCGTGACAGAAGTATCGTACTTCGGTCACGTGCTCACATCAGAAGGCTTGAAGCCTGATCCCGCCAAAATTGAGGCAATTAAAAGTCTAAGACCTCCCACTTCTAAGCCTGAACTTCAGGTGGTGTTAGGAATGGTCAATTATCTCAGTCGTTATGTCAGTGATAACCTTTCAGAAGTGACCGCGCCTATGCGAGAATTGTTGCATAAGGAAGTCGTATTTTCATGGCAAAAACCTCAAAGTGAGTCCTTTGAAAAAATGAAAGAATGCATTTGTAAGGAAACTGTATTGGCATACTATGATCCATCAAAGCCCTTGACCTTGCAAGTTGACTCGTCTAGTCATGCTATGGGTGCAGTGTTACTGCAAGACAAACGCCCTATTGCATTTGCTTCTCGTAGTTTAACAGAATCCCAACAGAACATGGGGCAAATTTCAAAGGAATTACTGTCATGTGTTTTTGGTCTCACCAAATTTCACCAGTACTGTTATGGTCGTGATGTCATTCTTGAAAATGACCATTTACCCTTAGTAGGCTTGCTCCAGAAGCCTATGCATTCTATACCTCCCAAGTTGCAAAGATTAGTCCTTAAGCTAAGTCCGTATAGGTTCGAGTTCCGGCATGTCGGCGGCAAAACTATTCCTCTAGCCGATGGGCTCAGCCGCAATGCCAGTCCAGAAACAAGTCCCGATCTTACAGAAGGGGTTGAGGCACATGTGTGCATGGTTATTTCTTCATTACCCATATCTGACAAGAAACTTGAGGAAATCAGGTTACACACAGCCAACGATGCGCAGCTGTGTGCTTTGCAACAAGTAATTCAGATAGGTTGGCCTAACATGAAAAAAGATTGTGACCTTCTTGTATCACCTTTCTGGAATTACAGAGATGAATTGACAGTCGTTAATGGTATCATAATGAAGGGAGAAAAAATTGTTATCCCAAGATCCCTCAGATCCCAGATGTTAAAAATCCTACATTCTAGTCATCTTGGCGCCCAGAAATGTCTTAGCCGTGCAAGATCAGTGATGTTTTGGCCTGGGATTTCTAATGATATAATCGAAATGGTCAATCAGTGTCAGATTTGTCTGGAACACAGGTCATCTCAACAAAAAGAGCCATTAATTAGCTCTGAAGTTCCAGAGTATCCCTTCCAGATAGCAGGGTGTGATTTGTTTTCAATAGGAGAAGCCAATTACCTGGTCATGGCAGATTACTACTCAAGATATCCTATAGTCCGTGAACTCTCAAACATGAAAAGCTCAACCGTTATCTCACACATGAAAGATATCATGTCACACTGGGGAATTTGCGAGAAGGTTATGACCGATGGGGGCCCATGCTTTGCTAGTCAGGAATTTGATGAGTTTGCAAAAAGTTGGAATTTCGAACATGTTAAGTGCAGTCCCTACCACAATCAAACAAATGGGTTAGCAGAGGCTATGGTTAAAGTTGCCAAGCGTATAATCATTAAGGCCAAGGAAGATAACTCAGACCCAAGAATCGGTTTTCTAGAATACCGATCCACCCCTCTTGTGGACATTGGGAACTATAGCCCAGCACAGTTGGCCCTGTCACGACAGTTAAGATCAGTCCTTCCTACTGTCACTGAAAACTTGATACCAAAAGTACCCTCCACTGATTTGGTTAAACAAAAAATCTCCCAGTCCAAGGCCCGTCAAAAACATAATTATGATCGCAATGCGAAACCCCTCTCTCCTCTAAAAATTGGGGAGTCAGCCAGAATCCAACGTTTGGATAAAACATGGAGTCCTGCTATTGTCCTTGATAACCCCTCTGAACGCTCATACATAGTAGAAACAGAAAATGGTCAGATATATAGGAGAAATCGCAGGGATTTGCTCAAGACAAGTGATCCAATTTTAGGACATGGTGCTTTGGATTCAAGCTGTGAAGGTCGGAACAGTGATGAAATATTTGACCCGAGAACAAACCAGCAATTGAACTCTGCTGAACAATCAAATGATAGATGCTCTCACGGTGGAACTAATTATGTTACACGGTCAGGCAGAGTGATAACACCACGTGTGCGGTTAGACTTGTAAATAGGGGCCATACAAGTTTTAAAAATGGATAGACTGCCAATTAGTACAGACTACAGAATATCATTGGAAGAACATTACATTATGTAATTCCTGTAACATACTGAAGCGCAAGTTCCACATTTTATTTGCATAATATGTGATTATTGTGATTGCCTGATTTTTATCATGTTGCTATGATTAATTTGTATAGTTTATATGATTACATGCATTTCAGGTAAAGAAGGGAGATGAAGCATAATGCTGTATACTGGTGCCATCAATCAATGCCAGTTACTGATAAGCCCCTCCCACCAGAGGGAGTCTGCATAGCTTGATACATGTTCATTCAGTTCTTAACAGTTCATCATAGAATCCACATGTAATTTCGTATCATTAAATCAAGTAGTTAGAACACACAGTGTTGTCGTTCTTGTATGATCCCTTTAACATAAGTAGGGGACATATGTGATAGACGTATTATAACAATGTGTTTATGTTTATTTCATTTATTGTCCCACCAATAGTATTTCAGTAATAAGGAGACAGTGTTCACTTGAAGCAGATATAGTGCTGCTTTCAGCATGTATAGCATGTTGTTAACACCTGGCATGATACCACACCCAGTCACATTATCTTGACACTGGGCCAACCAGTCATGAAACTACCCATATATTTGCTTGAGCATGAGCAAGGGAGCTACACCACTCCCAATTTTTACTTTGGTATGTCACTGCCCTGGGCCTTCCATACCTGGGGTGCATCTTAATTTTGTTTAACTTTTACATAAAAACCTCCTATATATCCTAGGAACTTACAACAGAAACCACAGGCAGTTAAATCAGATATATCTTATCACCATCTCAATGACCAAATTTAATGAATAACCACTTTAAATGTTTCATTTTAAAAAAATGACAAAATAATAAAGCTACTTCAAATCAGAGTTAATCCATTTGTTCAAAGCTTTGTGATTCAACTCTGAGTTTCTATTACATTTAGAAGCCTCTTCAGCAGCCTCCTTATATTCATCCAGTTTAAGATGACACATGGCACGGTTCTTGTAGATTACTGCCTTATCATTGTCTTTTATATCTCCCAGATCTAATGCCTGTGTGTAAGCAGACAAAGCTTCCTCATAGTGCCCGTCCTTAAATTTGGCATTTCCTTCTTCTTTTAAGCTTGATATATCCATCTACAAAAGAATTGTTATACATTAACATAAATGTGCAATTATTATTTTTTTTTTTTTTTGCTGGCATACTTTGGATAGGACTGTAACAATAAAAAGATGTATTATCAAAGATACATGCCAGGTCATGACCTGCCAAGGATATGGAAAGGAAATGCACAACAAAATATAACCAACCGAAGTCAAGACATAGCATGGTCAAATCTAGTCTAGAGATGTATTGACAGATTGCCTAACAGACATGACCTAACATTAACTCTGTATTTATACCACAGATTCATAGCTTTGCCACAGACAAAAATCTTATTTAAACCTCCATCCATACTACAGGTCAGTCAGGCCTTTAATGTAAATACAGCAAGTTCTGTCCTAATCCATGCTGAAAAATCATTTCACAACACTTCGCGGTTTTAAACCCACCAGTTTCTGCTATTGTTTAAAGTGCCCTACTAACAGAATTACCTGGGCTAACATTTCTTAGGAGAGCCGGTTCACAACACTTCTAACCTTTCGCACTTTTAAATCTAAGCTCAGCTAGACAGAACACCAGCTCTCAATAGAGATAAGTTTAATAAAATTAATAAATCTATGATACAAAAAATCTTTACTCGAGTTCCAGATGTTATTTATTGGAAAAGCAACAAGTACTGCAAACAGATAAAGTGCAGGTCCATTCAATTTCTGGAATTAGTTTATCATAAAAGCTTATGGAAGTATCAAAAGGAGACCATATTCAAACAAAATGACACAAATTATGTTATACGTTAAACGTTCTAAGTGACTTTTGTTTAAATATCTCAAAGAACGACCAACCGTGTCGATAATTCGAGAAAATCCTATTCAATACCTCACGTTTTTTGACACACGGAAGTACACACTTTTAATTACCTCCTCGGTATTCGCTGAAGAGTTATCAATTCGCAACGTCTTGTTTTGTAGCTGTTCAAAGTCAATACTTACTTTATTCGTACGTTTAAAATGCACAAATCACTTAATTTGACACAATGGTACACACACGTATTAAAAACGCGTTTCAACAACTTGAATGTAACCGGTAAATGACATTACTGTATACTGATATACTGCTGTCGAAGTACGACAACTCTAGCAGACGCTGCTGGGGGCTCCTGCCGAATATGGACACAGCTGTGTACACATCTGCTACTGATGCGGCTTCTGGAAGGTAATACCCTCCAGGAAACCTCGGGAAGCTTCGAAACGGGTGAAGAAATAGAGGGTGGGACTAAGACAAAGTACGGCGAAGAGAGGGGTGGGCTGTTTTAGAACTGATCACGTGTTAATGAAGAACATGTGTTTATAAGGAACAGCTTTCATGAGCGCGCAATATTCGTAGAACAATAAAAGATATTTAGGCGTATTCCAAAATGTAGGACCGATGTTCTATGTGGTGTAAGATACATTTAGTCTGCATTTTATATGATTAAAATATTCTTAAAGTAAACTGTGTAGCGGCACCGTTGTGGATATATTGGAACTGAAGGATATGATAATATTGCGTCAAATACTGCAGTCAAAGTTCGCAAATTACCAATTGGTATTCGAATTAACATAACATTTTTATTAGAGGCAGATTCAAATAAAAACTTTATCGTCATACCTTCTTGAAGTCATAGCTAGTCATGTAAGGTCAAATTAAACGCTGAGAACTTGGAAACGCCACAAGACTTAAATAATCTCAAGGTTAACAAAGCTGTCTATGTTTGAAACTTTTCTTGCTGGGAGAAATTCTAAAATCGCTGTTCGCTGCAATCAACCAGATGGCACTGAAAAGGGTTACTCTGTGGGACACTGGTCACGGGTGGTTGTTCCAACTGTTAACATGGGACAGTCGCACCACAGTTTTACAACAGCCCAGAAGTCCCGAAGGCACCATGCGGGTACGTCACGTACCAATGCCATGTGTATACAGATAGACACAAAACAGACACTCATGCTGTGAGGAGGACGCGAGATTTTAATAATGTCTCTACACGTCCCTTACAGATATTGTTTTCCGAATGTATTAACAAAAATAAGGCCTCATTTATTAAACTGTTTTTAGCAATTACACCAAACTTAATCTTTTATTTATTTAAATTGTGGGGCGAGGGTAGGTGGAAACTTTTATATATTTTTCGGTAAATCAATTGTTAACATTTATTGTCAATCTTTTGGTCCTGTATATGAACAGGGATTTTAATAAACAAGTTGTTTGAATAAGTAAAATTGGCAATTATTTGTTAATCGTAGGGCTTAATTTTATTCTCTGCGAGTTCAAGTTGCAGATTAAGTGTCGTTCCTTCATAATTAATGGACACTCACCTATTAGCATATACACCATACAAGAAGTTGTTCATTATCAGTTGTCTTTTTTGAAAATTTGCTTATTTGCAGTCTTGTTTAAACGTTAGTGTGTCTGGTTCACATCGACTAAATCTGTAGACATAATTGTAAGATTCTAAGGAAAACCAAATGCAGTTGCAATGCTGTTTTTAATGCACGCAACAATATTTGGTCATTATAGCGACGTCTAGCTATTTTGGTGCAGAAGACCCAGGCCAAATGTCTGAGTAGGACACCCTCAATGCAGGTCTGTGGCGTAGCTAGGCGTGACATGATGTGTTCGCAAGGCTGCCATGTAGGTCCGGAGGCATACTCCCCCTGAATGTTTTGTCTGTCTAGATCGTATGTGGTGTGAAACGTTTCGGTAACAAGATATAATTAGACTTCAAGTAAAATGTTAGGTTATCGACCCTTAAATATTAAAACAATACCCCATTATTTCCAATAGAGTAGCCACTTAAACACAATCGCCAATTTTCTGGTTACGACCATTTATGTAAAATTAAATAGACGCTGTTTATTTATACAAGAAATAAATCACTTGTTTTATGCAACGTATTCTTATTATCGTATCTTCAAGCTAAATTTCGTGATTTGGAGAAAACAAAGTTTGTACATAAATTGCGACATCGCAACAGACAACTGGTTCGAGCAGAATGAAAGCGAACTGGTGTAAAGCAATAAGAAAACCAAGAATAATTTAGTTTAGATAGTGCCTGGTGGTTTCTAGGAGGATTACGGCATCGGGATATAACTTTAAGTAGATTGTTATGTTACATACATTTCACATCAAAACAAGTTATTAATCTTGGCAAACCTCTTAATTTTCAGTAGAGGAGCTTTTCAAGCACGAGCGCAATTTTCTGGTTATAACCATTTATGAAAAATTGTATCCTCGCTAATTATTAATACAAGAAATACATCATTTGTTTTTATGCAGACGTTATTTGTATTACCGTGACTTCAAGCAAACTGTAATAATCTGGAGAAAACGAAACTTGCATTTTGAGAATTACAACAGTTGAATGATTCAAGTGTAATAAGTGGAGATGATATAACGTAATGGAAAACAACAACAACAACAACAAAAAAAAAAAAAAAAAAAAAAAAAAAAACAAGAATGTTTAGTCCCGAATTGTCTGTCGGATTTATATATTTAAAGTAAACAAATGTGACTAAACAAATGTAAATGCCTATGATTAACAGCTATAACACATGTATTATTTGTCAATTAAATGTAAATAACCATTGTATATATAACGAAACATGAAAAGTAAAGTATTAACCGACGAACAAAAAGTTGCAATTCGTTACACATCCCTCCGCTAGATACTACCGATGTATGACCGCCCTGAGAACCCGAGATGTTCTGATTTGAAGTATAACAGTACAAAATTTGTCCCATACCATGAGCCAGATAAAAAGTTTCTAACTTGATTTTTTTTCATGGTGCAAAAAAGGGTTCTAGCTGGTCGCAATAAAAATACACCGTAGCACTAGTAGATAGTTTTTTTTTATTGCAGATTTTATCTTTTTATGCTTCAATCTTTTGGGTCAATGTGTATGCAGATGCGTATTCTGCGTACAGGAGGCCACGCGCCTGCAGGTCAGCTGGAAATACCCCCTTCGCTCCCCTCCGACGTAAGTAATGTATTTTAACGAGCACAGAAAACTTTCATACAATTGTCGCGCTATTATGTCAAAGAAATATACGATTTGATGACGACGACGATGATGATGACGGTAATAATAATTATAATAATAATAATGTTGATGTAAAGCTACTAGTTGTTGACATTTTGCAGTAATAGAGTTTTGCAAATCAACATATTAGTTACTTTGTACCTATGTTATATCACATACATGATCATATACTAGTTTTATTAAGTATGAGCAAGTAACGCGTTGCGTAGATTAAACCTTTGATGGCATTGTGTTATGGTCACACATATAATGCACATTCAGTCTGTCGTTTATTAAGTTTAAAATTGTATACGCGGTGCCATTTCTTGGAGGTTTTAAAAATGCATTCTTTCTTAAAAATCAAAATAGACATTCATTTCAAACACAAACAACTGTATACAGTTTTTCTAACATACATTGGTATCTTTTACGAATAAATACAAATACATGTAAGTCAACATTTAGTTGCAACTAGGAAATACAAACTGACTTATAAATTGTCCTTGTCGGGTGCTAATTTGATACGTACATACGTAAGCCGTTACCATACGGAAGGTATGTAGAATTTGGCATATGAAAATTGATATAATGTATATAAATATATATGTTTAACTTTATAAACAATATGTTATAATTTTGTGATAATATATGTACAATGTATATTTTATTAATAAATGGATTGTTTAAAGTTGCAATTAAAACAACAACAGCAACATAGAATTGTTTCGTTTCAATACATTTAGACTGTTGCTATATATACGCTGACAAAAAGGCAAGTAGGTTGCCGCCTTCCTCACCCTAACACTAACTATTTAAATACAAAGCGTGATTCGATTCATTTATCATAATGTTTGACTGTATATACACAAAATAAATAAATAGCAATAGGCAACAGTACATGACAACAAGAAACTAAATTATCCAGGGACAAAACTGTTACGGAGAATTATAACCCTGGATTATTTTTTATTATCCCCCCACATAAATAGTCTTTTTTTTTTTTCGATGTAAGTATCAATCTGATTAAAATCATATCCTGAAAATCACCCTGCTATGTGTAAGTATTTAACAACGAACCAAAGCACTACGTCTGGTATATTTGAAACAAAACACAGACTAGAATCGTAATGTAAATAAATTTATTATTATTCATAATTTATATTTTAAACTTGAAAGAACGTTATATCACAGTCTAATAAATGTATACTATCACAGTAAGATAATAAATTAAATGTATAATTTACCGTATGTTTAATAATAATGAAATTACTTGTTTGTGTTATTTCTCGATTAGATAAATACCTAAGTTTTGCATTTTTATTTTTGTTTTAAACACAACTAACAACAATAAGTTCTTGAACCCACACCGAATAACGGAGTCAAATATTGCCGCTTAGGGTCGCCAGATTATTTGTGAAAATGCTATGATTTAAAAGATTATGTTGTCGTGAGAATAAGAGAATTAAAAGCTTCGCGAGGGTTTTCAGCCTTGTAAACCTATTGCAGCTCAAGAAGCAATTTTATCTCTGAACTACACATACGGCAATATAATATTCAAGATAGAACATAATTATACATGTGTTATATTTAGTTAGCGTTCTATCAGCCACATTAGGTTTAAAGCCGTTCTTGCTTTTACTTCTCCAACCCAAAGGCTAGCACGATTCTATTTCAGTTTCTGTCAGCATTTTCACTAAAACAAATTATCAGAGGTTATATTTGAAATACACTATTTATTGTGGTTAAGCTTAGATTTGCACTTAAGCAAGCTACTACGACCGCTGTGTCGGGGTCTCTAAGCATATTACAAGGGCGGAAGCACATTTTGTGGGAACATGTTGGTGAAGTTTCCGGCCGGTCTGTAGTTTGCCACAGTAAATACACTCCCGTCCTTGGAGACAGCCCGAGCGATACCCAGCTCTTTACTGTCCTTCCAGACCACCTGCGTGAAATGACCTGAAGTAAAATGACCTTTTATATTTATAAATAATAAATCAATAAATTTACACAAGCACTCCATAAACGTGAATGTTCCAAAATAAAACGCAGTCAAAAGAATGGACAAACTCCAGTGTAACTCAAATTTTGGATCCTTTGCCTCGGGTTCCTTCGAGAAGTTAAAGCACAAACCTGCCTGCTTATATTATAATATAAGATTCTTTTTCATTTCGACGTGTATATAAATTAAATTCTTTTTATTATGCGCAGTATATTATATATGGGAACAGTTGTAATGCTGAACGTACGACACTGAACTTGATGCCAAAGTATTGTGTCCACTATCCTTTACAAGTTGAAAATAGAATTAATACATCACGTTTACAAAATATTGATGTAATTCTTTCTAACAATAAATATATAGTTATAGCGGATGGTAACTTAGCTAATACAGTAATTTATTAATACTGATAATCAGTATTTGCTTAACATTATATCTGCATTTAGTTTGGAATCTTGTAGTTACTAAAATACTTAAGAAAAAAACACAACAACATAGCGACGTGCTTCCGAATAATCATAGGCGCACGCAGGTCCATTAGAAGACATCCATTCTTGGAGGGACTGATCTGGCTTACAAGTGGGCGAATCTAACTGTGTACTTACCAGTGCCCATGGCAAATCCAGGTTTGTCGTAGTTGTAATCCTTGATTTCATCATACCACATCTGGACGCTTCCCTTGGCTTTTCAATAAAAAATAAACAGTGTATAAAAAGATTTATATAATTTAATCTAACGTTTACTAATAATAACGATTAAATATGACACTGGACACATAGTCCAGTATATGAGGTTGTACCCGACGCGTTTAGCCAGAAATAACAAATATGGATATGCAAACAACGTATTGGATCCTTGAAAAGTCTTACTCCAAGCTGCTTGTTAATGTTCTGGATTTGAGTGTAATTTGCCGTGATTTCAATGGCCTAAATCCTATCTCTGCATACGCAGCATAGTTATCTATTTTTAGAGCCAGACACCATCATGCGAACGTTACGGATATTGTCAACTGACCTGAAGCCATGGGTCCATCAGCACTGCTCCAGGCGATGTTCTCCCCAACCGGCCCTGTCGTGTGTTTACAATTACTATGCTCCATCTGACCTTTTGCTGCAATCTTGTCGGCCCAGGCCTGGGAATAGTCGGTCAGATCTTGTGCATGCGTGAGAGGTGGCGCGCCATGCTTTGCTCTGAAATGATAGTGTATGAAGAAATGGAGACCAATTAAAGAGAGCTAACTTCGAAACGCTGTTTCACTAACCTCTTCGTTGTTATCTCCCTTGCACGCAAACTTAATAAAGTCGATGCCTTATTGTATGCATCAACAATAACCTAATGCTGACCTTAAATATATCACCAGTTAATAATGCAACTGAAATGATTTCGATCCATTCGAATTCTCTTTCGTTCTGCAAACAGTACCGACTACATAGATAGGTCAACGGAGGACTATTTTCAACTTAAATAAGAGGCAAAACTTTGCTTTTTACAAACAATTGCAATTAAAATACATCTTTTGGACAATGATTAAACAACGCCAGATAACGAATGCAAGAAAAATTGTTTTATTTTAATACAATGTCAAAAAGGTTTTATATGAGTAAGTGCCTTATTTTATACAGGTCTTAGGCTTGTATATAGGTCTTATGTGTGTAAACATCTTACTAGTCTTACTAGCGTCGAGGTCTTTTTTGTTTAATTTGTTTAAATTTACATTTTAGTATCCACATCTTAGTTAAATTTTCATTTTAATACATACCTGAGTTCGTTATGTGCTTTCAGTGCTTCCTCTATGTAGGGAGAAACGGCTGTTGTGCTATCTTTGGCTTTAGGCTCCTCTGTACTGTGAACACATGTTTATTGCGGGAATAAAGACACAGTTATTGACGTTTGGAAATCAAAGTCCAAATCCTTAGAGACCAAAGTTCAAACGGTCACAGTCTAAACGAAAGTTTGGCATGCACATATACTACAGTATACAAACAGGTTTTGATTTGTGAGTAAAAAAACAATTGTATTTAAACAACGTTAATTAAAATGTTGTATTATAAAGAATCGTCAACGTAGATGTAGACTTTTATGTTAAATATAATGGTATTTTTCTGTCCGTCCGTCCGTCCGTCCGTCCGTCTGTCTGTCTGTCTGTCTGTCTGTCCGTCCGTCCGTCCGTCCGTCCGTCCGTCCGTCCGTCCGTCCGCCCGCCCGTCCGTCCATCTATCTATTTATTTATAGGTAATTGTTGACAATGATTATGAAGAATCGGGCATTTATATAATACGGGCTTTCTTTTCTTTTGTTTTATTCTTTTATATTGTTTCTGACATATGGCTGGTAATTCTTGTCATGCATTGAGAAAGAAGTACATAGGTGAGGTGTATTCGCAACTTTATCATGAATATAATTATATTATTTGGGATAATTATACAAGGCATTCGAAAGAAAAGTGTTCTAACACCATGAAATGTTGCATAAAGTAAAATTTCTACATTTTAAAAAGTACAGTCGTTAAGGCAGTTCCGGATCATAGTTTGTTACTGTTTGAGACGAATGGTCGAAATGTGTATTTTTGTTTTCATTTTTTATATACATTCTGACTTTTCGTGTTTATTGCACGTTTATCGACATCGTCTCGTGAGAAACGTGCCTTATACTGGCCTGCATAAAATAAATCCAAAAATAAGAATGATGTAGGCTTTTTGTGTACAGCCGTAAGAAATCTTTGTTAAAATGACAAAAATGGGACCAGTTTTTTGTTTGTTTTTCAAATGGAACTTTAATTGAAAGAATGTTTGCAATGTAGTCTCACATCAGCTTAAATTACAACTGGTGAAGTCCGACAGTTATTATAAGTGGGATTAAAAATGCAAGAATATTCGAAATAAAGTATAAGCTGCCTTAAATGAAACCTGTCTCTATCAAATCTCAAAAAAAAGGAGAGAGAGACTATTTGTATTGTTTCTATCCGGAATGTCAAATGACCAAAGTATCACTGTATTATTCTGACTGAATTTCATTTCTGCTATCACTTTCCGTGATGTTAAAAGCAAGCGTGTCCTTTACAATTCTGTTTCTTAATTTAATATTATACACTTTTTTTCAAACCCAAAATGACAGCAATGTGACAGTTAGAACCGCTTTTGCGATGACCCCTTCAAAAATATTACGTCACATATTCAAAGGTCTTAATTCGCCTTTGTAAAGAAATATGAATAGAGGAATACTAGTTTGTTGTCATTCTTCGCCATAAACGATTCTTTCTCTAAAATACATTAGCTTATTGTTTAATTGAAACTATTCACAAAAGTGAACGGGAAATGGCTTGCGGGACTGTGTTAGGCTGCCATATTTGTATTTAAATGGGACATCTTGTTATTGGAGTAAATGAAGAATCACGCATTTTGAACGTTAATTTATCGTACATTATTTTTGTAATGACGGTTTCCTGTACTTATTTAAGGTTTAAGTGATATCTGCACGTTCCAAAAACGTAACTATTGTTATAAGACAATATGAATTGGCGTTCGTTTAACACCGTTAACGGCATAATAACTTGTATTAATGACAACATCTAAGACATTGAAAGTTTTCCGGTTAAGACGTTGGACCACGAATCAGAAGGTCCGGGATTAGCGACCGACCTCTAAACGTTAGTCCTTGGGTGAAACAACGGGTAACCAAATCTTGAGTACAGGGTCAGTCAAGGAAATGAGCAGTTGAAATAGTCAGAACTTGCGTACAAATCGACTATAAACTAATAGGTTTATAAATGTTGACTTACTGTGACCAAAATGAATGATTAAATGTTCTTGTTTGCAATAATCAAGGTGCAAACCAAAATATCTAATGTCTCAACTATCTGAAGAACGATATCTTTCCCAACAGACATCTTTGGATCGAAAACATGCCATTTAAAGTTTAAAGTTAAATATAAGATAAATGTTCAAACGCTTATCTAAACTTTTACGCTCATCCAAATAAGTAGTTTATGTGCGACTGCATTTATCTCAGTTGATGATTTTCTTTCCAACCTTTTTCAATATCCCTTTATCTTACTTTTGATATGGAGATACAAGAATATTAAAGTTATTATTTTAAATTGGAAAATGTATTTTGATTCTGAGGTAAGACATTTAAAATACATTAATATTACCTTGCGTTGTTGTTCTGAGTTGTATTTGTTGTCGTCGTTGTCTTTTCTGTTGATTTTTCCTGTTGCTGCTGCTGTGGTTGCTGCTGCGGTTGTTGTTGTTCTCCACCAGTCTGCGTTGATGATCCGCACCCCATTTTAAAACAAGTTTTGATAATGTGCACTTTTTAAAATCTATTTTCTATAGTTCTCACCTGTAGTTCTACCCTTTAATACTCGTATATATCCTACCCTGATTTCGATCGAAGCCCGTTCTAGCTACTGAAAGCACCGTAGTGTTGAAAAATACTTCTATTGCTTACAACACGAATGCTAGCCAGCGTGACTGGAACTTTAAAGTTATTGAATCCTTTTATTCACCAAACGGAAGTTTCGAAATATCGAACAGTCCCAGAAAACTTATAGGTATACATATAGACTGTGTCCTATTTTATCCCCACCCAAAACAAAGGAATACTACACCACACTTTATATTGTAATCCGGACACTACAGACGAGACAAATCAAACTATGCGTTCCCAATAATCCTTACCTTTAAAGGTATATATCTTGGTCATTGCTCTTTTTATATAGTTCTATTATTCTATAAACAGTTTAATCACTTTTGTATTATCTACTTTGTATACCTACGGCAGAGGCCATTTCATTTGTAAACTATTGCATACAGATTATTGCTTAGGGTCGACAAACCAAATAATACACATAAACAGTTAAGGAAAAAGGCATACTAACACTGAATAGATAGACACGAACCACAGAACACAATCGTCGCCAAACCACTGGCTGTAAGTGCACCCAAAGACTGTAAAACAACAAGAACAACAACAATAATAATATCAATGATAACAATTCTACTACTTCTCCTACTACTACCACTACTACTACTACTACTACTGCTACTACTACTACATCTACCACCACTACTACTACTACTACTGCTACTACTACTACTACTACTACTACTACTACTACTACTACTACTACTACTACTACCGACGAGACGACGACGACCACACGACGAACGACGAGACGACTACGACGACGACCACGGCGGACGACTATACTACGACTACAACAACTACTACTACTACTACTACTACTACTACTACTACTACTACTACTACTACTACTACTACTACTTCTACTACTACTACTACTACTACATCTACCACCACTACTACCACTACTACTACTACTACTACTGCTACTACTACTACATCTACCACCACTACTACCACTACTACTACTTCTACTACTGCTACTACTACTACTACTACTACATCTACCACCACTACTACCACTACTACTACTTCTACTACTACTACTACTACTACATCTACCACCACTACTACCACTACTACTACTACTACTACTACTTCTACTACTACTATTACTATTACTATTACTACTACTAGTACTACTACTACTACTTCTACTACTACTACTACTCCTACTACTCCTACTACTACTGCTACTACTTCTACTACTACTATTACTATTACTATTACTATTACTATTACTACTACTAGTACTACTACTACTACTCATAATAAAAATAATAATTGGACGACACAAAAACATTTTAAACTGATAAATAATGTGTACCTTCTTTAAATAAGTTAATGTATATCAGTGCTCTTTATTATTTTTGATATATATAAGCATAAGATAATACACAACCAAAATTTCTGTTTTGTTTACATTTCGACTTTTTAACGGTATTTAAGCTAAGTGTAAAGCAATGTATTTAAACTATTTATTAACGGAACAGTAAATGAATATGACTTTTTAAGAGCTCTAGGGGCAAGTCCTTCAAGAGTTCCTCACGTCGTGATCCGCTTATTTGTCTGAACAATGTTTACGGTGTTTAAACAACTATGTCGGACCTTTTCCAACCAATCTTACTCACAAGTTATAACTTGAACTTATGTTAAAGAAAAAAAAAGAAATGTAGACATGAAACTCAATATATACATTGAAGATAGTGTACTGTTTGAACAGTCAAATTATTAGTTTTCGACAATGCAGTCGTTGAACATCAGAACGGCATTCAGTGTTATATAAACACATGCACAGAACAAAAAGACAATGGAGATGGGGTGGGATTGGGGATGGGGGTGGAATGGAGGTGGCAGTATGTCGACTGTAAATCGCTTTAAAATCCGAGAATGCATGAGTGCCAGTATAATGTTGTTCTATAATAAAATGGTATGAAACATTTTAGACCCGTTTCGTGGAATCCTTAGGAGATATTAAGTTCTGAATTGTATGAGTCAAGTTTTGTTTTAGAATAGATGGTAAACGCATGTCAAAGTTTCTCTGATATTATTTAGTTCATATCAGAACATCATAGTACCCTCTTCACAAATGAGCAACCACTAAATTAACCATTCCTTATGATGACAATGTTTTAAAAAATTGTCAAGAAACTATTTTTGTTTACATTCTGTTAACTAGAAACCCTATTGACATGTATTTCGCTCAGATTGGACATCTTGAGACTTTTTGTGTGTTTTTCTTCCTATAATAGTCCAGAAAGAAGTTACTTTCTTTTTTGTAAAAATCCATAGGTACTTATACTAGGATATAACAGGTGTATTGCCGTAAATCAGGTTCTACTTCAAGTAACTTCCATCTTACCTTTCTGACGATGCATTGTTACTTGCAAATGTTATACATAACATATGTATTATATGTGACATAATGGTATTGTATAAAAAGTAAGAAGCGTGTTAAATTGCATTACATCATTTCAAGAAGCGCGTCATATTGCATACCATGATTGAAATCAAGAAGCGTGTCAATTGAATTTATAATACAAAGAAAGAAACGGTAT
The DNA here is from genome assembly GCA_007844125.1 of Sinonovacula constricta. Lineage (NCBI taxonomy): Eukaryota > Metazoa > Mollusca > Bivalvia > Cardiida > Solecurtidae > Sinonovacula > Sinonovacula constricta. Next base: position 17,268,474 of record CM017555.1, on the reverse strand, counting down.
GGTTTAGCGAATACTATCTTTAATTTTGTTGATGAACTTCACAGTTTTAGAAATGTCTAAAGCTTATGTAAAATAATTTGCCAATTAACAGCCATTGTTTGAAGCTGTTACATATCCATTTTGATTAAGGATTATTATTTTTAATTTCGTTTATTCGACTTTATTAAGAAGAGATTGAGCTACAAAAATGCAGACAATTAACAGGTTTGTCGAAGATCAGTTACTCATGTTTAATTAAGTCCGTTTGAATTGATGAATTAATTAATTGATAAAGTTTTCATTCGAGGATGCCCTGGAGAGTCGCCTAGACGACGTGCCCCCCATGGTGTCTACCAGAGAGCAAACTAAACCAGCTCCAAAACGGCGAAAACTTAGCTTTACCACCTACACAACTCCAGCCTCTCCTGCAAGTGATGAGATGAAGTCTTATCTAGTGGAGAAGATGGACAGCGACGCAAACCCGCTCCAGTGGTGGAAGGAAAACGAGTCAAAGTTTCCGAAGATTGCATACGTCGCTAGGCAAGTTCTTGCGATTCCGGCCACCTCCTTGCCTTCAGAAAGGATCTTTTCCACCGCAGGCCTCCTGATAAATAAACTTCGTAACAGGCTGTCGAGCGAGCTGGTCGATGGGATAATCTTCCTCAATAAGAAACCTCAAAAGTTTTTTTTATTGTTTGTGTTTCAGTAATTATTAAAATGATAAAGTGCGTATGATGTGAATTTAATTATTTCCATTGAAGTGACAATTTAATTATGTCAATGGAAACGTTAGCAACCACGTTCGGATCGTTCGACGGATATCCGGATACCAAATTTAGTATCGTTTGACATCCCTTATTTTACCACAAAATGTCAGAAACTGGCAAAAGGTATTGTACCACAAAATGTAAAAAAAAACTTGCAAAGTGTATTGTACCACAAAATGTAAGAACCTGGCAAAGTGTATTTTACCACAAAATGTAAGAAACTGGCAAAGTGTAATGTACCACAAAATGTAAGAAACTGGCAAAGTGTATTTTACCACAAAATGTAAGAAACTGGCAAGGGGTATTGTACCACAAAATATGAGAAACTGGCAACGGCTATTGTACCACAAAATGTAAGAAACCGACTAAGGGTATTGTATCATACTAAATAAGTAGCGTGTCAACTTGTATTGTTTCAAAAATAACACAATTGTCATTTTGTATTGTATCATATCAGTCAATTCTAAATTCCAGTGAGCGTGCGATATGATTTAAAGGCGATTATAGCTCCATTAGACGTGGATCTATCCGATGTCAACAGGTTATACCAGAACAACAATCTTGCATGATGTACTTTAAATAGACATAGGTATAAACAAAGGATAATCATTGACGGTTAACTAATAAAATAACGATATAAGCTTGCAATATACTACATGAACTTCCAACACTAAAATATCGATAAAACAACATGTTAACTATATTTTATTCTTTCTTATAAACTTGCTTGATAATTCCCTTGGCAGCTGTAATAGCATGGATATATGGATAACAAACGTGAGTAACAATCCCAATGTGTCATATACAATAAGCAGTTGTTTAAAATCGTATATCATTATAACTTCACAAAGTATTACACAGTAATTGCAAGAATATTTGCAGATATCTCGTACAATATTGTATTGTACGTGGTATATAGATATACATTGATATAAATAGCTCTTAAACCATATATATCTTCATTCCACTTATTACGTATATTCTAAGTAAATAATAACTTAATTAGAGTCGAACACTTAATAGCATTAAGATTATCGATCGTGTTTGGATAGAAATACTAAACATGATCATATAATGGTCACGACTAAGTGTTGAAAAACTTTGAGGTCAGAGTTTAACTGTGACAGTATAACTTGTTGTAGTGTATGTCAGGCGATACACGTATATGAAATTACATCTGTTATTGCCTACAGTGTAGTAGAACTACCTGGTTGTCATAACATATTCAAATAGACCGTCACATAACCCTCTTACACTGTTGGATCAGTACATTTACCTTTGTCACACAAGCTTAGGGTACTTTAGGCCAGGTGACTCAATTTTACGTCAGTTCTTATGTCTGTTAGGTTGTTGAAATGAGAAGATTTTAAATTACGCTTTGAAATATAAGTGGGGAAAAATGAATTATTTGATAAATATACAGCAGACTGTTTAAAAAGCCACAACAACAACAAAAACAACAACAAAACAACAACAACAAACTCATAAAAACAAAAAAAAGACAAAAACAAAAACTAACAAACATGAAACGGTATTGTATACAAATATGTGAAGAAATATTTATTTTAGTGTTAAATGTCATGTGTTTTCACCAATATCTATAATGTCTAACTTTCGGCAAGTAAATCTACTCTAAGCTGAGGATATGCTTAATTAATCTATCATCTAAATGAAAACAACAACAAAAACAACAACAACACGTGCATAAAAAAACATCATTATTTTTTTACAATGTGTTCATGTTTATTGATTAAAAAAATAAGTATATATTTTAATATAAAATATAATAATGCTTTATCCCTTGTGGCATTATTCATAATCTGTTAATACCTTTGTACAAATATTTTGTTATATAATATCCGTAGACAGAAATTAATTAAATTGATTAAAGCAACATGTTGTTTTATTATATCGGATGTTGAATTGGGCTTAAGCATGATTGTTGCTGAGATTTTGAATTTGTCTTGGCTTTTCGAACAGTAGGCTTATTCCATATATTTACATTACTGTTAGATGTCTATTTTGCAGTATCGACTATTGAACATATACACAATTTTTGTTGAAAATCTTTCTTTTTTTCATCGTGAAATTTTGCCGATCAGGATAGACCGACATATAAGATAAATAAATGATAGGATAATCAAACTTTCCAGTTAATAACATTTGAATTAATACGCAAAATCTACATTGTTGGAATAAAAAAAAAATGACAATGAGCAAGGGAGATAACTGCAACACACTTACCCGGAAAAAATAACGGAATAACTGTTCTTAATCAAGCCTCTCAATTTAATCCATTTCATTGCAGTTATATGAAATGTACCACGCCATTTGAAGTAATTTTTTAAATAAGACATCTTTTCTGTAATTGCAACAACCCGCTATTTTTTTCTATCCACGCAACAATTTCTTGTCTTTGCAAAAGACTTATATGTGATGATGTATTTAATTTGTTTAGTACAACAGCTGTATTCTGCACACCTGGCATTCCCAAACAGCTGGCATTTCCAACAGATGGCATCACCAACAACTTTTTTTTCAAAGTCAGCAGGCAACCCCAAAAGCTGACATGTCCAACAGCTGGCATCCATAACATCAGGCATTCCCTCAATAGCTGGCTTCCCGTACAAGTGGCATTCCCCAACAAGTGATATCCCCAACAGCTCTTATTCCCAACAGCTGGCTTCCCAAACAGAAGGCTTTCTAAAACAGCTGACATTTCCAACAGCTGGCATTCCCCAACAGCTGACATCCGGCTCTGCTGACATTGCAAAGCAGCTAACATCCCCAACAGCTGACATCCCGTGCAGCTGACATTCCTAAATAGCTGGCATTCCCAATAGTTGACATGACGCAAGTCTGACATATCCAACAGCCGACATCCCCAACAGCTGGCATACACATAGCTGACATATCAAACAGGTGACATCCACAACAGCTTGTATATCCAACTGATGATACATCCAGCAAATGACACTCTCAACAGCTGATATCCCCAATAGCTGGCATCACGAACAGCTGACAATAACAACAGCTGCAGATCCAACAGCTGACATATCCAGCAGCTGACATATCCAACGGCTGACACTCTTAACAGATGATATCCAAAACAGCTGACATCTCCAACAGTTGGTATCTCCAACAGATGACAAGCACAATATCGGACATCCTGGACAGCTGACAACCACAACAGCTGGAATCCCCAACAGCTGACATTCACAATAACTGACATGTTTAACAGCTGATATGTCTTACAGCTGACATATCCAACAGCTGGTATCCACAACAGTAGGTATTCTCAACAGCTGGTGAACAGATAACATCTACAACAGCTGAAACCCTCATCAACTGGTTTCCACAACTGCGAACATCTGACATATCCAACACCTGACATATGCAACAGCTATCATCACTAACAGCTGGCATTTCCAACAGCTGACATCCCCAACAACTAATGTCCCCAACAGCTAGTATTCACGTCTGCTGACATCACTGGCAGCTGACATCACCAGACATCTCTAACAGTTGACGAACCTAACAGCTGGTACCCACAACTGCTTACATCACTAGCTGCTGACATTAAATATAGCTGGCATCCCGAACAGCTGACGCACCTAACAGCTGGTATCCACATCTGCTTACATCACTAGCTGCTGGCATTAAATATAGCTGGCATCCCTAAAAGCTGACGCACCTAACAGCTGGTACCCACAACTGCTTACATCACTAGCTGCTGACATTAAATATAGCTGGCATCCCGAACAGGTGACGCACCTACCAGCTGGTATCCACATCTGCTGACATCACTAACAGCTGCTATCTCCAACGGATAATTTATTCAGTACACAATAGGCCGACCAGCATATCAGTACAGGTTATATAAAAACAATAAGATACTTGGTCAAAGGCAAAGGTACAAATTATATGTATACAAACTTCGATACATATTTAATTATATGTAAATACAATAAAGTTGAGCATAATATAGACATAACAAAACGTTTGCTACTCAAAGTATTTAAAAGCCTCTGATCTTCGTTCATAACATCTATAAGTGTAGATTGCTAGATTTCTTATTAGACAAACGTAACGTTTTTCGTATGCAAAAGTTTTTAAACATTAATTATATTTAAATGTTTCCAGAAATCAGAGGGTATATACTTTGACATAAATTCATCATACATGAAACATTCATTAACACAACGAAATTCGTCTTCAAATACATTGCAGAATGGACATTTTTGTTCATGTACTGGTGCTGCATTTGGTCTGTGCCACCTGCCGGTTTCTATTCGTAACAGACGTGATGATACTCTAAGACGCCCAAGTGCAACTCTAAACTACATGCCATATTTGTAGATAACAATCTTTGACACTTTGGTTGAACACGTTTAGAAGCATATTGACAGTTTGCACAACAGATAAAAGATAACGTCCCCAACTGCTGGTATACCTAGCGGCTGACATCATCTGCAGCTGACATCCTCAACAACTGGTTTATCCAGCGGCTGACATCATCTGCAGCTGACATCCCCAACAACTTGTATACCCAGCGGCTGACATCATCTGCAGCTGACATCCCCAACAACTTGTATACCCAGCGGCTGACATCATCTGCAGCTGACATCCCCAACAACTTGTATACCCATCGGCTGACATCATCTGCAGCTGACATCCCCAACAACTGGTATACCTAGCGGCTGACATCATCTGCAGCTGACATCCCAACAACTGGTACACCCAGCGGCTGACATCATCTGCAGCTGACATCCCCAACAACTGGTATACCCAGCGGCTGACATCATCTGCAGCTGACATCCCCAACAACTGGTATACCTAGCGGCTGACATCATCTGCAGCTGACATCCCTAACAACTTGTATACCCAGCGGCAGACATCATCTGCAGCTGACATCCCCAACTACTGGTATACCCAGCGGGTGACATCATCTGCAGCTGACATCTACAACAACTGGTATACCCAGCGGCTGACATCATCTGCAGCTGACATTCCCAACTACTGGTTTACCTAGCGGCTGACATCATCTGCAGCTGACATCCCCAACTACTGGTATACCCAGCGGCTGACATCATCTGCAGCTGACATCCCCAACAACTGATATACCCAGCGGCTGACATCATCTGCAGCTGACATCCCTAACAACTTGTATACCCAGCGGCTGACATCATCTGCAGCTGACATCCCCAACTACTGGTATATCCAGCGGCTGACATCATATGCAGCTGACATCCTCAACAACTGGTATACCTAGCGGCTGACATCATCTGCAGCTGACATCCCCAACAACTGGTATACCTAGCGGCTGACATCATCTGCAGCTGACATCCCAAACAACTGGTATACCTAGCGGCAGACATCATCTGCAGCTGACATCCCCAACAACTGGTATACCCAGCGGCTGACATCATCTGCAGCTGACATCCCCAACAACTGGTATACCTAGCGGCTGACATCATCTGCAGCTGACATCCCCAACAACTGGTATACCCAGCGGCTGACATCATCTGCAGCTGACATCCCAAACAACTGGTATACCCAGCGGCTGACATCATCTGCAGCTGACATCCCCAACTACTGGTATACCCAGCGGCTGACATCATCTGCTGCTGACATCCCTAACAACTTGTATACCCAGCGGATGACATCATCTGCAGCTGACATCTACAACAACTGGTATACCCAGCGGCAGACATCATCTGCAGCTGACATCCCCAACAACTGGTATACCTAGCGGCTGACATCATCTGCAGCTGACATCCCCAACAACTGACATCTACAAAAACTGGTATACCCAGCGGCTGACATCATCTGCAGCTGACATCCCCAACTACTGGTATACCTAGCGGCTGACATCATCTGCTGCTGACATCCCTAACAACTTGTATACCCAGCGGATGACATCATCTGCAACTGACATCTACAACAACTGGTATACCCAGCGGCAGACATCATCTGCAGCTGACATCCCCAACAACTGGTATACCTAGCGGCTGACATCATCTGCAGCTGACATCCCCAACAACTGACATCTACAACAACTGGTATACCCAGCGGCTGACATCATCTGCAGCTGACATCCCCAACAACTGGTATACCTAGCGGCTGACATCCTCTGCAGCTGACATCCCCAACTACTGGTATACCTAGCGGCTGACATCATCTGCAGCTGACATCTACAACAACTAGTATACCCAGCGGCTGACATCATCTGCAGCTGACATCCCTAACTACTGGTATACCCAGCGGCTGACATCATCTGCTGCTGACATCCCTAACAACTTGTATACCCAGCGGCTGACATCATCTGCAGCTGACATCCCCAACAACTTGTATACCCAGCGGCTGACATCATCTGCAGCTGACATCCCCAACTACTGGTATACCCAGCGGCTGACATCATCTGCAACTGACATCCTCAACAACTGGTATACCCAGCGGCTGACATCATCTGCAGCTGACATCCCCAACAACTGGTTTACCCAGCGGCTGACATCATCTGCAGCTGACATCCCCAACAACTGGTATACCCAGCGGCTGACATCATCTGCAGCTGACATCCTCAACAACTGGTATACCCAGCGGCTGACATCATCTGCAGCTGACATCCCCAACAACTGGTATACCCAGCGGCTGACATCATCTGCAGCTGACATCCCCAACAACTGGTATACCCAGCGGCTGACATCATTTGCAGCTAACATCCCCAACAACTGGTATACCTAGCGGCTGACATCATTTGCAGCTAACATCCCCAACAACTGGTATACCTAGCGGCTGACATCATTTGCAGCTGACATCCCAACAACTGGTATACCTAGCGGCTGACATCATCTGCAGCTGACATCCCCAACAACTGGTATACCTAGCGGCTGACATCATCTGCAGCTGACATCCCCAACAACTGGTATACCCAGCGGCTGACATCATCTGCAGCTGACATTCCCAACAACTGGTATACCCAGCGGCTGACATCATCTGCAGCTGACATTCCCAACAACTGACATCTACAACATCTGGCATCCCCAACATCTAGAAACCCCAACATATGGCTACGCACAGCTGACATCCACAACAGCTGACATTCACAAACGCTAAATAAAACACACAACAGTTGTGTACCTAAACAGTTTACATCCCGGAAAAAGACTTAACCCTCCAACAGCTGACATTCCAAATAGGTGACATCCCCAAGCTTGCACCCTAACAGCCAAATTACCCAACAGCTGGCATCCACAACAGATACAGCTGACATCCTCAACAGCTGACTTCTACTGTTTAAAATTTAGTCTTTTTCATAAACTGAATGTCAAATAAAAGTACGAGTAAGAAAGTGTTTACAGTAAATCCTCGCTAAGCAGGACCACCTGCGGTTCTTTTTAAAAGTGTCCCACTTAGCGAGGTGGTCCTCTAAGTAAGGGTTTTCTGTACGAAAATAAAATGTATACATGTATGTACATGTACCTATACCTTTTATATAATAGTTTATATTATAATGTACCATTGTGTTATGTTTAATTATTGAATTATAAATTTCATAATATATTGATTTAGTTGTTATTTTTTGAAACAGATAAAACAATATTGATAAAAATAAATGATGCCCTTAGATCCGTGTAAACAGCGAAGCACAAATCCAAACTCGTCATTTCATATCTGAGCCACGTTGCAGTGATAGCTATTTTTAACCTAAGACAACCACGTGGCAACTTACTGTTGAGATCACGTTATATCGTCATCCCGGGTAGTCCTCTCGACGCCAACTGCTATTTTTAGGAGAGCTTACCATCGTGCATATTTATAGATTGGAAAAGAATGAACATTTGGAGAGCAGCAATACGTAGTTGACAGTATAGGTAGTGTTAAAATCGTTGTAACTTAGACTAAAATATAGGTTTATGCAGAAGTTGTACCTAAACTCTGCAAAACTGTGGGAAAATACTGTTATGTGCATTTGATACTGTCGGATATCCCCTTTAAGATCCACTGAATTGTTTTGTATTGGGTGGATGGGGAGAGGGGTAGCTCTGTTGGCATACAATTTTGATTTACTTAAATATCCATTTGGGAATATTCCTTATCCACACATCGTTTGTTATATGAGCTGTATGTCTATGAAAAGTAATTAAAATTACATTAGTAATTCGATTGATGGATTATATCAGACTAACTAACTTGTGTCGGGCATCTATTAGGCAATGTATACAAAATACAGGCTTCCTATTTTTATATCGACCAACTCGATGCATGAACACATAAGGATAGCTGAACAAAATATACGTAATCCACAGCCATTTATCTCACTGCAAATTGTTCCAAATTGTGGTGAGGTAGATGTATCATATTTCTGCCGCATAAAGTTCGTTTTGTGTTTATGTGGAAATAAATGCATGCATTCATACGCCTACTCACGGAATGCTCGACCATAAAATGGTACAAAAACAAGTTTTCCCCCAAATAGGATATTCATGATATATTCGGGTTTGCATTCTATCTTACAATTGGGCAAACATGAACTAACTTACCCAGATAACACCAGGAATATATCGGCCATTTCTACGAAATACTGCCACCTTGAGAAGGAAACACTTGTCATTATCATCCCATCGTTATAATGATTAAGTAAATGACCAATATAGCTTCTGCTGCTGCTGCTGCTGCTGCTGCTGCTGCTGCTGATCATGATGATATAACCATGATCATTGTGCTGAGCAAGATTATTATAATCATGAACATTATATAAACAAGTAAACGCCGTATTTCAAAGATGAAAAATAAAAAAAATAAATGCGACATGATACATGTACATGTCTTTCTTTGTTTTTAAGCTGAGGCTGGATATAATTAGGGTTAATTGTATCTTTGAGAAAGTATTTAAATTTCTTTTTTTACTTTAGACGAATTATCTTGTTATTTTATTTCACCAATTACAATGTTCATCATTATGATGCACACCAATTACAACTGTAAACCAAAATTTCGAACGCAATGCAAAAGTATCCAATGACAATTAAATAAAATATTCAACTGTGAATGGTCGGTATTCTCAAAACAGAATTTATTAAGCTATCCATACGATATACGTGGGATGAATGTAGGGAAAATGATACGGCTAGAGTAAAAATCTATTGATAAATTGTTATATAATAGAAGAAAAACGTGAATATGTTTAGAATTGTCCACCCACAGCAAAAACACTGATCCAGACCAGTCAGCTCCAGTTAGGACAACATTTACCTTGTGTCGGCAACATATCAACAGGTAGAATAAGCTCTAGTAGTTTTTTAAAACCGACTTTTTAGGTATTACATTATATTTTTTAAATCTAATTTACCGTAACATAGAAGGTAGGAATAAGCAAGCTTCACACTGTATCCTGTTAACTCTTTAGTCATGTGCTTTGCTAATATAAAAAGCGCATTTTCAGTCAAATAAATGAACGAAAAACTAAACATGCTAGGTTTCTGGTAATTAATGTTCTTTCTGTACTGTTCAAGATTTCAGATTCGTACAGTGGATATTTGACAACCTACTCTTATTTTGAGATTGGCTGTTAAAAACCACTGCCATATCACATCTACTTTGCGCAGGTAGAAACGTTATCACATTACAACTATTGTGGGCAGGTAGAATAACTGCTTCACCGCAACTAGTGTGGGCAGGTAGAACTGCGATCACATCTCAACTATTGTGAATAGATCGAACCGCAGTCACATCACAACTATTGTGGGCAGGTAGAACTGCAGTCACATCACAACTAGTGTGGGCAGAGAGAACTGCAGTCGCATCACAACTAGTGTGGGCAGAGAGAACTAAAGTCACATCACAACTAGTGTGGGCAGAGAGAACTGCAGTCACATCACAACTACTAGTAGTATGGACAGAGAGCACTTCAGTCACATCACAACTATTGTGGACAGGAAGAACTGCAGTCACATCACAACTACTGTGGACAGAGAGAACTGAAGTCACATCACAACTAGTGTGGATAGGTAGAACTGCAGTCACATCACAACTAGTCTGGGCAGGTAGAACTGCAGTCACATCACAACTAGTGTGGGCAAAGAGAACTGCAGTCACATCACAACTATCGGAGCAGATACAACAACTGCATCACCACAGCTATTGTGGGCAGGTAGAACAACTGCATTACCACAGCTTTTGTGGGCGTGTAGAACAACTGCATCACCACAGCTGTTGTGAGCGTGTAGAACAACTGCATCACCACAGCTGTTGTGGGCGTGTAGAACAACTGCATCACCACAGCTGTTGTGAGCGTGTAGAACAACTGCATCACCACAGCTTTTGTGGGCGTGTAGAACCACTGCATCACCACAGCTTTTGTGGGCGAGTAGAACAACTGCATCACCACAGCTGTTGTGAGCGTGTAGAACAACTGCATCACCACAGCTGTTGTGAGCGTGTAGAACAACTGCATCACCACAGCTTTTGTGGGCGTGTAGAACAACTCCATCACCACAGCTTTTGTGGGCGAGTAGAACAGCTGCATCACCACATCTTTTGTGGGCGTGTAGAACAATTGCATCACCACAGCTGTTGTGAGCGTGTAGAACAACTGCATCACCACAGCTGTTGTGAGCGTGTAGAACAACTGCATCACCACAGCTTTTGTGGGCGTGTAGAACAACTGCATCACCACAGCTGTTGTGAGCGTGTAGAACAACTGCATCACCACAGCTTTTGTGGGCGTGTAGAACAACTCCATCACCACAGCTTTTGTGGGCGAGTAGAACAACTGCATCACCACAGCTGTTGTGAGCAGGTATAACTGCAGTCACATCAAAAATATTGTGGGTAGGTAGAAGAACTGCATCACCGCACCTATTGTGGGCTGATAAAACTGCAGTCACATCACGACTACTGTGGGCAACAACTGCATCACCGCTGCTATTGTAGCATTGGGCAGGTAGGACATATGCATTACCACAACTGTTGTGGGCAGGTAGGACAAGTGCATCAGTTATTGTGGGCAGGTATAACCGCAGTAACATCATAACTACTGTGGGCAGGTAGATCCGCAGTAACATCACAACTATTGTGGGCAAGTAGAAACGAAGTCACATCACAACTATTGTAGGCAGATAGAACAAATGCATCACCGCAGCTATTCTGGGCAGGTAGAACAACTGCATCTCCGCAGCTGTTGTGAGTAGGTAGAGCAACTTCATTATCGTCGTTATTTTGGGCATGTAGAACAACTGTATCAGAGCAACTTTTTGGGCAGGTAGAACTGCAGTCACATCACAACTATTGTGGGCAGGTAGAATAACTATATCACAGCAGAGATGTTGGGCAGGTAGAACTGCAGTCACATCACAACTATTGTGGGCAGGTAGAATAACTGTATCACAGCAGAGATGTTGGGCAGGTAGAATAACTGTATCACAGCAGAGATGTTGGGCAGGTAGAACTGCAGTCACATCACAACTATTGTGGGCAGGTAGAATAACTGTATCACAGCAGAGATGTTGGGCAGGTAGAATAACTGTTTAACAGCAGAGATGTTGGGCAGGTAGAAATGCAGTCACATCACAACTATTGTGGGCAGGTAGAACTGCAGTCACATCACAACTATTGTGGGCATGTAGAATAACTGTTTAAAAAGCAGAGATGTTGGGCAGGTAGAAATGTAGTCACATCACAACTATTGTGGGCATGTAGAATAACTGTTTAACAGCAGAGATGTTGGGCAGGTAGAAATGTAGTCACATCACAACTATTGTGGGCAGGCAGAATAACTGTATCACAGCAGCCTTTTTGGGCAGGTAGAACTGCAGTCACAACAGTTGTGGGCTAGTAGAACCATTAACGCATCACAGCTACTAGGGACATGTAGAACACACATCACAGTTTCAGTGGGTTTTGAAAGATCCTAGACAAATGCCTGGGTAGAACCACCGGCGCACTACAGGTCAGCTTGAAGACATGACCAAATAAAGTCCATTGCCTTGGGAATCAAACCTCATATGAGTTATATGTTGGCGACTTTGCCACGAAGCCATCTCCGCCACGCCCCCAGACACTTGGTTTATCGGACACAAACTCTTTCAACTGGCCCTTGGTACCTAGCCTGTTATTGTTCAGATTATTTTCGTATGCTTATGGCGAAGAAAACTCGTTTTATCGTTGTACATCCGTCCATCCATCTGCCCGTCCGTTCGGAGATATTCCCGGTGAATTACAAGAAGGGCCCTTATGAAAGTCAAACATTAATATACCACGTTCACTGACCATTTTATTGAGCCAAGGTAAAAATGAAATGTTTCACTAACCAATGGTTATAGATTCTGTAAAGGAAGACAAATATATGATTATATGGAAAGTAACTCATTTGTTATATATAACGAATATTATCCTTCAAAAGAAAATAAAGGTTATATTTATAAGTCTAAATTTCTATCATATGTAAAATCGTCCTCTCCAAATCAATATATCCTTGTCAATGAAACACACAGTCTGGACAATGTACCACACGTGGACAGATAACCAAAACAGAAACAGTGTACATGTTATTACAATTAATGCCAACATCTTTAAAACCAGATATCACTAAATTATATCATTTGAAAATAAAAATCTCATTTTTTATTCAAAATTCAAATGGCATGTCTCCAAATCCAGAAAAAAATGGATGAATACATTTATTGGTACATTTCAATTTCCAGCTGTGTTGATCACCATTACTTAGCTATCAATGTGGCTTATTTGCATTTTAATGAATATCCAAACCTGCCAAATGAAAGAAGATGACATATCAAATACTTACAAGGCACGTATCTGTAGATAAATATATGTGGGTGTATTTATATATCTTCATGTTAAGTTGTAATTAAAGGTCCTGTCAAACACTGGGTGGGGAAATAGCGACATGAAAGGCATCGATAAAATTGTTGCATATCTTCATTAATTTGTATGTTACTTTAGCGTTAGATGCAACGTTTCCATTGTTTAGTTGTTTTTTTACGATTTGGCAGAATTGTCAAATAATGTTGATACTTTTAAAACGCCTTGAAATAACATAATCTACTCAGTTGTAAATCTTACATACTGAAGGTCGTTACTTCTTATGCATATTTTATTAATGGGCTGTTTTGTTGGAGTGTTTTATATAAAATGAACGCAAATCATTAAAGTATTTCTTTAATATATAACAAATCCCCAATAAATCGTTTGGTGCTTTTTTCTAAATTTTTATTGATTTGTACACTTATATATTCAATGGCTCAAGGTGCGTGGGCGCCTGTGGCCGAACGGTAAGTCATCTACTCACCTCAGCGAGACAAGGGTTCGAGTACAGGTCAGGGCGAGAAGTTACCCGTGAGGTTTTCTTCCAGCTGATCTTAGGTGCGCCAGTGGTTCTATCCAGACATTTGTTTGGAGGTTTAACCCAGCAAATAAAGTGTGTAAATAAAGGACACGGTGGATATGTAATGTGCTTAAATTGCACGTTGTACACCAGTATACACGTATATGGTGATGCGATCCATGACTGTAACAGATTCAGACCAACCCTCAGTTGCCTATGGTTACGGGACACAAACACTCAACAGTCGTTGACAGTAAGTCTTCTATAAGTCGATGATCGGAGAGCGAGATGCAATTCGGTAATCAACACGATTTGAGGTGCTGCAAGGGTTCGGTAATAAAGTTGTTTTAATATATTTTGTGTGCTTGTGTTGTGTGTAGAGATGAAACAGATCAGACTGCATTGTTTGATTTAGTTTTTGCACTTTGTAAATTAAGTAACACATTCTTGTAGTGATAAGCCTCGTATTTCTCAGCTTAAATTATTTACAAATGAATCTTTTAAATCTGAGCTTGTAGCTTAATCATTCGAGCATATAATTCCCCGCCCTGCAATACTCTTGTTATGCTATACTACTTGCGATATCATGCCAAATGTTCATATCACATCAGATATTAACAAACAGCAGCACATCTTCACACATTCATCGAACTAACAAGGTAAGATTTAATCATCTGCATTTATATTTGTTGCATCGCGTTTACAGTTTAATATTTGTGATAATGCATAAAATTTGCTGGAAGCAAACTTTTTCAGATTGACATGACATATCCTGCACCCGTGACCGACGCACTACATCATACATACTTATTAGCGGCAATGTATAGTAAGTACATTCGATACATAATATGTACACATGCACATTCATCGTAATCAATGCACCCCTCTATCCCCACCTCACTCCACCTGGTGTATTCAGCATATTTACAAATATGAATAAAAAAGCCAGGTACCCCTACTCGTCAGTCGCTCTTTTATTGTCGACTTGTTAACGTCGGTGTTCAGTTTAGTCACTGGAAGCATGGGGCGAATAAGTTTGTTGCTTGTAGCGGCGGTCTCATGCCTTCTGCTTGCAAGCGTGACCTGCAAGCCGGCTGGTAATGCCGTCAACAACGGCGTGGATTTGGAGATACGGGAGGCAGAGCTGACGTTACTGAGAAGTCTGCTGGAAGCAGAGAAACGTTTACCCGGAGATGAACAGCCTCCACCTGAAGAGACGCCTGATTTTGATGAGCCACAAACAGATACTGGTCCGTTTGGTGATGTTGATACAGCCGGCGAAAGTAGACCTGGCGGAGCTAGTGATCAGGACAATGAAGATAATGCCGATGGAGAAGCCAGTGATGATGGGGCCAATGAAACTGAAGCCGATGGAAATTCCGTGAATGGGACCAATGGAAGTGAACCCGCTGGAACTGCCGGCGAGGGTGACGGACGATGGAACCGAAGCCGCTGGAACTGCCGGTGAGGTTGAGGACGATGTAAATGAAGCCGGTGTAACTGATGCTAATGCAGATGAAATTACTGATGCTGAAGCTAGTGAAGAAGAGGTTAGTAATGAATCTGAAGAAGAGCCGGAAATACCGGTGAGCGTCCCCAGCGAAGGCCATTCTGGAGGTCATCCCTCTAGTGAAAGTGAGCAAAACGAGACAAGCGAGACCCAACCTGACGACTCAGAAGAGGATGATGTAAATAATGACCACAAGAGGATAATGGCTCATTTATACAGTCTCATTGATGAAATCAAGAAAGAAATAACCAAGGGTGATCTTCAAGGGGCTATAAATAAAATTGACATAGCGAAAATGGAAGTCGATGGATATCTGTTGACATTACAAAATTCGCAAAAGCAAGCTGAAAAATATCAAGCGAAAGTCGAAAAAATCAGTAATCTACTTGAGGCTGGCATGGATCAACTTCTAAATGAGATTGTAAAGGAGAATTCTTTCAATCAGGAATCGCCCTCAGTGAATGACGATGACGAGCAAGCACCACCAGCATCACTTAACGAGGAGGACAACGAACCAGCAACACCAAATGTCGAAGACAGCCAACCAACACCACCAGAGGAAAATGAAGAAGAAGATGACGACGATGAAGATGTAGCCCAAGCAGAAGAGTTTAGAAGAGCCCTCGAGTTGCTGAAGACCTTGAAGAAGATTCGTTCAGAGCTCAACACCCAAAAGGACAACTGAAAACGGTTTGTACTAAGTTTTATATACTTTAGTCATTGAATTTGAAGGCTACTTCGTTCTTAAATCTACCATTCTTTTATCAAGAGATAGTATTTTGTGTGTTTTTGCTTAAATGGATGAGTAATGC
The DNA here is from genome assembly GCA_007844125.1 of Sinonovacula constricta. NCBI lineage: Eukaryota > Metazoa > Mollusca > Bivalvia > Cardiida > Solecurtidae > Sinonovacula > Sinonovacula constricta. The sequence goes on along the minus strand of CM017555.1, from coordinate 17,252,061 downwards.
TTCACCTAAAACGAAAAGCTTAAATGTTTTCATTTTATGACTGCAAACCACAAAAGGAACTACACGATAAACATAACAACGGTAAAATCACGAACCAACGGACATTCAGCGATATCAGGACAAGTACGGAGTGCAATTTCTTCATTCGAGAAGTTGGGTTTAAACATCTATTTGTAAGACTTTTATTGGCAAAAGATCAAATGTATGCTTTGATGCATATTGCAATTGAAGTATGATAGTTATTATTGCAATGGTCAGTTTGGCATTTGATTATTTCTGTACATGTACAAGGCTCTGACAGATGTAATCCTAAATATTCTTTTCCATACAATTTATAAAGCTAAACTATTTTCTAAAACATGTCAAATATGTACCCAAAGATGCGAGTGAGTTGTGTTTTTTCCGTATCAACAGTTGCACATGCAACAAATCATTAAAGAAAAAAAAAACACCCCAACATTTATCCATTCTCTATCTATTATCTATCGCATATTTACTTCGTTTCGATGATGTTATTTTATGAAAAAAATAATCCGAAATTGTCTCTTTCCATAAAGTTCACTATCATCTATCTTATTACGTGTTCGAAACGAATGAAACTTATCGTTGCACAAATATTTCACTTTACAAAAATTCCAATCAATCAAAATGGTTTCATCCAAATTTGATGCACTTGGACGATCACTGCGCTTTGTATGCGTAATGTACATGCGCGGTGTGGCCCCTATGCGTAATTTACATGCGCGGTGTGGCCCCTATGCATAATTTACATGCGCGGTGTGGCCCCTATGCATAATCTACATGCGCGGTGTGGCCCCTATGCGTAATCTACATGCGCGGTGTGGCCCCTATGCATAATGTACATGCACGGTGTGGCCCCTATGCGTAATGTACATGCGCGGTGTGGCCCCTATGCATAATGTACATGCGCGGTGTGCGCCCCTATGCGTAATCTACATGCGCGGTGTGGCCCCTATGCGTAATGTACATGCGCGGTGTGCGCCCCTATGCGTAATCTACATGCGCGGTGTGGCCCCTATGCATAATTTACATGCGCGGTGTGGCCCCTATGCATAATCTACATGCGCGGTGTGGCCCCTATGCGTAATCTACATGCGCGGTGTGGCCCCTATGCATAATTTACATGCGCGGTGTGGCCCCTATGCGTAATCTACATGCGCGGTGTGGCCCCTATGCATAATCTACATGCGCGGTGTGGCCCCTATGCATAATCTACATGCGCGGTGTGGCCCCTATGCATAATTTACATGCGCGGTGTGGCCCCTATGCGTAATCTACATGCGCGGTGTGGCCCCTATGCATAATTTACATGCGCGGTGTGCGGCCCTATGCGTAATGTACATGCGTTATGTGCCGCTCTATGCGTTATGTACATGTGCGGTCAGTGTCCCTATGAGTAATGTACATGCGCGGTGTGCGGCCCTATGCGTAATGTACATGCGCTGTGTATGTCTCTATGCATAATGTACACGCGCGGTGTGCGCCCCTATGCGTAATGCGCTGGTGGAAGCCTCTGTAAGTTTCACCGACAGCGTGTGTCATTGGCGACGGCGTGTTTATGCCCGCGCATGTCCAGCGAAACACTCTAATCTCAATTATTATGTTTATTTCAGATCACGGGTACCCGATACTGCCCACTCCCCCAACCGTGTCACGATTCATCAGGAACCAACCAGTACCACCCAATTATACAATAACCAAATGATTCATCCGGTTTTTAAATGGAATGATTAAAATATTAGCATTTTACTTGTAATAATAAGAAAACAGTAATAATTTGAAGATTTTTTTTTCTGTTCCTTTACTTACTTACTTGAATAATTGATAACACTATTTCTTATAATTGATAATATGAAGAATACAAAGAAATAATGCAAATATTATGTGAAATATCTGTATAGTTATTTCTAAAATATAACATACAGCCTAAAATATCCCATGGAATGAAAACTACAGCAAAGATCAAATGGAAATAACGACGTTTTGTAGATTTTATTTAACCAGTGTACTCTATATCTCTATATCTTTATTCGAACGATCAAGATTGAATAGTAGAATGTGTGAAAGGAAGTGTTGCTGTATACATTTTATTTTATGGACTTAAGCCGTTTGGTTTATTAACTATATTGATCCATATAACTTTGTTTATAGAAACTTTATCATAAACTTACCATCGAAAAAAGTTTTGCTTATTGTAACAATACAATTTGTACAAAACACATATTTCTTTATTTTCTTAAAATGCTTGTTTCCTTTTTTACTCAGTTGTACATTTTTTATTAAATATTGTTAAAGTTTGCTTTGTTTGTCAAACACATTTCCTCTAAAAGACCTAGTATTTGCATACGCACCTGCCCAAGTATGTTCATTATAGATGCCTTTACGAGAAAGAGCACGGATGCGAGAAATCCAAGGCGCCAAGAGAGCATGAGTTTCAAACAAGAAAAAAAAATGATGCAAAGCATTAAAGTTGTCGAAAATAATATATCAGAAAGCGGAGCATATTAAGTATAGTAGCATATAGTACTAGTTCATTTTATTTTTATCAAGATATTATGATGTTCACTGATCAAATTTGTAACTGTGAATGACAGTTTTCTTGATTTTTTTTTTTATTTTTGAGGCAAGACAATAACAGGTGTGAACAACACTTACTTAACCAATGCTGTACGAAGTCTCCAAATTGAGTACACAATAAATGTGGTACGACTTTGCAGGGTGCCAGGTCACCAACATTCGATTGGCGCTGGAAATCATTATACGACCTTATGTTCTGTCTGCAAAGGCAATGCACTGTATCTATCAAGGGTTTCATGCATAATATTGGGTTCTATAGTTAAACAATGCTTCACCAAACAGCCGCGAATTCCCATAAATGCCAGCTACCTATTTATAATTGCAATATACACATTATTGTTGCAAGTTATTACGTTAAAAAACTGAATACACAGATCTTTTCTCTGAAAATGTCTCACAGAACAGCTGCGATTCCCTGTATTTGTTTTGCCAGCTACACCATCGTCCTCATTTAAAACTAATTCCATAAGAGGCACCGCTCATTTAGCGGCTCCAATAACCGGCGACCCAATGAACATTCTAAGAACTGAACACTCTCTTACATTGCTCATATATTACATTATATGTGAGAGAAACGAATTGTAACTCTATCTGCTACTTTGATTTCTTTCTTGTTGCCTGCTACATCTTTAATTACAAGGTGCATTATCAACATAGGCATACTCTGTTTCTGTTGTTACACAAGACCACGTCAAAAAGTATTTATGCCTGCTTCCATTTTAAGTTTATATTATTGCAAACGACACTTTATAGATGCAAGATACACTTTTATAAGCGCAATACTCGCGTCTCTTCTAAAACGTGTCTCCCAGAACTGCTGCGATTTCTTGTTTTTGCCTTCTACACTCCACAAGAAATGCAATCCATAAGAAGCACCGCTCTCTAGAGCGGGGCCAGTCATTAAATTGTAGAGAAAATAACAGAAAATATGTATGACAATATCCCGTGACCCAGTACATGTTAGAAGTTTCGCCCCGACTCACGCAATGAGGGGCAGGTAATGTTTTCCTTCCCTTTTCGAAACACTTCGGCTATTTTACTTTTAGAAATAGACCTCGGAAGTAATATCCGGGAAAAGAAGCCGCACCAGGATGGCAGCCATACGCAAAAGCAATCTTTTGACAGAACACGCACACATATGACAATACAGATAAAGCGTGAGCGTAAGGGGAGGGGGGGGGGGGTAGAGACAGACAGAGAGACAGAGAGACAGAGAGACAGA
>CM017555.1:17198241-17245741 GCA_007844125.1 Sinonovacula constricta | reverse complement strand
TTCTACTGCTACTAAATTATATACAAAAACTGTTTATTCGTGCTGAATATTTTCACTAGGAACACCTTGGTCATTTTTACGAAATACAGCGAACCTTAGCTTTTTCGGAAAAACGGCGGAAAGTGCTGGAGTATTCAGACTGGATTAATTGTACCCACTCGTAAACACCGGTTACCTGTAAACATATTCAAGGTTTATTTCATTCTTATACATGAAAATCTGGATTAATGGTTTTAGCGAGAGAAGCGATATTTCATAACATTCAATACAGACACTGGTGTATACTTTTGAGGACGTTCTATTCGATGAATAGAAAATTAGTGGTCTGGAATAAAGATTAAAGATAAAAAATATTTTTCGGCACATCCTACCTGTCTTAGGTTATTACTCTTTTCACTAGATTATAAATCAAATTTATTCAGTTCTCAACAGAACTGTATATGATTATAATACTAATATATAAAGTTATATTCAGTTTAAATATAGTAGTCTACTTAACCAGAATATACTTAAACATATCAGAAAAAAACACATCACACCAGCAGTGCCAATACTTTTTAGATGAAAATAATGATTAATGGATGAACTGTAATCGTTAGAATAGTCTAAACGATTAACAGAGTGCAAATTTAAAAATGGGTCGCATCGGCAACTTTAAACTAGACAATGCTATTATAATACTGGCATGTGCAGTGATGTTTTTTTTTATAATGATGCCTTTATTGGACGAAAGTTAAAGTCTCGACATTATAAATTATAGACACTGAAACATAAATTTATCATAAACACAGTCAATCGTACTGTTTTATTTCATAAAATTGTGTAAAAAGAAACAGCCCGGAACGTTCACCTGTATACCCTCAGCCAATAACACCGATCTCATGTTCATTTCTGTAATAAACATAAACAACGTTTAAATATACATGTAGATGTAATTTCTTCTGAACTTGATAACGTCTGTTTACTCTTATGTGAACTTTATCTTCATCAATAGTATTCTACGATCCCAGTCACCTATACCACCGCTCCGTACACCACCAGCGCCACCACCAACTACCGCCCAGAACACCACAGCGACCATCCACATAGTAACCATCACCACCCTTAATCTTACCCCTGACCACCATTACATCACTATTCACATCACCATACTATAACTTCCCGCCACCCACCCACCCATCAGACAGATCCACAATCTCACCACTACCGCTACCTCACTTCAAAAACTTTCAACACCGATATAAGTTACACCACACCAACAGACTACCCACCTACATTACCACATTACACCCACATCAACACACCGCCCTTAATATCAACCAACATAACACCACTATCTGTCACGCCATCCACACAGCTGCCTACACAACTAACCCCCCCCCCCCCCTCATACACACACACATGCACTAAACCACTTAATCACAACATAGAAAATTACACGTCCGCCTACACCATAAACACCACCACAACGTTCTTCAACAATTACAAGCACACCAAACCACCACACAAACAATCTTTACTGCCATTAACATCACCCCCTACTGGGTCAGCCAAGCATATACATTATACACCACAATCCATATAACCACAAACACAACCACCGAGATCACCATTTACACTACCTCACTCAAACCATCCACATCACATCCACTAACACGACCATCCATACAATTACCCACATTGCAACCCACCTAACTCTCTGTACAACCGCCCATATCACCATCACGAACCCAACCTCCGTACCATTATCCATACCAACAACACTTACACAACCAGCCGTACCACCATCTCACCTATGCAACACTCATACAACCGCCAATACCACCCACCCTACTAAACAACACGTGCACAACCACCTATACAACCACCCACACCAACAGCATCACATAACAAGCCGTACTGTCACCTAAACTATAACACTCACACAACCCCACGTACCACCACTTACACTTACTACCCGTACCATCGTTCAGACAAACAACAATCACACAACCACTAACCTACCACTCAACATTACAACAACAAATTTACCCTATTTCACAGATTGGGTGGTGAAGAGCGCCGCACGGGGCATCGTGCCAGCCGTTGTAGGCGTCCTTTAAGTCAGCATACACTGCACAATCCTCGTCCACCCCGCCATCATTGGCCGGCTGGCCCGGGTACCTGCAGAATGATTAATTAACCCTAGAGGAAGAGTTTAATGTTTATGGGGTGAAGGGCGTTTCCATTAAGTAAAGAGTTAATTACAAGTAATATACTAATTGATTTATAAAATGTGTTGTCATTCCACGAACTAACTCAACCAGAGGCACATATGACTACATGTATGCTGGGAATCATACAGAGTGGCGGAGGTAAGGGTGGAGGGGGTTGAATAAAAAATTTAAAGGTGGCTTCCAAAGGGTTGACGCTAAGAAGAATGGCGTCAAATTGATCCCATTGAATGACTGGATCAAGTGATCTGTAACTCTCTTCTGATTGGACACACGAATCATGTGATCTTAGACCTCGATCTGATTGGTTCCCACATTAACATAATGTACATGTAATATATACTTGATAAAGAGCACGATTTAAAATTTCATAAATTATTTTATGTTCATAAAATGTATTTATGTTATTTGTTCAATCCCGTATGAGTGCAGAAAGCTACCTTCATCAGTAAGGAAAAATAATAATAACACTGTTTGAAAGAAAATGGGTATTTTTTGTAAAATACCATAAACTATTATTTTTAACATTATTTTTTCTTATCTGGGCGGCAAAACGCCACAAGAAAAACGCCCCAGATGAAAGAAGTGAAGCACGACACGGTATTGAGTAGCTTAAAACAAAGTAAAATGATTGTAGGCGAAATAGTTTGACACTTGTCAGATATAGGAAAACAAAAACACAAAAAATAAATATGTATTGAGATCAGAATTTGTAAGTCCTTACAAAGACCTTTAAATACGTGACTGGCCTGATATTGTTTCCTACCCTCGACCATAATTGTAATATTGAAGGACGATTTGTAGTGCTTGTTTCTTACAATAACTCTCGGTGTTAACATACGTAAATTTAAACTGAAAACATAACAACTATAACAAATGTCATATAAACATATAATTATAAACGAAATCATACAGTGTGAGGTCACAAAAAGTAAAATACTAAGTGTCAAATATTTGACCAGTATGATATTGCTGCCTCGAAACAGAAAATAAATGGCTATAAAGTACATACTTAATTCAATTCCTTGTGCTCACCTTAATTAGCCTTAGTCATAATATTTAAACAGACTTGACAACATATCTCGTCGCTAGTTACCGAAACATATTGTTTCTATGACATATCAGACTACTTGTCTCTGAAACACTGGAATTGTTAACAATAAACTGAAAACGCAAACAAGAACAAATTGATATGTACATATAATTACAAGCACAATCCCAAGCATAATCCAAGTGTGTGAGAGAACATTCGGTGTAAATCACTAAGTGACATGAACATATATGCCTAGCATATTGTTGCATCAAAGCAGACAAAACAATAACAACTTAATATAAAAACAGACCAGAAGTTATCGCTGCCTCAAAACAGATGTTAGCTCTATATATACAAAATGTACCTGTGGTTGCTGACCCATGTTCTGCTTTAAAGGAAACAGAAAGTGCTAATGTTAAACTATAACACAAAGTTTTATGCACGTATATTTCTTTTACAGAGTTAACCCCTGCCTTTAGCTATAATAGCTGCCTCAGAACAGACAATAATAGGGTGCAGCAAAACATGAAATAGAGGCAATGGTATAGTATATGTATTCAATATATGTATACCGATGTCAATTGTCCTGCTTTTGCTGAACCTTAGATAGTATATTGACATAGATGTAATGGGATGGTCCGCGGATGTATTTGTATAGAATATTCTTATAAATTATATAGATGGAGACCCATAAAAAAGTACACTTGCTGTCTCAAAACAGACAAATGTAAACTGTTGTATTGTTCTTGAAGTATGTACATGTACCTTATATTAAAGAGCTGAGACGCGTATGTATTTTTGGAAGGCTGAAGATTTCCATCAACCTAATGCCTGTATTTGGGAGGTGGAGTAACCTAACCCATGCGCATGTGTAGCGCCCCCTATGCGAAAAGAATGTGGTTTGTATTTTTTTGTATCAAGACCAGCCTGTTTGACGCGCTTTTAGCACCATGCTGAAAAATGTTGACTGTACTGGACAGTTACATTTGTGTTGGAATAATGGACCAAGTTTATACTTTGACAGTGCTAAGTATATCTGGAGATGATGCACTGGGCATGTTTTTGAGTGCGCCTGTCTCTTGAGGAGGATGCGTGCAGCTTGACCTTGAGAATGTTTGTAGTTTGTGAGCATTATAGAAACCGATGATTGATGCATGGCTACATGTTGCCGGAGGACCGTGTGCCGGTTGTTTAAGGAGGTTTGTGAAATTTCACCAATGCGCAATAGGCCAAAAAAGGCAACTATAAACATAGCCCGTAACCTGCATCTGTAGTGTTGAACTTATCTGAAACAACAGCTTTCTGAGACCTCAATTAACATAATGTATATGTTGTATATACTTGTCAAACAGCACGATTAAAACTACATAGATTATTTTATGTTCATAAAACGAACAGACAGACGGACGGATGAATGGACGGACATACGTATATACAGAAATGCACGTACCAGTTTGTGTAGTAATGGTCGATAAGTTCGTCGTTGCCATACCATGTCCACTCTCCTTCTATCGTCTGATCGTTGGCACCTAGCCAAAACTCTTGACCAACCGAAATACTGGCTGGAATAAAGATAAACATGTGCGATTATTTATTAACAACTCAATGTGTTTTTTTCCAGCAGTCATTATGAATTCATTGAACGGATCGTGGCGGTGATGATACTAATGATGGTAATTTTAAAGCTATAGGATATTGTGGTATGGTGTAAAGGAGTTAACGGTGATAAAGATTGCGGTGACTGAAGTTTGTGACTTAAACAAGGCAATATAGGGTTATAATCATGCGATGGTGGCAATGGATGTAGTTTGGCGGTGTTTATGGTGGCAATGTTTGTGGTGTGATGGTGTGAATGGTGGTAATGGATGTGGTGTATGAAGGTGTGAATGGTGGTAATTTATGTGGAGGGGGTTGTGAGAATGGTGGTAATGGATGGTGTATGAGGTGTAAATGGTGGTAATGGATGTGGTGTGAGTGTGTGAATGGTGGTAATGGATATGGTGTGAGTGTGTGAATGGTGGTAATGGATGATGTGACATGTAAGTGGTGGTAATGGATGGTGTGGTGGTTATGAATGGTGGTAATGGATGGTGTGTGTGTGGGAGAATGGTGGTAATGGATGGTGTGAATGGTGGTTATGGATGGTGTCTCTGTGAGGGAATGGTGGTAATGGATGGTGTGAGTTGGGTGAATGGTGGTAATGGATATGGTGTGAGTGTGTGAGTGTGTGAGTGGTGGTAATGGATTGTGTGTGAGTGTGTAAATGGCGGTAATGGATGGTGTGGATGGTGTGAATGGTGGTAATGGATGGTGTTTGACGTGTGAGTGGTGGTAATGGATATGGTGTTGGTGATGTAAATGGTGGTAATGGATGGTATGTGACGTGTGAGTGGTGGTAATGGATGGTGTGTGAGTGTGTGAATGGTGGTAATGGATGGTGTGTGAGTGTGTGAATGGTGGTCATGGATGATGTGTGAGTGTGTGAATGGTGGTAATGGATGTGATGTGAGTGCGTGAATGGTGGTAATGGATGTGATGTGTGTGAATGGTGGTAATGGATGTGATGTGAGTGCGTGAATGGTGGTAATGGATGTGATGTGTGTGAATGGTGGTAATGGATGGTGTGTGACGTGTGAGTGGTGGTAATGGATGGTGTGGGTGGTGTGAATGGTGGTAATGGATGGTGTGTGTGGTGTGAATGGTGGTAATGGATGGTGTGTGGGGGGAATGGTGGTAATGGATGGTGTGAATGGTGGTAAAGGATGGTGGGTGACGTGTGAGTGGTGACAATAAATTGTGTGGGTAGTGTGAATGGTGGTCATGGATGTGGTGTAGTTGGTGTGAATGGTGATAATGGATGTGGCGTGGGTGGTGTGAATGGTGGTTATGGATGGTTTGTGACGTGTGAGTGGTGGCAATGGATTGTGTGGGTGGTGTGAATGGTGGTCATGGATGTGGCGTAGGTGGTGTGAATGTTGGTTATGGGTGTTGTGTGAGTGGTGCGAATAACGGATATGGTGTGGGTGTTGTGAATGGTGGTAATGGATGGTGTGAATGCTGGTAATGGATGGTGTGGGTGGTGTGAATGGTGGTCATACATATTGTGTGGGGTGTGATTTGTGGTAATGGATATGGTGTTGGTGGTGTGAATTGTGGTCATAGATGTGGGTGTGAATGGTTGTAATGGATGTGGTGTGAATTGTGAGTTGTGGTAATGGATTATGTGGGTTGTGTGAATGGTGGTCATGGATGTGGTGTAGGTGGTTTGAATGGGGGTAATGGATGTGGCGTGGGTGGTGTGAATGCTGGTTATGGATATGGTGTGGGTGGTGTGGCTGGTTGTAATGGATGTGATGTGGGCTGTGCGGCTGGTTGTAATGGATATGATGTGGGCTGTGCGGCTGGTTGTAATGGATGTGATGTGGGCTGTGTGGCTGGTTGTAATGGATGTGATGTGGGTGGTGTGGCTAGTTGTAATGGATGTGATGTGGGCTGTGTGGCTGGTTGTAATGGACATGGTGTGGGCTGTGTGGCTGGTTATAATGTATGTGGTGTGGGCTGTGTGGCTGGTTGTAATGGATGTGATGTGGGCTGTGTGGCTGGTTATAATGGATGTGCTGTGGGTAGTGTGGCTGGTTATAATGGATGTGATGTGGGCTGTGTGGCTGGTTATAATGTATGTGGTGTGGGCTGTGTGGCTGGTTATAATGGATGTGTTGTGGGCTGTGTGGCTGGTTATAATGTATGTGGTGTGGGCTGTGTGGCTGGTTGTAATGGACGTGGTGTGGGCTGTGTGGCTGGTTATAATGGATGTAGTGTGGGCTGTGTGGCTGGTTATAATGGATGTGATGTGGGTTGTGTGGCTGGTTGTAATGGACGTGGTGTAGGCTGTGTGGCTGGTTATAATGGATGTGATGTGGGCTGTGTGGCTGGTTGTAATGGATGTGTTGTGGGCTGTGTGGCTGGTTATAATGTATGTGGTGTGGGCTGTGTGGCTGGTTGTAATGGATGTGTTGTGGGCTGTGTGGCTGGTTATAATGGATGTGTTGTGGGCTGTGTGGCTGGTTGTAATGGATATGATGTGGGCTGTGCGGCTGGTTGTAATGGATGTGATGTGGGCTGTGTGGCTGGTTGTAATGGATGTGGTGTTGGTGGTGTGGCTAGTTGTAATGGATGTGATGTGGGCTGTGCGGCTGGTTATAATGGATGTGATGTGGGCTGTGCGGCTGGTTGTAATGGATGTGTTGTGGTCTGTGCGGCTGGTTATAATGGATGTGTTGTGGTCTGTGCGACTATTAATAATGGATGTGTTGTGGGCTGTGCGGCTGATAGTAATGGATGTAGTGTGGGCTGTGTGGCTGGTTGTAATGTATGTGGTGTGGGCTGTGTGGCTGGTTATAATGGATGTGGTGTGGGCTGTGTGGCTGGTTGTAATGGACGTGGTGTGGGTGGTGTGGCTAGTTGTAATGGATGTGATGTGGGCTGTGTGGCTGGTTGTAATGGATGTGATGTGGGCTGTGTGGCTGGTTATAATGAATGTGTTGTGGTCTGTGCGACTATTAATAATGGATGTGTTGTGGGCTGTGCGGCTGATAATAATGGATGTTGTGTGGGCTGTGTGGCTGGTTGTAATGGATGTGGTGTGGGCTGTGTGGCTGGTTATAATGGATGTGATGTGGGCTGTGCGGCTGGTTGTAATGGACGTGGTGTGGGTGGTGTGGCTTGTTGTAATGGATGTGATGTGGGCTGTGTGGCTGGTTGTAATGGATATGATGTGGACTGTGCGGCTGGTTATAATGAATGTGTTGTGGCGTGTTGTTATGGATGTGGTCTTGGTGGTGTGGCTGTCTGAAAGTGGTGTAGCGTGAGTGGTGTGGGTGGTGTGGCTAGTCGTAATGGATGTGATGTGGGCTGTGTGGCTGGTTGTAACGAATGTAGTGTGGGTGGTGTGGCTAGTTGTAATGGATGTGATGTGGGCTGTGTGGCTGGTTATAATGGATGTGATGTGGGCTGTGCGGCTGGTTATAATGGATGTGTTGTGGGCTGTGTGGCTGGTTATAATGGATGTGGTGTGGACTGTGTGGCTGGTTATAATGGATGTGGTGTGGGCTGTGTGGCTGGTTATAATGGATGTGGTGTGGGCTGTGTGGCTGGTTGTAATGGATGTGGTGTGGGCTGTGTGGCTGGTTATAATGGATGTGGTATGGGCTGTGTGGCTGGTCATAATGGATGTGGTGTGGGCTGTGTGACTGGTTATAATGGATGTGTTGTGGGCTGTGTGGCTGGTTGTAATGGATGTGATGTGGGCTGTGTGGCTGGTTATAATGGATGTGTTGTGGGCTGTGTGGCTGGTTGTAATGGATGTGTTGTGGGCTGTGTGGCTGGTTATAATGGATGTGGTGTGGGCTGTGTGGCTGGTTATAATGGATGTGTTGTGGGCTGTGTGGCTGGTTATAATGGATGTGGTGTGGGCTGTGTGGGCTGTGTGGCTGGTTATAATGGATGTGGTGTTGGCTGTGTGGCTGGTTATAATGGATGTGGTGTGGGCTGTGTGGCTGGTTATAATGGATGTGGTGTGGGCTGTGTGGCTGGTTATAATGGATGTGTTGTGGGCTGTGTGGCTGGTTGTAATGGATGTGATGTGGGCTGTGTGGCTGGTTATAATGGATGTGATGTGAGCTGTGCGGCTGGTTGTAATGGATGTGATGTGGGCTGTGTGGCTGGTTATAATGGATGTGTTGTGGGCTGTGTGGCTGGTTATAATGGATGTGTTGTGGGCTGTGTGGCTGGTTATAATGGATGTGATGTGAGCTGTGCGGCTGGTTGTAATGGATGTGATGTGGGCTGTGTGGCTGGTTATAATGGATGTGTTGTGGGCTGTGTGGCTGGTTATAATGGATGTGGTGTGGGCTGTGTGGCTGGTTATAATGGATGTGGTGTGGGCTGTGTGGCTGGTTATAATGGATGTGTTTTGGCCTATGTGGCTGGTTGTAATGGATGTGTTGTGGTCTGTGTGGCTGGTTATAATGAACGTGGTGTGGGCTGTGTGGCTGGTTATAATGGATGTGTTGTGGGCTGTGTGGCTGGTCATAATGGATGTGGTGTGGGCTGTGTGACTGGTTATAATGGATGTGGTGTGGGCTGTGTGGCTGGTTGTAATGGATGTGATGTGGGCTGTGTGGCTGGTTATAATGGATGTGTTGTGGGCTGTGTGGCTGGTTGTAATGGATGTGTTGTGGGCTGTGTGGCTGGTTATAATGGATGTGGTGTGGGCTGTGTGGCTGGTTATAATGGATGTGTTGTGGGCTGTGTGGCTGGTTATAATGGATGTGTTGTGGGCTGTGTGGCTGGTTGTAATGGATGTGATGTGGGCTGTGTGGCTGGTTATAATGGATGTTTTGTGGGCTGTGTGGCTGGTTATAATGGATGTGGTGTGGGCTGTGTGGATGGTTGTAATGGATGTGATGTGGGCTGTGTGGCTGGTTGTAATGGATGTGGTGTGGGCTGTGTGGCTGGTTATAATGGATGTGGTGTGGGCTGTGTGGCTGGTTATAATGGATGTGTTTTGGCCTGTGTGGCTGGTTGTAATGGATGTGTTGTGGGCTGTGTGGCTGGTTATAATGAACGTGGTGTGGGCTGTGTGGCTGGTTATAATGGATGTGTTGTGGGCTGTGTGGCTGGTTATAATGGATGTGGTGTGGGCTGTGTGGCTGGTTATAATGGATGTGGTGTGGGCTGTGTGGCTGGTTATAATGGATGTGATGTGGGCTGTGTGGCTGGTTGTAATGGATGTGTTGTGGGCTGTGTGGCTGGTTGTAATGGATGTGATGTGGGCTGTGTGGCTGGTTATAATAGATGTGATGTGGGCTGTGTGGCTGGTTGTAATGGACGTGGTGTGGGCTGTGTGGCTGGTTATAATGGATGTGTTGTTGGCTGTGTGGCCGGTTGGAATGGATATGATGTGGGTTGTGTGGCTGGTTGTAATGGACGTGGTGTGGGCTATGTGGCTGGTTATACTAGTAATGGATGTAGTGTGGGCTGTGTGGCCGGTTGTAATGGATGTGATGTGGGCTGTGTGGCTGGTTATAGTGGATGTGGTGTGGGTGGTGTGGCTGGTTGTAATGGATGTGATGTGGGCTGTGTGGCTGGTTATAATGGATGTGATGTGGGCTGTGTGGCTGGTTATAATGGATGTGATGTGGGCTGTGTGGCTGGTTATAATGGATGTGATGTGGGCTGTGTGGCTGGTTATAATGGATGTGATGTGGGCTGTGTGGCTGGTTGTAATGGACGTGGTGTGGGCTGTGTGGCTCGTTATAATGGATGTAGTGTGGGCTGTGTGGCTGGTTGTAATGGATGTGATGTGGGCTGTGTGGCTGGTTATAATGGATGTGGTGTGGGTAGTGTGGCTGGTTGTAATGGATGTGATGTGGGCTGTGTGGCTGGTTGTAATGGATGTGTTGTGGGCTGTGTGGCTGGTTATAATGGATGTGATGTGGGCTGTGTGGCTGGTTATAATGGATGTGATGTGGGCTGTGTGGCTGGTTGTAATGGACGTGGTGTAGGCTGTGTGGCTGCTTATAATGGATGTCGTGTGGGCTGTGTGGCTGGTTATAATGGATGTGATGTGGGCTGTGTGGCTGGTTGTAATGGACATGGTGTGGGCTGTGTGGCTGGTTATAATGTATGTGGTGTGGGCTGTGTGGCTGGTTGTAATGGATGTGTTGTGGGCTGTGTGGCTGGTTATAATGGATGTGGTGTGGGCTGTGTGGCTGGTTATAATGGATGTGATGTGGGCTGTGTGGCTGGTTATAATGGATGTGGTGTGGGCTGTGCGGCTGATAATAATGGATGTGATGTGGGCTGTGCGGCTGGTTATAATGGATGTGTTGTGGGCTGTGTGGCTGGTTATAATGGGTGTGGTGTGGGCTGTTTGGCTGGTTATAATGGATGTGGTGTGGGCTGTGTGGCTGGTTATAATGGATGTGTTGTGCGCTGTGCGGCTGGTTGTAATGGATGTGTTGTGGGCTGTGTGGCTGGTTATAATGGATGTGGTGTGGGCTGTGTGGCTGGTTATAATGGATGTGTTGTGGGCTGTTTGGCTGTTTGTAATGGACGTGGTGTGGGCTGTGTGGCTGGTTGTAATGGATGTGGTGTGGGCTGTGTGGCTGGTTATAATGGATGTGATGTGGGCTGTGTGGCTGGTTATAATGGATGTGGTGTGGTCTGTGCGGCTGGTTATAATGGATGTGGTGTGGGCTGTGTAGCTGGTTGTAATGGATGTGTTGTGGGTTGTGTGGCTAGTTATAATGGATGTGTTGTGGGCTGTGTGGCTGGTTGAAATGGATGTGGTGTGGTCTGTGTGGCTGGTTGTAATGGATGTGGTGTGGCCGATTGTAATTCATGTGGTGTGGCTGTATGTAATGGATGTAGTGTGTGGGTGGTATGCTAATGTGGCTGGTTGAAATGGATGTGGCGTGGTTGGTGTGGCTGGTGGTAATGAATGTGGTGTTAGTGGTCTGGTTGGTTATAATGAATGTGATGTGTGGCCTGTTGTATTAGAATCGCTGTGGATAGTGTGTGTGGTGTGGCTGTTTGAAATGAATGTAGCGAGGGTGGTGCGGCTGGTTGTATTGAATGTGGTATGGCTGGTGGTAAAAAATGTGGTGTGGATGTTGTGGCTGGTGCTAATGAATGTGGTGTGGCTGTTGAGGCTGGTTGTAATTGAGGTGATGTGTGTTGTGTGGCCTGTTGTTTTAGAATCGCTGTGGATGGTGTGTGTGGTGTGGCTGTTTGAAATGAATGTAGCGTAGGTGCTGCGGCTGGTTGTATTGAATGTGGTGTGGCTGGTGTGGCTGGTGGTAATGAATGTGGTGTGGCTGGTTGTAATAGATTTGGTGGGAGTTTGTGTAATGAATTTGATCGGGACGTGGTAACGGGTGTGATGTGCTCATGTGAGTGATGTACTTATATATTTGATGGGAGTAATGGCAGATGTTGTGGTGTGGGTGGTGATAATGTATGATGTGGTTATGTGAGTGGTGTTGCTTGGTTTGGTTTTTTTCATAGTTTGAAGATTGTGGTAGCGATGTGGAAGGTATTGACGGAATTTATTTGAACAGGGGTCGTCGACTACTAGTGATAGTGATAATAATGATATTTATGTTGCTGCTAATGCTGATGATGGCAGACCTAGTCTAAACATCCGGTGCAACTGGTCCCGAATGAAAGCATCCTCATGACTGTTTTCTACCATCAGGAGATGAGAGTTGTGGTGACTTTGACAGTGGTGCTGGAAACATTGAAATTAAAAGTTGATACATTTTTTACCATAATTTCTCATGTACCCTTAGAACACGTTCCGCTCAGCACTTTTCTATATTCTGTTTAAACATTGGTAGAATTCAATAAAGGTACCTAGTTAAAAGTAATACTAAAGTCATTTTACGAAGGCTACTGGATTTGAAGATACAGAGAATGTTATTGTTACCGGTTGCGGTGGGGTCAAATTCTTGAACCCAACACCACGTACGTAGAAATATTTAATTATCTTTAATCTCTATTGAAAAAAATGTGAACAATACATGGGCACAAAATAAAATACTGCCTTAACACATTATAAATTGTCTGAGCTATTATAATTTAGTATTTAACAATACGAATATTCAATATTCCAAAATCGACCAATGAACCAATTCAAAGCACATAGTAAACATAGTTTATGTCACTACATAATTGTATGGTGTACATGGTAAACGCTCAGCCTCTTGAACGTTTTAGCATGTTTACCTATACTTTGTTACAGGTCCTACTTAAGATTTATATAAAAGATGCTAGTGTAGCAGATATAGTATATTTTACTAAAAATAGTTTATGTTACTCTATGATGGCATGGTCCCACTCACTATGGCTGAGGTCCAGTCCAGACTGATGTTGTCGAACACAAAGTAACATGAGCCCTGAAACGTCACCCATCCATCCGGACACCTGGTAAACGGACATTGGGCCAGCACCACAACCGGCAATATTACACCTAGCATCAGGGATAGACAATTTTATTATTTATTATTATTTCGTTGCACAACTGTGGTAATAATGACGAGGTCCAGCTAGTTACTGGTGAAGGAAGACTCTCAGACATTTGTATGAGTAGAACCTCCAGCACACCGCAGGTCTCGACCTCATGGAAATTCCGACCTTGACTGGGACTTGAACCCACGGGGAGAGGGCCTGAGAGTCAAAATTTCAACAGCCCGACAAAGGGCACCTCTAGACAGCTGTAAATTAAGAAGGGACAGAACATAGCATGAGCTTTATTAAGACTTAAACATAAAAAGTGCAGTCTTATTAACAAGGAAAAATACATACTGCCATTGTTAAATAAATTAACTATATTTGTAAGGCAATCTTACAGTTACGATTATATGGTATTTTTAAACGTGGCAACCGACAGTTTGGACCTATTTTTGTTCTCTCATGCAATTACATAGGTTATTGTTAAGATTCCGAAAATGTTGTTTATTCGTGCCCTACATCCACGTAGAAAGTAAAACTTAACATCCCACTTGTCTTTACAAAAATGTATCCTATCTGAGTCACGCCACAGTCACCTATTTTTAAACTAAGAAACTCACGTCACCATTTACTTTTGAGATGAGACCTCTCATTGTGTCCGAGTTTATATCCAAATGAACTGATAAACACCTGAATGTTTTTAAAAATCATAACAGGGTTCCTAAAAAAACTCAACTATTTTTATTTTTGTTTCTACATGTATACCATTTTGTCTTTTTGTCATAAAACAGCTAATTGATTAAAACACCTATATTTTTTTAGAGTTTCAATTAAATGGATAAGGTGAGGGTTATTGAGAGGATTCATTAACAAAGGGACATAACTCGTCTTATTTGTCATTAGAATATTTATGGTTTTGCTCATATGGGATATTCTACTACTTAATTGACCCTATAAAAAACAACAACTCAACATCTAGTAACGATTGTGTACACGACAACAGTCTAGGACTTACACTGATGAACAAAACTGTGTTGGTTTTAAATGGTTTGCCGGAAAAAAATGGCATGTGACAGTGTATTTAAATTAAATGCATATGTCTTTTAATAAGGGCTTGCTAAATATGTTGCCAAATAAGCATGAGTTCAACGGAATCTCTTGAATTTTAGAGCCACTCATCTAGAAGTACGATCTTGCTTTGAAACTGTTTAATTTGGCAGCTGTTTTCTAAAAAGACCTATTACTACATGAACCTCAACATCATTCGGGTCACAGCTATTTTATTGTCAGAAATAGGCATCGGAGTTATTATATGGGGAAAGTAGACTCGGCAAGATGGCAGCCAACCCCACAAAATGCCATTTAACAAAATATGTAGCTATAACACGTTACTAAATGGCACACCGACAGCAAAATATTGACAAGAAAAAATAAGTGTACCTGTGTTTGGGCGCGCGCGCGTGCGTGCATGCGTGCGTACGTGCGTGCGGGCGTGTGAGTGTGTGTGTGTGTGTGTGTGTGTGTGAGAGAGAGAGAGAGAGAGAGAGAGAGAGAGAGAGAGAGAGAGAGAGAGGAAGAGAGAGACTGCGCTATTTGATTCTCTCGCCGAGATCTATGTACAACAATCCCAATCAATGCTATATACTGAAACACGTATTTAAAATTTGATTCTACTTTTTGTTACATTAGGCAAAAACTGACAGTACATGTGTGCAAAGGTTTTAGATACGAATACATAAAATGTTATTTTTAGAAACCGCGCGGACCTACACAATCTGTACTGTAAGGTCCGCGCGGTTTCTAAAAAATGATTTGAGCTGAAAACTTGCGTTTAACTTTAAAAGTCCGATATGGATATTCTAAAAATTGTTCAAAATAAGCCACTTTGATTAGTTGAGTGCGGTATTTCTAAGTGACAACCAAACTTCCTTCAAATGTGCAGGAGCTTTTTGACGATGTAGGAAGACCTAAGCACGTACTTTAACGTAAGGCCAATTGTACTGTGAAGTTATTTTGCATATTTTGATCACTCTTGATTTTATCGAATTTTAACGGCCAAAATCAATTGAATTTTTTTCTGTAATAATTAGTTAAATATATTATAGTATTATACACATTTATAAACCAATGAAAAACATGCAAAAATACAACCACTCCTTAGGTTTGCCCCGCCTTGTTTTTAGTTGGAGTGTTTAGTATTATAATAGAAACCTTGCCGTACAAACCTAAAAACAAGCACTTCACAATATCCGCGTTATTCATTGTCCGTATGTTTAGTCTTGGCTCCTAAGATAAGAACTGAACACACGTTGACCCGTATAATATGGTAAACTCTTCATCCCGTGTGATAAGGATTTTCAATGTTCTTAGGTTTAGCAATGATAAGTGTCCCACACAGTGTGTAAATCTATTATGATTTATGCTTAATGCGAATGGGGCTTCTTCCGAAAATCAGAATACTAATACAATAAATAAAACTGTACTTTAAAGAACAAAGTCCTTAAATAAAATGTATACATAATGTGGCACTTGAAATACTAATACGAAGCTTTGTTAAAAATAGATGCAGATATTTGTTGTGTTCATTGCAGAGATTTCGATGTTACTGTTTCAGCCGACGTAACAAAGTTCCACTACTCCTAGCTCGACAAAGAAATATCCAGCCTGTTTAAACTAGATGTTAATGTGATGTTAATATGCAACACAAAATGAACTTCTTTGTACATAAACCATCATATAGAGCGCGCAGAAATATATGATTCTATCAAAGGTAGTATGTGTTATGTGGCCAGAACAGAGCACTATACATGTACATCACCTCTCCCGGTCTTGGACCTAGACTCTTAACCTTCTACTTCATATGTCCAGTACATTGTATGGTTTAGAAGCGGCAGTTTATCTTAAACAAAATATATGTACGATATTTATCTACACCGGTTTTCGCTGTCTCAAAATGTGTTTTTTTACGAACCAGTAAATATCTCAATGCCTGCATCACTTTCATTGTAAAAGTCATGTTTAATGTTGCTGTTTTTCGTTGTTGTTTTTTTTTTCGAAGAAATTTGTCAACTGTGTTCGTATAAAATTAAGCGTTATCAGCTTAGTAAGACAGCCACAAAGTATGTAAACCAGACCAGTCAGACTTATGAGATCTCACACTAACAGTGTAATGCCGAACTTCATCCTGCAGTTACTGTTTTCGTTGATAAGGGGAAAAAGCACAATCTAGATAATTTGCGATGTGTTTCTCCTTTGTATTTGGTATACAGATATTGTTAAAATTTTACGAACAACCTCCAATGTGTCAGCACAAGACTGAACGACCATTCTGTAGGGAAGCACTGAAAGGATTATGGGCAGGGACTACTTTCAATCATTGCTCACAATAAAACTGTAGCCATAGAGTAAAGGGACCGCTGTCTCGTGACGTCACGATATATACTCTATATAAATAGGCTGAATCCGTCGCAGCGCCCTCATCCGGAGTAAAAGAAAACTTCCAGTGTCAGTGTAAAATAAAACAATAGGTGGAAAGCTGAAATATGTGACACAAAATAAAGCAATACTTTCCTTGACTCAATCACCAACACATTCAATATGAGGATTTCATAGTAGAATATGTACCCCATTTTTGTGATTTTTAGCATATTGTGCCTTTTTATATACAGTTTCTACACAATGAATTTCTTTCATACTTGAACATATGGCATGAGGGTGTCAAACAACTCAAGGCGTTTAGAACAACTGAAACAGGCTACGGGAAATATTCTTGTCCACTCAGACCAAATGAAGGAATGTGATACAATGTAATTCTGACGTTTTTTGAGACAGCTAATCTGTATATTATTCAACCCTGTGCACGTTTTTTAATGTTTTTGTTTGTTTGTGTGTGTGTGATTTTTTGTTTTGTTTTGTTTGTTTTGTTGTTGTTTTTGTTTCATCGCACCAACACATTTATGATCACATCCTTAGCTTATTATTTGTAGAGAAATACCCTAGATGTATGTCTGGTCGGAACAAATGGCGCACCGCAGGATAACTGGAAAACCTTCCCAAGTGATAGTTATTTTCTTGACCGGGACTCAAACCAATTCATTAAGGGGCTAAGGAGTTACAAGTCATTTTATGGTTAACTTAAAATGGTGTACAGTAAACATGTATTTTGATGTCTTGTGCTGTGTCTTTAAAGCTTTTGCCATATTAATATATGACACTAAATATAAGCATTATTTTTCCATCTTGGCACTTAAAAGAAACTATGAAAGGAAAAGTTGTGTAAAATAAGGTTATTAATGCACATGAGTGAACATATAGAGCGATTTTTTCGCAGTTTGTACTATCTAACAACATACATGTAGGTAGTGTTCAACATCGTTTTTATTTAGATTAATGTACGGGTTTATTCAGAAATTACAATTATCCTTTCCCAGACAGTGGGAAATTAGTGTTACATGCACTTGATGTATTGACAAATTGTCGGATACCACCTTTAAAATCAACACCTTTACTGGGAATCTCTAAAGGGTTAATAAATCCCTTTTATACTTGTATTCAATGTGTAATTAATAAGATTTTGATACCACTTTGCTTATTCAATAGCACAAAATAACTCTTCTTTTTTTCAAAATGGATTTTTGAGACTCCTCCTTAATATAAATATCAGTTGTTTATACATTAAAGGTGATATCCGAGAGCTTGTCTAAATCAAATACATATCAGTAACAACACCTCACTCCTGTTTGGAGGAATCTTGGCATAATCTTTTTCATAAACTCACTCTAGGTAAAAACAATTTATACGCTAAATTATTTAGTAGTAAATACAGTCCCTCAGCTAGGAAATGCAGGTTTGAAATGACGAGTGGGGTGTTTTGCTTCACTTTTCACATAGCTAGGAGACATCACTAACCAGCATTTGCTGCATCTATTCAGGTTACAATGATTAATTTTGTTTTTGAAAAAAGATGGTCTAAAACTTTTTGATACCACCTTGAATTTTATTGTCCGAAAAAGGTTTTAATAACAATAAACCATGATAAATGAGTTTAGAAAGGATTTAACCGAGAAATATTTTTTTCTTTTTCTCTCACAAAAATCTAGGACATAATGAGATTTTTTGTTCTAACTTTTCATGTTTTGTTTTATATTACTATACGTGAATGAAGACATCCGATAATTAATGTATTTTGAATAGACTAGTACTGGATCCAAAGAGGTAAAGCAGATTACTGCAACTTTTCATATAAAGCCGAAACTTGTAAAGCATGCTTTGCTTTTTTTCAGTTATCATGACAAGAACTATTTCTTCAGAGACAGTTAACATTTAAATTCAGCGCCATGGGCCAGCCAACAACTCACAACTGTCAGGAAGGCAGAGAGCAATGATGAAAATAATTAAATATTTTCAGAAGATTTCAGATTTTCAGACTGGCTCAGTATTACTTTCTATCTAAATATTTCTATTTCTATTTATTTATCGTAAATGCATTTTTCATGCTATATTAAATTATTTGCTGTACTTCTTTTGTGACAGACGTCAAACAAAGATGGAAGCTTGGATGTATCTTCCTTAAAGACATGACAACATGAACAAATTGGAAAAAATGATTGGTAATAATGAAAGACTATGCT
The DNA here is from genome assembly GCA_007844125.1 of Sinonovacula constricta. Classification (NCBI taxonomy): domain Eukaryota; kingdom Metazoa; phylum Mollusca; class Bivalvia; order Cardiida; family Solecurtidae; genus Sinonovacula; species Sinonovacula constricta. The sequence goes on along the minus strand of CM017555.1, from coordinate 17,226,851 downwards.
GAAAACCAGCCCAAGTGAGAATGTCATCTCTGGATGTCATCTCTGGATGCAAGATACAGTGGGTTTAAACGCTTGAGTCAAGTTGAAAGTTTCCACATTGCAAAAACAACTGTTATACTATATTAAACACGGACTTCCACAGGTTGTAAATTAGTACACCTGTTAGTTAAATCTTGGCCTTTATTATATTTTGTACAAATTAAGTAGTGTTTGAGGTAGGCCTTGGTTTTGTATTGGTACCCGTCCAATAGTTCTTTATTAATTAAGTTTATTTGATGAATAACCCTACTGAAAAAACAACAAACATATCATTTGTGTTAAATTAGCATGTTTGTTGTTATATTAACTAATTGCTTTATGTTTTAACGATTCACACTGAATCAGAAAAAAACTGACGAAGCTTATTCCCAGTCAATACAAATATATAACTAAAAAAATTTTAATTTATTAATTTGTTACATGTAATACTTAAAGCATACATGTATTGTTGTGACTAATCTACTAGGTCAAATTAACTTTGGTAAGTTTATATTGTCAAAACAACATACTACTATAAATTGTTCTGTCAATGAAAATATAATACTGCCTCAAACATACATAAACAATTCAGATAATGGAGTTTCTACATTTACTCAATTTATAATTAGTCTTCCAAAATATGTAAACCAGGATTCTCTTGATATGAAATAAATTATAACTATATGTCAGCAGTAGGCTCTGTCTGGGAATACTGCGGGATATATATCAACATAAAACACACACCCAGAAGAACAATGCCTTCAATGTTGTTAGTTGCTTTATATGATCTTTTTCTCAAAATGTTCTGTTAAAATGAAAAGTTATATATGTTCAAATCAACATCAATAAAGAACTTCATTGTGACTTTTTATACTGGCTAGAAGAATGCTGGTTTCAAGATGTGTTTAAAGTCCTCTGTACCAGTTGAACATCTCAAAGCCACAGGCCAGGCAGAAACGTCTCTGGGTAAGGAGACGGGAACAGGTTTGTGTGAAGCGTTAAGGGAAGTGAACACAGTGTTATATGTAAGTATAGAGGATAGTGTGTTCGATGGATTAACCACCGATTACTGCTTGTCAAGTTCTGTACCGCGTCTAGGATATGTGATTTTGACTGAATCTGAAAAGGTATGGAACATGAGTAGCCGCCACGAACCAACATTGAGGGACGTAATGGCTGGGATAAAGATGATAGAGTCAAGGGTAATAGGTGTAGAAGAAAGGCTACATAGAGTTGAGAAGGGGTTAAGGATGTTAGAGGAGCTGAAAGAAAAGGTGAGCAGTTTTGATGAAGAACTTAACAAATTTGGCTAGCTATGGACAGGGCGAATAAAGCGGTAATAGAAAGAATGACAAAAGTAGAGGATGTGACAGGCAACAATGATTACTTGGCAGAGAAAATACATGACAGAGTGAACGAGTGAGCAAAAGAAATGAGATGATAGCTGACATCGTCTACATTCAATCTTAATCAATGAGAAACAATTTGATTTTTTCGAATGTAGATGAGAAGCTAGTCGATGGAGGTGAGGATTGTGAGCAGAAGATCGGGAACAGAACAGAACAGAACTTTATTGACTTAAACTACAATAGTTTCTCGTCAACAAACATAGTAAAATAATGTGTATACACTGTTAAATCATGTGAGAAATACATATTTCATAAACGCTTAATCACAAACAGTAATAACATTATTGCAACAGACATATCTTTTAATATTTTATTTTTTTGTTATGTGTCATCCTTACGTGCTCTTATAAAGAGTCAATCTTTACTTGCACAATAATTAATAATTATTTAGAGACTGAACTAGTATTAGACCTCCTTTTGTCGTATTACAACGTCGTATTGCAAAACGACTTATGCGTTCATATAGAAAAGAATTCAATAATAAAACCATTAATGGTACAACTATGTAGTCATATGTATCAATTAAATGATTGTTGTTATTGAAGTAACAAAAAAGCACACGTATACTTCTCAATATTAATTAACAAGGTCGTATATTTGTAATGCCAAAATATAAATGCATTATTGTTTTGAACATGCCAAACGTAACTTCGTTTTAGTAAATAATCAAAACACTTAAAGTGTTGACTAACTGTTAAACTCTTACATATGTAGGAGTATAAATAGATGAACAAAAATATATGTAATGCCGGAGTAGGAGTAAGTATCCTTATGGGCAAGGACCTTTTTATGACAATATTTATTTTTTGTCAAATTATGGCTGATTATGTTGGGTATTAATCAGTGCTTTCTGACGCATGAAAGATTCGTTGATGCATTTGCACAAATCTATTAGTTTACCCCTGGCGCTCGCTTGCATTAACTCTGCAAACGCTAGGTCTTTTATGGTAGTAATGAAAAACATATTTTGTACGAATGTCTTTATATGTAGGACAAACAAGTAAAAAATGGCATTCGTCCTCAATATCTCTAGAGTTACAGAAAGTGCACAGTCGTAAAGCTCTCTCTTCTCTATTGTTTTGATATCTACCTGTTACAACCCGGAGATTATGGGAGGCCATTCTAAACTTCGAAAGAGTAGTCTTGTACATTTTTGGCAGGGTATTTAAATAAATCTCAATTGCGAAGCTATTCTTATAACTTCTATACAAACTTAAAGAACTACAGTTACTCAGATCACTGATCCACTGCTGTCTAAATACGTCGATAACTCTTACTTTAAATTTTAAGTGAAATGATTTTAAATTGCCAGCATTTTGATTCTGCCATACATATGAAAACCCAAAATTGTCTAGAAGGGTCTTTACACTGGTAACCCAATTGCTTATACCATTATTGCAATCGTTTACTAAGCTTCTATATACCATTCGTAGAAGCATGTTATCTGTCGTTAGTAACTTGGTCCAATATTTAATACGTACACATCTTGAAACATATAGTGGATATTGACCAAGTTCACCGTAGACACATACATTAGGTGTCGATGTCTTAATTGTAAGAATTCGTTTACAAAATTCCAAATGTATTGCCTCTATACCTTTTGATTTACCAAATCCCCAGACTTAACTTGCATAACTAAGGGTGGAACCAACGAAAGCGTCAAATAATTGACATGAAACTTTAGAAGAAAATGGATAGTTACGAAGTTTGTATAAAAGGTTATTTAGTGCCCTACTACCTTTGTCAATGAGGGTTGTTTGATTTAGCGTAAACGAACCTGTATAATTGAAAACAGTGCCCAGATAGTTAAAATCATTTACAACTTCTAGGTCAGTTCTATCGTATTTCCATATTTCACCCTGCCTGATGCCACCACGTCGCCTAAATCCTACAACCTTGGTTTTGCTAGTATTAACCTGCAGCTGCCGCCTATTAATGTACGAATATAATGTTTAAACGAGTTTGTAAGTCATCTGGTGTATCGGCTAAAATACACATATCATCCGCAAATAATAGGATAGTTAGAGGTATGTCCTCCAATATTAAGTCGCTTGAACTCCCTTCTTTCAATAATTGTTCAAGATTAATGAACAATGAAAAAAGAACAGGCGATATAACTTCGCCCTGCTTTAGAGCTACCGTACATTAAAAAAAACTCAGAGTATGTGGATTGCCCTCTTACACAACATCTTACTTGTTGATACATATCGTGAATTATGGTTAACATTTTGGAATCAACTCTTAACTTAAATAACTTATTCCACAAACCATTTAGATATACACTGTCAAAAGCCTTTTTGAGGTCTACAAATGCGCAATACAGCCGATTTCCTCTACTTAGAACTTTATTTATCGCATAATTAAGAACAGAAATAGCATCAACAGTTGACCTGCCTGTTCTGAAACCAAGGGAAATCAGGGACTTCGTGGTCAAGAAGGTTAAATTAGCTCAAGGGTTCGTAGATGAGATAAAGTTGGAGAGGGTGCATAGAATGGGACACAAGCAAGATGGAAGAGTCAGAAACATAGTAGCTAAGTTTAACGAATTTAAAGTCAAATAATTAGTTAGGAAGAATGGAAAGATGTTGCAGGGGACACATTTTTTGTATACGGACAATACCTGAATGAGGTGGTAGCGAAGAGGAGACTGTTGATACCACAAATGAAGACAGCAAGGGATCAAGGGAAACGGGCGTGGTAGGCGTCATCGTCGAATATCCACGGTTGATTCTATTACGTTACTCTCCATTCATCACCCGTGGGCAAATTGCTACTCATTTCGTCGCTTTGTTTACTATGAAATGCCGCAATCCGATTGGTTCGCTGAGACCATCCAGCGAATCTGCCAACCAATCAAGTTTACGCTTTCATACCACTTCGATAACATTGTCGTAAGTTTATTTACGCACAAATTACAAGCAACGTCACTGTCTTCATGGGCAAGGATACCGATTTCGTTTAAAACCGACGTGTATTTTCAATACTTGCTGGAGAAAGATCTGTAAGAACATTTGTCGCGGATCGCTGACAGACATATTTTACACTTGCGATGCGCTGTACCGGTCGCCATGTTTACGTTCTCAGGTCACCGTATTGATCTTCCGATTGAAGAGTATTTAATTTTGTTACCTATCATCTGATTGGATAATGTCTATTCTGTTCTATTCAAACAGAACGACGAAATGAGTAGCAATTTGCCCACAGGGTATTAAAACAAAATTAGATGATACTGATTTTATTTCTTTTGTTTCTACCTATGATTTTCTATTTGTCACTGAATCATGGAATTCTGATATTACCTGTATTGATATTCCTGGTTATGAATTTATAAATTGTCCTAGACCCAAATATAATAAAAAAGCAAAACGTAATAGTGGTGGTATAATTATATATTTTAAATCATACTTAAAACCATTTATAACAATACAAATGGTATAGTGTGGTTTAAAATGGATAGCCGTGTAACGAGCTCATCAAATGATATGTTCTTTTGTAATTGTTATATTCCTCCTAAAGATTCAAGTTTGTATAATAATCCTACATCCCCGTTATTTGAGTTTGATTTTTTTTTATTGTCTTAATAACGATATTCGTAAATATTCTGATAAAGGTATTGTGTTTTTACTTGGCGATTTTAATGCCAGAACAGGCGAATTACCGGACTATATACCAAATTTACAGTTAGACAGGTTTATTGACCTTCCGGAACACTCATCACGTGATGATGTACCGTATCGCCATAATCACGATAAATTTGTGAATGATTTTGGACAAAGACTTTTAACTCTGTGTAAAGAAAACAATATTTTGATTTGTAATGGGCGTCTTGAAAATGGTAAATGTACTTATAATTCTATTTATAGAAATAAACCTGTAGAAAGTACAATTGATTATTTGTTAACTAACTATGATAATTTTAAACTCGTAACTAATATGCATGTTGCTGATTTACTTAAAATTTCAGATCATTGTCCAATCTCTTTTTGTATAAACTATACACATACTTTAAATAATGTTAATACAAATAATGTAATGAATTCAAGCAAGGTGGTTTGGGATCATTCAAAACGAGACCTGCTTTTAACAAATGTTTTAGAAAAACAAAATGTGTTTATTACTATTGTTAGTCCGTTATATTCCGAGTCATTTGATATAGATAAATGCATTGATGAATTTACCAATACTGTACATGATATTTCTTTGTCAATTGTTGGTAAACAATTTATATACCAACCTAAAAAGAATCAGCTACGTTCATCGCCATGGTTCAATGACGAATGTCGTAAGGCAAAGTCTCTTTTTCTTAATGCTAAGCGGGCTCTAGCTAAAAATGGTTCAGATGATAATAAATTGTCTTTTCTAAACAAAAAGAACAATATAATATTATTAAAAGAAACTCCAAATATACTTTTAATTTTATCTGAAAAGAAGAGGTTGTCTAAACTTAGCAAATCAGCGCCACGCAAATTTTGGAAGCATGTTAATGCAATGCGCAAAAAGCCAAATGTAAACACAAATATCGAAACACAAGATTTTGCCAATCATTTTGCAAATATTTCAAATAAATTGCCTTTTAACATAGATTTTTCAAATATTAATAATAATGTCCATGTTGATATTCAAAATGTTGATTGTTTAGACTGTCCTTTTACACTTGAAGAAATCAATAAAACTATTAAATCGTTAAAAAGAAATAAGAGTTGTGATCTTGATGGTAACGTTGCTGATTTTTTCATTGATACTGTAGATTTTATTTCCCCATATTTATGTACTATTTTTAACAAGATTTTTTCTTCAGGTGTTTATCCTAAATCCTGGTCAAAAGGAGTTATAGTTCCGGTATTTAAAAAGGGAGATAATACAGACCCTGCTAATTGCAGATGTATAACATTGATTAATACTATGTCAAAAATATTTTCTTTGTGTTTACGTACTCGGTTGAACAAATGGTGTGAGGAAAATAGTATTTTTAACGAATCTCAATTTGGTTTTAGAGATAAGAAGTCAACTTTAGACGCAATATTCCTACTCCATTGTTTTATCCAGAAGATTTTAGCTAATAATTCTAAACTATATACTGTTTTTATTGATTATGAACGTGCCTTCGACACCGTTATAAGAGATGCACTGTGGTTCAAATTAATCAATGAAGGGATTAGCAGTAAAATGTTAACTATCTTAAAATCTATGTATTTAGATGTCAAAGCATGTGTTAGATTAAGTCATGATACTATGATTTCGGACTTTTTTGATGTTTCTTTAGGCTTAAAACAAGGTGAACCTCTATCCCCCCTACTCTTTATACTATTTGTGAATGATATATCCCAAAGTATTGATGTTACTTCACTCACAGAAAAAGATTGTAATTTATTATCAATGTATATGACTCTTTTTGCAGATGATATTGTTTTGTTCACCACTGACCCCAATAGCCTTCAAAAGCAGCTAGATTCAGTTAACGAATATTCTTCTAAATGGGGTCTGAAAATAAATGTAGCAAAAACTAAAATATGCATATTCGAGAAACGTAGACAAAACACACATCCTGTTTTTTCTATAAATGGTATTAATAAAGAAAACGTTGATTACTTTACATATCTTGGTGACAAATTTAGATACACAGGATCATTATTAGATGCAGCTAAGTCATTATCTGACAAAGCTTTACGAGCTTATTATAATTTAATGTCACTTTTCGATAAAGTTAATTATGATGTTAAAACAAAATTGTGTCATTATTTGATTCATTAGTTTTACCAATTTTACTTTACGGTTCAGAAGTCTGGGGACTATACAATATAAAATTCATTGATAAGTTACACCTACGATTCTGTAGATATATACTTAGAGTAAAAAGGCAAACACCCAATTGTGCCGTTTATGGCGAATTGGGGCGTTATCCAATTTCTCTATTATGCAAGGAGAGGTCTGTCAAATTTTAGTGTAAATTAATGTCTCAAAATCAATCAAATCTTTATAACATGTACATGGATCTTTGTAATATTAATTCTTCTTGGTCTAGTAAAATTAACTCGATTATAGACCATCTTGGTTTAAGTGATATTCAACTTAATTTTAACAACCAATGTAATTTTTTTCCTATGATAAAAACTCGACTTAGAGACCAGTTCCTTCAAAACTGGCATAATGAAATTAACTTATCACCAAAACTTGAATATTATTGTAAGTTTAAGAAGTGTTTCGAGTTTGAATCTTATTTAATTAACATTCCAAATGATAGTTTAAGCCGGATACTTACTAGATTCCGTGTCGGGTCCCATAACCTTGACATAGAAACTGGTAGGTATCACCAAATTCCTAGAGATAATAGACTCTGTAGACTTTGTAATAGTAACTTAGTAGAAACTGAATATCATTTCTTTATGTGTTGTCCAGAATATTCCCATTTAAGAAGACAATATTTCAATGGGATATCCTGGCCCTCTTTAAACAAATTTATTAATATAATGTCAACATCTAAAACAAAATTTATTCATAAAATTGCTTTGTTTTTAAGAGATGCTTTTAAGATTCGTGATAATACCCTTAACCAATAACTGTTTCTTTTAATTTAATTATATTCGAATGATAGTATAATGTCTTCAATGTAGAACATAATTTTTGAACAAAATTCATATTGTATATTTGTATTTGTTAACATTTTTTGTAAGTTGTATTTCGTCTTTGCCATGCGTTATATCTTTGTAAATGGCCAAAGACAATATTTGTCGATATAGCCAATAAATATTGAATTGAATTGAATTGACTTATAAATGCCCATCATTATTTAGCTACATTACATTGTATTAAAAACTGTCTTAATTCCTGCTGTAAATTACTGTTCAGTTACTGTTCAGTTAAAGTGAGCACCATTAAGAAAAAAATATTTCTGTCTCTTGAACAATGTGCAACTGACTCAGGGATATTAGATCAGACTGTTGTTGATCAGTTTGGGTGTGGCAGAACTCGGGTTCAAGTAAAAATATCACTGCTTAAGATATATCAGAATATCAGAATTTAAATGCTAAATATGGATGCATAGATTGATTATTTAGAAATGATAAGAAAAATTTAAATTCTCAATTAAGGTAAATTTATTTCTTAAAGTCATATTGCTAAAGTAATCAAACGTCATTCCAGTAACAGCCGATCACATTTACTGGTTTTAAAACCCTGAATACTACTGATGGTAAAGTACTTAAAGGCATCTCAAAAGCCTTATATAAGTGACCCCCCCCCCCATTTATTGCCCCACCCAGCATGTGAGGGCATCTGTTTCCTGATAAGCCAGGCTGCCACAGTCTGTAACAATGTGTCTGTCACACAGGTATTGTTCAAGATCCAAGTGTATGTATGCTATATCTGGGGGTTGAACATAGTCATTCACAGTTTGTAAAGGAAACAGTTGTGAATATACCAATTACGCAATCCAATATATATATAAATCTTTATTTGTTTTCTTTCTTACTTTGTTGGTTGATTTTGTTATTTCTTATACATTTTGTTATTTCTTTCATTCTTTTAGTTCTCATATATATTAAAAGTTATATTTTATTTTGATTTGTAAAATGTAACGAAACGTTTCTAACAAAAGCAATTTAAAAAGTCATTCATTGTCAGAATAATGTCCTTCAGAGTCATTTTGAATACTAAAACTTGTATCTCTCATGTATTTTCAAAATTAAATATTTAGCTATGAAATAAATACATAATCTTGCAGTTACAAAATTGACACCTAGTAATTAATGCAATAAAGAATTTGTAAGGGATCATATAGTAAACAACCCACATTATCACTAACAATAATGTTTGTGGCTTTGCGTAAAACTAGCCTACTGTCTCACTTCCATACTAGCAGGTAATTTAGTTTTGCATTAACCCATCAGAGGTATTACTGTGACAGATTAGTACTATGTTGGCTAAAGACTCCCTGCAGTGATGACCAGCAATTAGCAGGTCTGGTCATAGCATGTGGGGGCCTGGCTCAGTGGGATACCACATTCCTTTCGAGATGCCTTTAAGCATATAGGGGTTACCTCTCCAGAGCAACAACCTCTCTTGAGCAACCAATTTCTCTCCTTCCGCTCGAGTTGCTTAAGAGGGGGAGCACTGAGGAGTAAAGCATGTGGCATTGATTGTATTTTAACGAGTATTTAATTAAGGGTAAAGATCCTTTGTCTATACATATGTGACATTTTTAATATGATTTTGAATTCAGGTCATTTTCCCGACAGTTGGAGATATTGCATTATAACGCCACTTTATAAAAAGGGAGATAAGCGAGATGTGAATAATTACCGTGGGGGTAACCCTGTTAAGTTGCTTATCTAATTTGTTTACATCTTTGCTAAATAAAAGAATTGTAGATTTTTGCATTAATAATAACTTATCCGATAAGCAGTTTGAATTTAGGAAGGGTTATTCAACAGTTGCTGCTATTTTTGTCTTAAATTCGTTGGTTAATTTTTTTTTAAGTAGAAACACAAGATTCTATCTTGCATTCATGAACCTGAGAAAATTTTATGATGGTATTTATAGACATAAACTGTTGTTTAAAATTTACGGCTTAGCTGTAGACGGTAGAATTTTAAGAATATTAATAAGTATGTATGCATCAGTGCAATCATGTGTGAGAGTGAATAATGTTAAGTCAAGTTTTATTCAGAGTCGGTTCGGCTTGAAACAAGGGGAGACAATATCACCACTGTTAGCTTGTCTATACTTTAGAATTATTTTTTCAATCTAATGGTGGATCTGGTGTTCATATTGATATTTTTTCTTTAAATATGATTTTATTTGCAGATGATATGGTTGTTTTGGGGGATTCGCCCGAAATGTTACAAAAAAATTAGAGGTGTTTCATAGTTACAAATGGAGTTTAGAGTTAAATTGTGATAAAAACAAGATAATGGTATTTATGAAAAGAGGTAGTGTATAGTCAAACGAAAAGGGGACTTATAATGGTTTAAGTGTCAAAGTTGTGAACGAGCTTAATTACCTAGGGACAAGTTCTAAGTATACGGGGTCTTTCGATGGGCATAACGAGTATATAATAGGTAAAGGACTTGAGGCGATGAATACTTTAATGTATTGTAAACAGGTCCCAGTCAGCCCTAAAAGAATGTGTCAGCTGTTTGATGCGTTTGTAGGATCTATGTTAAATTATGCATATGAAATATGGGGTTTTTCTAAGGCTAAATCTAATGAATTCACTTAAATTTTTGTAAAAGAATATTAAATGTTAGAGTAAATAGCAGGTCTACAGGGGTGTATTGGAAGTTAGAAAGATATCCACTGTATATTGTTAGATATGTGAAAATAATAAAATATTGGTGTAAAGTAAGAAGTAGTAAAAATGTTATTTTAAAGAAGTGTTATAATGTCTTACTTAATGATTGTTCTGGTGGAAAAAGAAATTGGGTTGAAGCATGCAAGAAGATATTAGATGACAATGGTTTTTCATATGTTTTTGATATCAATTATGATTTTAATTCTAAGATATTTGTGAAATTGTTTAAAAGTGTCGCTGTCGATTGTTTTATACAAAGCTGGATAGCATCTGTCGAAAGTAGCCAAGTGCTAGTTAAATATAAAGTTTTTAAATCAGGCTTTAAATGGGAACCTTTTTTGGGTTAAGAACCGTATGATCTACGTTTTTACATTACTCGTCTACGTATATCTGCGCATTCGTTAAGAATGCAAACAGGTCGATATTCAAATAGTTATTTACCAAGAAATAAGAGGGTATGTACATTTCTAATACAGGAGATGTTGAATATATATATCATTTTGTAGTTATTTGTCCATTGTATAATGACTTACGTAAAAAGTACTTAGAATCTAACATTTACTGCAGACCGTCAGTTCATAAATTTAGTTGCATGATGAGTTCAGGGAATAGAAAAGTTCTTATTAATATTGCTCAGTTTGTTAAGCATGCATTTAAAGTGAGAAGTGATTGTAGTAATTAAATCGATCTGTAGATTTATATTACATTTATATTAGTATTTTTCTCTCTAAAGAAACATTACTCTCCTCTTATAAGAAAACATTAATGTATAAGTTATTATACGAATTGATTTTTTTGCCTATATCACGGTGACAGTATGTCAGGGTTGTTTTTTGTATCAAAGACAATGTATTTATGTACAAGTCTAATGAATAAACTCTGTTCTGTTCTATTCTAATTCCAAGAATCAGTATAAAAAGACATTTCATGGCATATATAATCTAATTATACATGTGTTTAAGTATTTATAGTTAGTTGTGGTTCTTTTTTATCTTTCCAATTTTAGGTGCCTATATTCTTAATCTTTTCCTATCAGTCTTTGCTCTGTCTTACTCCTGTGTCACTAGTCGTCGATATACTTATTTTAATTCAATGTAATGGTTTTCTCATTGCAGTTTAGACATCGATATAATATAATAAATATCATTAATCACCCAGTATTAGCTATGGAAGTATTTATGGAAAAGGAGCATGCACAATAATGCCTTCCTGGGACTTAATATATGAATCATTCACAATTCAGGTTCGTTGTTTACATGTGTTTACGTTGTGTTTACGGCTGCTTCATGGAAAACTTTAAGCAGACAATGAATGGTAAAACGTTCTACACAAAGACCGTGCTGCCAGTGTGAACGTTAGACACATTGCATGCTTTGTATTACTGTTTATTTAATGAAATATAGCTTTTGCACTTACACAACAATTTTAGATTGGGGAAACATATCCCCATAATCGGTTAGTTGTAAAACATCATAGTATAAAAATGACAACAATCTGCTGAAGCCATTGTCGATGAATAGAATGACTTATCTTATTTCGTTCGAGGGATGAGCATACTGAGGTCGGAATTCCAGGAATTTCGATTTACAAGATCTTCATTACATTCACGTGCTTTTCGAGCCGGCAATAGTTACTGTAGCATCACGAGACGAAACCAGTGATAAAAGTCTTAGAAAAGGATAGACAACGAGTTGGGTGGTCTATGAAAACGTGGTTTCTATCCGACTTAGATCACAGCTACCGTCCAATGGCCAATCAGTTGCCAAAAGCAATAAATAAAGATGAATAAGCATTATTTATGATACAAATTATTTAATTAATAAAGAATGACACATTTCTTATATGAAAACCTTCTATATTTATTTCAGTTCGATGAAAATAAGTGGGTTGTTTTGTATATTTTTTACGTTTTAAACATTAACTCAAGGATTATTTACTGCAGACAATAGTATGCTGTTTACACCTAATCAGGTCATAATAAGAGCAGACCTGCCAGTCGTGTCACAAATCTCGTAAGTCGAACGTTTATAAAGAAGTGGCATCCTTGCATTAACTGTTCTTGGTATGCCACGGCCGTGGATCGAACAGGCAACCTCCCATATATGTAGGCTGACGCTGCTCCTGCAGCGCTACAAAGACCAGATCCGATAAAAATAATTGCATATTTTAATTGTCGTTTGATGCAGCTTAATGAAAGAACATGGCGAACCAGGCTGTGGTAGCATTGTTGGCCTCACTGAATGCGTTAGAAATTTCTCAATGGGCTGTTGTTGTAGTATTCAGATAGTGCGGAACTACTCGGTGGTATCAGCAAAAGTACATTTTGTAGAAATGACCGAGCAGTTCCGCTTACCACTTCCTCTTTGTTCCACGTATGTAAGGTACCGAGTTTGGCACTTTCGAACCACGTTAGTAGAGCAGGTTTATTCTAACCTGTACGAGGATTTATCGATTGTTGTTCATTTAAAGCATCTCAAATCTTTAACAGTTTGGTTACATTATAAAACGACATGTTTAAGGCAGTGAAACAATATGCAATACATATATTGTCGCATGTTTTATGTGCATGTGAAGGCCGTCTCTTCGAACATATTTGAGGTACTCATCGGATGTCCGTTGTTGTTGTGCTTCAGATAACTTGCTTTATTATTGTAAACATAAGTTGGTCACCCTTTGCCGCCTTGCATTAATGTAGTTATTTATTGTAATTATGTTTTCTACTGTCACCTATTGTTTATACATTCCTAGTCAAAAAAGTATCAGCGTGACAAGATATTAAGCTGTTTGTTCTGTAAACGAGGCGCTACTTCTACAGTTTTGTACACTACATGCACTAAAAGAAAAACGATTTCTTTAAAAATCAAGTTGGTCACAGTTGCTCAAATTTTCATTTTGTTTAAAATCTTGCTAAAAGGAATTTTTGTAAATTCTCATTGAAATATATGCTCAAATATCAATAAATTATATATGAACATGTTGTCCTTAAATCGTGTCTTTAGTTTTAACTATTTAAGCCATTGAAGGTCAGCAACTACATACAGTTACAAATTATACATGCATGAAAATACGTCATGTGAATACGTCAGTCATAATTGTTTCGATAGTAACGGTACAGTTCAAATAAAAATTAAGTGCGAATCGTGTGGCTTCATGTATCATATACACACTCAGCTATGTCCAGGCTTCTTTAAACAAAGTTTAACCGCACACATACATGCAACCTGCTATCAGATAAGCCGAATTCTTGACATGTAGTATTACATACTTGTGTGCTTTTTTATTGTGTTTATTTTTATAAATTGTTATGTTTCTTTTAATTTATTGTTTACAAAAGATAATATCGTGACACAGTGGTGTTGTGATAAAAGCAAATCTTCATAATGATGTTTATAAAACGAGAACTGTAATAATTGCATTATTCTCCTTCACCGTGAAGTCTGAGGCTCACCAAATACATTAGGTGAAAGGCATTGGTAAATAAAGCCATCGATCGATTCTTGACCAATGGTTGCCTGGGCATGATCTCAGTTTTCAGCTGAAAGTTCAAAGACCTGATAGTTTTATATTATATTTTTTTTTTCTAACTTTGTCACCATTTTTTTTATAAATGGCCAATTAATGGAACGTCTATTAGCCTGTAATATCTTGTCAAATTCAGTTTCCGATAACAGCTTATTTATATATACCTGTTCACTAACAACACTATCCATTTCAAAAGACTGCTATACTAGCATTATTGGCAATTTCTATTAGAATTCTTCGAAACTAAATAAGGCTAGAATACTTGTCCTCATTTATGAACGCAGTGACTACGTAAATATCGTTTTCTATTCACCTGGTTTTATTTGCTGTTGTAAAACAATCTTCACGTGCATAAAATATTAGTTTATTGAAAAATTAATTGCCCAAATTGAAAGCCCGATTGTCAATGAAAAGGTGTTATTTTGAAGTAGATTATAAATCAATCTATTGGTCACGGCTCTCGCAGAATAAACTTCTCATAGTAAATAATACCGAAACGTTATTTACATTCACATGGAAATAATTACGATTATCCTGTCGTACCATAGAATGCCTTCAAAACAATTGTCCTCTGCAGATATGAAAGCGCTGTTTGATAAGAGACCGGTTTATTGCGAGATTCATCCCCAAGAGAGACTGGTTATATTGATCAGCTATCAATTTTGAAAACTGATGTCGTCATAAATCGATGAACCAATCATCGAGTAGTTTACCTGGAGTTGGATAAAATATGGTGTTTGGATACTATTTATGTAATTACATCTGTGGAGTTATATTGCCCAGAACTGTGAAAAATACAAAAAGTTGTGGTATTTACTTGAAAAATCGTAAGTAGTTTGGTCCGATTAGCTTCATAAATTGACAAGATAGGAGTTTATCTTTTGTACAGAAAATAAAAACAACTTTTTAAGTTAAGAATAAAATATGAATTTATTTTTTGTCGTTATGTTCGTGTAACTATCATTTTTATGTCAACATGATGCGAGTTTTAAAATTAAGTATGCAACTTCCACTTATTAAATGCCTGGCATAATGCATATTCATTGCGAACAACTATTTACACCATGAGAAAGTTGTAAAACGGTTGAGTAGCTTTTTTTTTAACTCCGCTTAGGTACGATTTGGTATGGGACAAGTTTTTACTCTTATATTTAAAATGAACCTTCTCAGATAATTCCGTACTCTAAACGATTACATCTTCGGAGTATCTGGTAGAGGGATGTGTACAGAATTGCAACTTGCTGTTCGTCGTTGACCACTTTTCTTTTATGTGTCGATAGACATACACTGATTACTTACCTAATTTACAGACTAAACATTCTTTGCTGTAAGGATACCACTGGACTATGTTTTAGGCATTGAAGAGAACAAAATCTTCCGTGTGAATATGACCCCGGACACTCTACTGCATATGTCTCATGCCTTGCTATGCCCCTGGAAGACATAATTATATAAGATTTATGTGAACACCGTCTCCGGCTAGCTGTTGGTGGCACAGGACAACAAACAAATGTAACTTAATAAAGATATACAACTATACCTATATTACCTGTACGGCAGATGCGAGAAAAGACCCCTAAACCTGAGGAGAAGGAGGTTACAATGACCATCCAGCCGTTGCGACCATCCCGGCGGCTGTCCACTCAGAAGTCTATCGGAAGCACCGTGTCTGTCGGTATCGTCGGCAAGGGTTCCCTCAAAGACAATAAAGGTCCGGCGTCCATACAGGATCTATTAGATCAGATGGACGTGGGATCGAAAAAGACAGGTATGACATAATAATAATGTCTAATAGATTTTATTTCATTTGAAAACAAAAGCGGACGTTAAAACAAACTGATAAGAACGAAAATATAATTATTGCCAATAGTAGGCAGCAATCAAGACATCTGCCCATAGAAATAGGGTATATCCCATTCAGTCATTCTCGCTATTCATAATATATGCAATTTTTTGTAAGAATTTATTATATACATATTTTTTTTTTTAATTTAACAATAATGCAGACTCTGCCAAGGCGGGAGAAATTGCGGCGCAGCGGTGGCGGTGCCAAAACCGGACTGCTCGTCAAATCTACGACGAGTTCTGCGAAGAAACGAGCTTTACCGCATTGACTCGTATCCACAAGGCGCAGCATTTCTACAAAAAGATCGCCTGGCTGCTTGTCTGCATCTTCACCGTCTCCTATCTCAGCGTGCAGTGCTACTGGCTGTTTGTCAAGTACTTCCAGTATGTATCATATAGAGAATATTTTCAGAGAGATCGTAACGTTGTTTTACTGGAGACATCCAGATATTATTGGTGTATGGAGACAAGTTTTTGCGTAAAATCACCGGCGTACCGCAAGTTAGCTGTAGGACCTTCCGAGATGAAAGTTCTCGCCCCGACCAGGACTCGAACCCACCAGGTGTAGGGTGAGGAGTTACAAGTGTGCAATCTTACCGCTAGACCATATATGCTCTAAGTGGCAAAATACCGTATATACTAACTTTATATTCCAATTCATCTTATATAAGTTGCCATTGCAACATAACTTGCAAGACACAGTATGTTGTTGGGGGTCTATCGTTATTTGCAATTTCTGACTTTTAAATAGATTTATTTAAAAATGTGCTGTTTAATGCAAAGATACAGCAAGCGCAAACCGACAAACGTCATACCCATAATTATTGCAAGTCTTATACAAGCAACGCATGCATAGCTGTTAAGTACAGACAACACCAAAGCATATCACGTTATTAACATCACCATATGAGTAACCGTTGTGTCCAGAAAAGTAGGTTAACAGCAGAAAACAAAACAAGGGAAAATAGCTTACTAATGGCGTTACAAATAAAGCCATCAAAGACAAGTGTCAAGTATCAACTTTTTTACTGTCACATGCTGCTTATTTATCATAACTCTACAATTTAGTTTTTGGAAATTGCTCTTTTTGTGTGTGCGATATAATACAAGTAAATACGACGCCCTGTCTTTATATGTTTCTTTGCTTTCCTAATCGCCTAATCGATCAGGGCGGCTTAAGTTTCAACAAAAGTTTGATCCTACCCTGATAGCTGTTAACTATGGTATTGAAAAATGATTAGGTTTAGTTCAAAAAAAATATTGACCAAGCGTTGAGTCAAACAAAAACTTATTACTTTAATTAGTCCACTCGGATTGACGGGTTAGCTCAATTAGTTGTGCGAAATGGTTTGGTTGGTAGAAAAGCATATACATATGTTTTGATAAGTTGTTTTACTTTCTCCGATGAACATGGACTGCCATACAATTGCGGACGAGAAAAACACCCCATTAGAATCCTAACAAAATAACACTTCTTCTGTATTTCTTCCTTAACAATAACTTTACCTAAACATTACTTTAAACAAAAATTCGGAGTACGTGTAACTTTCTATGAAGTGGATTATCTCACTTTCTAAATTAAAGAGACACAGGCTTGCAATTATTACTAATGACGAATGACAAGTTGAATAATTGTATGAAAAATGTCGAATTGATTTTTACAATCGCTCACTTTGCGAAAGTAGTAACAAAGAAACATTTTAATTCTAAATATTCTAAATAAAGTTCTGCATTTCAAACGCCGTCGGAATCAATGGCAAACATTCCGTTTTCGCAACATTCACTGTTTAAGATCAGTGGAATGAATTGACATGAATTACCGACGAAGCATTTTAAAAGATACTAATTGGAAAATAAACAACCATCCTGCAAAAAAAGTGATTAATTGTCTGATTTTTTCATGTTCTACACCTTTAGCTATTTGTTCATTTAAATTTCCATTATGACCTACTTTCGAATAGCTACGATTTTAAGATCATCAATAATGCTAGACGTTCAATCTTGTTAGGAACAATCATTTTAAGCTTTTTCACATAATTATTTTTAATTTAATTTTAAAGAAAAATAAATTGTTCATTTGCATTTCCATAACTGGCGATCTTGGCTTCAAACGCTCATCCGTTGTCACTTTGTGCCGAAGTCGGCTCAAAAGATTAAGTTAAAGATTTCATCAATTATCCTCTTAAATAAAAAAAAAATGTGAAAATTACAAACTAGCTTATTCGATTATTGCTTCTAAGAAGCATTTCAAAGTCAAGATAGAGTTTTACCCGTTGCATAAGATTACTATTTTAATGAAAAGGAAATGCAAGTGAAAAAAAATTCAAACTGTCAATCTGGCCCCTAGGTACCCTATCGAGGTAAAGGTAGAATTGAAGTCGGTGCCCAAGATGGAGTTCCCGAGTGTTACGATCTGTAACCTAAACCCCCTCAGGCGCGACATGATGTGGGAAGGTCCGTTCCAGAATATTGCCGGCAGCATGTTCACTCACAAGGATGACGACACGCTGTACGACGGGTACAAGGATAAACTGCAGCAAGAAATGGAGGAAGGTAGGTGTCGCCGTCGTCCTTGTTTCCATTATCGTCATCGTCCTCCTCCTCCTCATTATCATCACCCTCACACCCCACAACCACCACACCCCACCACCACCACCACAACCATCATCATCATCATCATCGAACCATTTTGGCCCAGCACGATCATCATCTGCGACTCTTTACCAACCAACACCATTATAACCGATAGTTATACTCTTAACCCCCCACCCCCAACAATTTCCTATATTTCTTAATTTCATTACGAGATTATTCAGTGAGATTAAGTAAGCCACGTGTTTTTAAAGTATTAAACCCAGCCAAAAATGCCAAACGCAACTGGATAATAATCTGTTATTTATGAACTCTGGGGTGTGTCTTTTGTGTTCTTTGATCGTGATGCCATACCTTCACTCGGAACACCTCGGTCATTTCTGTTCGTAATATAGACAAGTACATACACGACTGGTCAAGCCTGCATTCGGAGATCCTCGGGATTGAATTTTCGAGGACTGGCATTGCGTACGATGTTCGATTGGCCAAACCAATAGAAAATAAATAAATGACAACAGCTCAGCAATGTTAGATAACAAAACAACAAACATTCAACCTACACTGATCACAATGCTGGTTCAAAATTGGGATCACCTTGCGATTGTTTATCCTGACGCATACACTGCTGAGAATGACGTCAGTGAAATGGATCGATAATGACATTGAACACTTTATTGTCACAATACATTCCACATCAACACAGAAACAAAATCGACTTTTAACAATAAGGTAATACATCTCACTGTTTACCAACATAGTTAGTATAAATAATTTTATTCCTGTTGTTGTTGTTTTTTTGTGTTTTTTTTTTTAAATAGAGGCTCATATTAGCACAGAAAAAACGCACTAAAATGTTATATATATATATATTGAAAGAATGGAGATTTAAAGCGATTTCCCATGACTTTTCTCCTACATAGAGATCAATAAACAACCTTTCACGGAATCATTTCAGAGAAAAACAACTCATCTTGTTGTTGTTTGAGAAAAAATGCTGGTCCAAACGGTCAGACACCGCCTTAAACGCACATAACCATTTCCCAGTGATGCAAAGCTGAAATAACAGTTTTATTCGCTCACAAATCAGCAAGAGGTCCATTATGGTTTGCTTTTTATGTGTTCTCTACTCGTGTCAGAAGGAGTTTACCGGAAACAAAGGAAGTAAGAATAAACACTAAAATGGATTAATCGCTGTCATTGACAAATAAACACAGCATGGCTGAATCATGCTGGAAATATGGCGAGACAATTCGAGATCTTGCATGAACTAAAGCACTCGTGTTTTTGTGATTATTATAGGTTTTTTTGTGCGCCAATAAAGCCGATGTTTTCCGTGTGTAAACATGTTCGGGAGAATAATAAGTGTAATATAAAAAATCGTAAGCCTTTATGCCTGACTTCAAACTTTTTATTTCCGTTAAATCATGTTATCCCGTTACATAACAGACGCTAAATGGTGGTATCCGACAGTTTGGACCAAAGTTTTTTCCTCAAATAACCAAATAAGTCATTGTTACCTGGAAAGGTCCTGCAAAATGCGGTTCATTGATCCCTAGATCAGTGTGAACTGTGAAACATAAACTCACACTCGTCATTGCACAATATGTTTCCTATCTTAGCCACGCTGCAGAGATAGCTATTTTAAACTAAATTCCCCAAATAGTGATAAATAATTGTTACATGCATTTGATTTAGGCACACTGTCGGACACCACCTGTAAGGAATGTTTATTTCGGAAGGGAGAAATTATTTATACGTTTGATTTGATTACTTGACATTTGTTAACAGAAAAGGAAAAATCTTGTTCTTGGAGATTATATGATGTTCAAATATAATAAATGTGCATTGTAGTAGGCATATATCTAGGAAGTATGTATATTTTTATGTTTTAACTCGCAATAAACATTGTCAGTCGTACTAAATAAACTCTTACCATGCTACATTATGTGAACAATCCAAACTTAGGTTTGGTCATCTTGTTGAAGCTACAGGATGGAGATACATCGCTAGAGAATCAGCAGCGAGATCATGGAGTTCTTAATCAGACAGCTCCCAGCGGAGTCAGTGCCCATGATTATAAAAATGGAGTTCGAGTTTGAGATCGTTCTCAAGCACTTGATTGGACAGTTTTTGATTCAAAGATAAAATGTGACCAATGAGATGCCCGAGGTTGGTCTCTAACTCTATATCATTTTTATGTTTACCATTTTCACTTCCAACAATGGTAATCATCACTCGATCATCAGGGTCAATATAAGTTTTTGTATGTTTTCTAGAAGGTCAGATTGTTTGTCTTGCAGAAGAAATACTATTTCCATATAGCCACAAAAGGCAGAAATCAATGTTACCATAGTAATTTGAAATTTGAATACGTAACCAAGAACAATAACATCACTTTTATTCATTTTTTAAATTGCAACATACAGATAAGAACCACTTAACTGTCATAGATAAAAAGGTTTTATATTCTGGTATTTATTGCTATATATTTGCGAAACGTGTAAAAATCTTTCAAAAATGGGAATATACTGAGGCAAATTAAACGCAGTGATTTAATCATACTACGTAACGGTCTGTTTGGGGGCAATACATGAAACGGCTTAAATGGTTCCCAAGTGGTTAGTGACGATCACACAATCACGCGGCGATAAGTTGAAGGGTGAGGCAGTCGCGCGACATTGACTCATCGGGTTTTTTTACCAGTGTACATTTACGTAACGAGACGGAACGTCAAGTACTCAGGCCACTTTCAAATGGACGGTTATTTCAAAACACGGCCAATAAATAGCTACGTTAAGTATCGCTTCTACTTAAGGAACTACCTTATTCGCGTCATTAACCAGTTTTTCGTCATTGTTAACGTGTTCAAAATGTTTAATACCTCACTTCATTTTTTGTTGTTGTAGAAGTAAGATTTAAAGAAAATATGTTTGTGTATTTTCCTTTTTATAATATAACTTTATCTTAAGATATCAAATCTACTCTTAACCTAACATCAACCATTTAATCCTAGCAAAATAGTACATACTCTGATCACTCATATTTTTTCTTACACAATGTTGCTATGTGTATTAAGAATAACAATAACACGCACTAAGTATAATAAAAATTATTAAAATATTATGACTTTTCTTTTACAATAAAGGCAAATGTTAACGTCGTTAACTGCTAAACTACAACAATGATTTAATATAATTACGTTTTAACCTTTCTTCCCAACCCACACATTTTATTATTATCTGCTCAGTGTTAATACCTATCTTTTTACAATGCCATATTTACTTTAAATACTAACATTTTACGTACAAAACTAATACTAGAAAAGGCCTGTTATTAAGTATAAAAATAACAAAATTTCCTAAAAATTTATTTACTTATTCGCTCATGCCAATATCTAAAAAATATAGTGTTTGTATGCAATCAGCGTAAATTTATGCTGTAAATGCAGATGTTAGTACCGATTAAGTCTAAATGTCTTGAAATGGAAGTATCTCAAGTGTTCTTAAAAACAATTCTTGATATGGTATCCAAAGATGACATTAGTTGTTTTGCAATTGCATGCTTTAAACGGTATGTACTGAACACCGAACAGTCAACCATTTTTTCACTATTTAAGTATTGTAGTCTAGTCTTTTGTCAATTACGAGTAGATAATTTTATTCATTAAAATTTATTAATTATAACTAACACAAGTTTGAAATGTTATAAAATACAAATAGCATAAAATGTTGAATTTTTGTCAAAAAAAAATGTATTCAGAATTTCAGATGTAGAAATACGGAGTGTTTAATCTTTGTTCAAGAACTCGTTACTCGACCCGCTTGCCTGACTTTTTTGTAACACTGCACGGATTGTCAAAAAAAATATTTGGGAAAATTATGATTAAATTATTACTTACTAAAGAAATTTATTTGTGCCTATATTCTTTAGGCGTTGTACACTGAACACAGAGTATTCAACTAATTTCCCCGCCATTTAAACATAACATTGTCGTTTGCACATGAAATCTTAATCATTTTATTAGCTGCGAAGTTTTAAAAGTAAATAACGCCTCTTTATTGTATTATAAATTACATTAAAACAAATAAAAAATGTCATTTTGTACCAGGGATGATACTTAGAATCTTATGTCCTAAACTATTTACAAATAAGAATATAGAATACATGCATTTAGATATTTCCTTAATGAAAGAAGCAATATGAGTCACACAAGTGAAGTGTCAGCAAATATAATGAATAATACTAATCTCTTTAAATATAATACAAGGACATATTCCAAATTAAAGTTTTTATAGAGATATTAAAATCACAGTTTTGATAACAAATGTACTAACCTTACCTACATCACAATGTTGTTATAATGGTCCTCTTGGCTATAAATGTAATATTTTATACCGAAATAAACATTGTTGTTGTTGTTATTCAGAATCTTATGTCCTAAACATAAACAGTCAATCCCCTTAGCCTTGACCGCCCTTGTATGTGTTTTTTATAAACCGACGATTAGGGCAATAAAACACCAGGTGCAGACGTTAGATGGCATCTGACTACATGTGCGTCTTTTGTTATCACCATCCACCCCTCTCCAATCAATGTTTTACTTCACACTTAACAAGCATGGCAGCTAGCTTTTTTTTTATTTGTACCAAATCTTGACACAGGAAAAAACAAACAAGTGTGGTATAAGTCATATCCATAATTACTAGATATATATTTGGTAAAACCATCTTTCCTTTAAGTGCACATATAAAATTGAAATTAAAATAATATTTTAAACATATTGTTTCAAGTTATAAACATCATCAGACATACGCAAAGGCTGGTAAGATTACCTATACTTTTACTCCAATCACAACATGCTTTAAGCTATGAAACATAAAAAGACCATTATCAATGTCAAAGAACATTTTTATTGTTAAGCAAATACATCTTATAATCGTAACATATAAATCTTAACATAGCTGGACATTAATACACAATGGTCAAAATAAGTTAAATGTTGTATTTTCTATAAACGCTTTA
This sequence comes from Sinonovacula constricta, assembly GCA_007844125.1. Taxonomy (NCBI): domain Eukaryota; kingdom Metazoa; phylum Mollusca; class Bivalvia; order Cardiida; family Solecurtidae; genus Sinonovacula; species Sinonovacula constricta. The sequence continues at coordinate 17,203,154 of CM017555.1, read as the reverse complement.
GGTAAAGGAATGTAAAGTTCTGAAAGGCTTTAATTCTAATCGCATAGTTTCAGTTACATTATATATCGTCCTTTCAGTTTGTTCACAAAGGCATGTGCACATTGTTATTGAGATGCTTCTCAGTAATAAGTGTGATCATTTTAGCCGAACATTATTAGTTACAAGTGACGTCTCCAGAATTGGAAATTCCCAATCAAGGGACATAACGCGTGATTTGGTAAGCGACATGGCCTAGTTTCGGGAAAGACCTGTTCCAACATGCATGTACCGCCCAAGTTTTGATATGATGTACCCATCGACTTTGTACATCCTGAAACCAAGTCAGTCATTTTCCGGTCGAATGTATCCGGTTGGTCACCATTTAAGACGCCATAATTGTTATAACCTCACCGACCAAGAATAAAGCTTTCTCGATACAATTTCTATACAGTTGTTTTTTCTGCTTAAGAATACAATTGCACTTGTTGCTAGCACCATGCAAGTAATTAAATATAAGTATACAAGAGCATCGTTATTTAATATGCGATAAAAGATACTCCAGGGTTCAATATTTGAGACAACACATGAAAACTAAGCATGGATAGCAGCAGCAGCAGCAATCTCATCGTCTCAAATAATGAGCCCTGGCGTTGGTTTTATCGCATGTTAAACAACTATTCCTTCGTAGAAGCGATACTTAACGTAGCTATTTACTGGCCGTATTTTGAAATAACCGTCCATTTGAAAGTTGCCTGAGTACTTGACGTTCCGTCTCGTTACGTAAATGTACACTGGTAAAACCCCGATGAGTCAAGGTCGTCACCGCCGCACCCTTCATGACTCATCGTCGCGTGACCGGGTGACGTCATTAACCACTTGAAAACCACTTAAGCCATTTCCTGTTTTGCCTCCAAATCGACACCTATGTAGTCATCATTTCAAAATCCAAATTGTTATAGCATTTTACTCCGAAAAGTTCATAAAGGTAATTTATTCTGACATCAAGGAACATGATTCAATTAATTACTTTTAAATTTATATCATAAGCAAAATGCCAGTTTGTGCTTATTTTCACTCTGTATGAAATAACAATACAGCAACAACAAAACAACACAAAATTAAAGACATTTTACTTACCCTGCAGTTTTACGTCGGACCTAATCATCAACCACAGTAGTGATATTTTCTTATTTTCTTATATTTAAAAACTATTTTCTTCGTCTGTGGTCAAATTCGATACAGTCGCTTAAACTTCATTACGTTTGTTTGGGAGATGCCATACTGTTATTTAGTAGTGCTCTCAAAATTGTACTTTCGTCCTTAGAAACAATATTTAGTTGGTTCTAGAGAAACGATCAACCTGACGACCGCTCAACCACCATATCTGACTTGGTCCTTGTACAGTTACTGTGAGAACTGAGCAGCTAGGGTGATACTGAATATAAATTAGTACATGTTATACAACATAGCTATAAACATGTTGTATAGTGATAACTCGGCATCGACCTAACACATTGTAAATTGTTCATGCTGAATTACGCAGTAAGTTTATACAAAAGGGTAGATTGTGCATGTTGAATTAGCAGGAAGTTTATACACTAGAGTAGATTGTTAATGTTGAATTAATCAGTAATTTTATACAAAAGGGCATATTTTTCATGCTGAATTAAGCAGTAACTTTACATAAAAGGGTAGTTTGTTCGTGTTAAATCACGCAGTAGCTTTATACAAAAGGGTAGATTGTTCATATTGAATTAAGCAGTGATTGTATACAAAAGGCTAGCTTGTTCATGTTGAATTACGCAGTAATTTTATACAAAAAGGCAGATTGTTTGTGTTGAATTAAACAGTAACATTATACAAATAATACAAAAATTGTAGATTGTTCATGTTGAATTAATCAGTAATTTTATACAAAAGGGTAGATTGTTCATGTTGAATTAATCAGTAAGTCTATACGCAAGGCTAGATTGGTTATGTTGAATTAAGCAGTTATTGTATACGCAATGCTTAGATTTTATAAAGAGCCAGTATCACTCCTAACTACAGTGGTAGCCTTATAAACTATTCCTATATCCATACAGTGTTAGGTACTATATTACATCGCTCTGACAGCTTCAAGCCAGTCCACTCTGGTGTGTTTAACAGTACAAGATGGCGCCAGTGTCGGGTACATTTGATTGGTTTACAATCAAGTTTAATGGATTGACAAAATATTTGTTATGATTCAATTCATAAATATTCTTGAACATATTTTATAATGAATAAAAAATCATCACTACTGATAGATTTATGCCTGTATGTTTCAATTCACTATGTAAATAATGAACGTACATTTCATAGGATAATGGGCGCACTGGTAATAAACTTCTATACATAATTGTTATCGGCGGATGTAAACGATAACTCATTGTTTAAAATGGAGATTGAAACATTTAAATACTTTTGATAATAACAGTTTTACTGACGAACATTAAAGTCCGACACCACTCCCACACCACCCTACACATACACACTGTATGAACCGGTTCAAGTATCAAAAAGTACAGGTGGATGTCGTGGATCTTTTTAAAGAAAAATATCGTTCTTGATATATAATCGTTCTATATGCTGAAAGGAAGTTACTGGTTTTATTGACTTGGAGTAGTACTCTAACAATGATTGTTGGGATCCAACAGTATTCCTGTTATATTATCTTACAACTGTTGTGGAAATTGTGGGCATAAATGCGCATAAACTTATATTTAGTTTAAGTAAAAACTCTTAAAACATTATCTCAGTTGTGAGACAGTTCAAATCGTGAAACGAATCTACCTAAATGTTCATTCTTTCTAAATCTATCAATAAACACGATGGGGATTTCAGGTAAAAAAAACATCGACATCACATCCGATTACCCGGATGATGGTATAACGTGATCTCAAAAGTAGGTGGTCACGTGGTTGTCTAAGTTTAGAAAAAGTTAACTGTGTTGCATAGCTTAGATCATTAGGAAATTCCCCTTTCACATGGACGTAGAGCACCAATAAACATGTTTTTGCTGGATCTTTTCAGGTTACAATACTTTATTTGGTTGGATGAGAGAGACAATAACACAAAATTTTGGACACCACTTTTAAGTTTGTCAAAACCATTGGTCATCGATTACACAATTATTGATGATATTTTTTTGAAAGCATTATCAACATTTTTCCTTTTTTTTTTAAATTTTTAAATGAGTTGTTAATATCTAAAAGTACATTTCAATGCAAAGTACATGTATTCAAAAAAGGTTTTCCTGTTCCCCGCCAAGAAAACACTAAAACCACAGCATTATTAAATGTGACATCGACAGTCACGATTTTCGTGGCTGATCATCGGGTTTGTTTTGGTTTAAAATCACGAATCCTATGGCTGACCTTGTTCGCTGATAATGTTTAAAGCCTCATAATACTGATCTTCATGTTTGCTTTGTTTTAAAATCACGAAATCTGCGCATGCCTTTGTTTCGGCCAATAATTATTGTCTCATTTTATGCGTGTGTATGGATTGAATGATGAGCATACTAACCTTATATACCAACCCTAATGGATCTCAACAATAGTGTTCTAGTTTACGATAGCTCACAATATCATTTATGTCCACGGCTCTTTATGATTATTTACATATTGCCTAAAATCCAATATACGCAGTTTTAGTTTTCGAGTGATTGCAAATCTATTGCTGAATTGTTTTGATAAGTAAGGTATTCAATGTTGATCGAGTGTATTTAATCATCCCATACCCTTAAAATGTCCTAGTAAAAACAATAAAAAACGACAATACAATTATAAACATGGGTCGATCATGATGAAGGGAATACAATATGATAACATTAGTAATGCCACAAAGACACATATTTCTACGTATTAAAATAAATGAACCACTTGTGTCTTGTGTTAAGAAACTAAGCGCCGACATTGTTATTAACATATTTGTCAGGAGTTTCTAGTTTCTTATCGCATGCAAATTTGAAAATGTAATTTTCATTTTTCCCCTCCAAAACATAACATTCATAAGCATAGCCATGTAAAAGTCATTGCTAAGGCTTATATACATACAGTTTCTCTTGCACCATTCTCAAGCTATGCCGGGTCCCTTTTAATCAGATTTTTCTTTTAAATCTTATGGTTTATAGATTTTACGCATCGTTTAAAACCTTGTTTTAATTAATGTTTGCCGACTTCATTTGTTCTAAGGTGCGTTTTATATAACCTTAATTCTATTTATTTGCACTAACAACTAACCCGGACCAAAAATCGTGACAACATCAAAATCTATCCGTGGACTATTGGGCGTTTACAAACTATCGAACAGTTCCGAACAAACTCACAAAGAAAACATAATGAGCACTTTGTATCCGGAAAAACTCCAATTAATCGACATAATGACCATAGTTCAGTGTGAGACAAAGCTAACAAATCGAGTGAAACGACATTTAGAAATAGAGTTAAGTCAAAAGCTGTGATCTGATCAATTTTGAACCCTCGTTCTGCTTCTTTTGTGAAATATTTCGTACAAATACTTTTACTATTGACATCATACATAGTTAACAGGACATAACAACAATTTCTGTGTATGTATTAAGAGTATATTTGAGGGGCTGAACAATCTAAAACACAATTTCTAGAAGACAAAAAGCAACAAGTGTAATTTTATGTTAGTATAAAACATCAGTAGGATGATCTGAAACTACACTAATTACCAAGGCCTGATCAGTCAGCAGGCTAAGTGATGATACTTCACTTTTATGCGATGGTACGTGATCGGCTCCAGTCTCCGGGGTCGCCCTACTCATAACGGGAAATTGATTGACTACGTAAAGCATTCAACACATTTATCGTATGTAATTAGTTTTCGCGTACTGTATTAGCTCAGAGTGTGAATTGTAATTAATGATGAGAAAAAGGGTTCGG